>OX454319.1:65141929-65482474 GCA_949715965.1 Dysmachus trigonus
CTCAGCGGTCTTAAATTGGTCACTACGCTGATTTTTAGAGGAATCTGAAGAAATTGAAAATTCACTCACCATCTGATTTTTAGAGGAATCTGAAAAAATTGAGATTTCACTCACCATCTCAGATTCGCAAATTTTGACGATATCAGACTCAGCGGTCTTAAATTGGTCACTACGCTGATTTTTAGAGAATCTGAAGAAATTGAAAATTCACTCACCATCTGATTTTTAGAGGAATCTGAAAAAATTGAGATTTCACTCACCATCTCAGATTCGCAAATTTTGACGATATTCAGACTCAGCGGTCTTAAATTGGTCACTACGCTGATTTTTAGAGAATCTGAAGAAATTGAAAATTCACTCACCATCTGATTTTTAGAGGAATCTGAAAAAATTGAGATTTCACTCACCATCTCAGATTCGCAAATTTTGACGATATTCAGACTCAGCGGTCTTAAATTGGTCACTACGCTGATTTTTAGAGGAATCTGAAGAAATTGAAAATTCACTCACCATCTGATTTTTAGAGGAATCTGAAAAAATTGAGATTTCACTCACCATCTCAGATTCGCAAATTTTGACGATATTCAGACTCAGCGGTCTTAAATTGGTCACTACGCTGATTTTTAGAGGAATCTGAAGAAATTGAAAATTCACTCACCATCTGATTTTTAGAGGAATCTGAAAAAATTGACATTTCACTCACCATCTCAGATTCGCAAATTTTGACGATATTCAGACTCAGCGGTCTTAAATTGGTCACTACGCTGATTTTTAGAGGAATCTGAAGAAATTGAAAATTCACTCACCATCTGATTTTTAGAGGAATCTGAAAAAATTGAGATTTCACTCACCATCTCAGATTCGCAAATTTTGACGATATTCAGACTCAGCGGTCTTAAATTGGTCACTACGCTGATTTTTAGAGAATCTGAAGAAATTGAAAATTCACTCACCATCTGATTTTTAGAGGAATCTGAAAAAATTGAGATTTCACTCACCATCTCAGATTCGCAAATTTTGACGATATTCAGACTCAGCGGTCTTAAATTGGTCACTACGCTGATTTTTAGAAGTATCTGAAGAAATTGAAAATTCACTCACCATCTGATTTTTAGAGGAATCTGAAAAAATTGAGATTTCACTCACCATCTCAGATTCGCAAATTTTGACGATATTCAGACTCAGCGGTCTTAAATTAGTCACTACGCTGATTTTTAGAGGAATCTGAAGAAATTGAAAATTCACTCACCATCTGATTTTTAGAGGAATCTGAAAAAATTGAGATTTCACTCACCATCTAAGATTCGCAAATTTTGACGATATTCAGACTCAGCGGTCTTAAATTGGTCACTACGCTGATTTTTAGAGGAATCTGAAGAAATTGAAATTCACTCACCATCTGATTTTTAGAGGAATCTGAAAAAATTGAGATTTCATTCACCATCTCAGATTCGAAAATTTTGACGATATTCAGACTCAGCGGTCTTAAATTGGTCACTACGCTGATTTTTAGAGGAATCTGAAGAAATTGAAAATTCACTCACCATCTGATTTTTAGAGGAATCTGAAAAAATTGAGATTTCACTCACCATCTCAGATTCGCAAATTTTGACGATATTCAGACTCAGCGGTGTTAAATTGGTCACTACGCTGATTTTTAGAAGGATCTGAAGAAATTGAAAATTCACTCACCATCTGATTTTTAGAGGAATCTGAAAAAATTGAGATTTCACTCACCATCTCAGATTCGCAAATTTTGACGATATTCAGACTCAGCGGTCTTAAATTGGTCACTACGCTGATTTTTAGAGGAATCTGAAGAAATTGAAAATTCACTCACCATCTGATTTTTAGAGGAATCTGAAAAAATTGAGATTTCACTCACCATCTCAGATTCGCAAATTTTGACGATATTCAGACTCAGCGGTCTTAAATTGGTCACTACGCTGATTTTTAGAGGAATCTGAAGAAATTGAAAATTCACTCTACATCTGATTTTTAGAGGAATCTGAAAAAATTGAGATTTCACTCACCATCTCAGATTCGCAAATTTTGACGATATTCAGACTCAGCGGTCTTAAATTGGTCACTACGCTGATTTTTAGAGGAATCTGAAGAAATTGAAAATTCACTCACTATCTGATTTTTAGAGGAATCTGAAAAAATTGAGATTTCACTCACCATCTCAGATTCGCAAATTTTGACGATATTCAGACTCAGCGGTCTTAAATTGGTCACTACGCTGATTTTTAGAGGAATCTGAAGAAATTGAAAATTCACTCACCATCTGATTTTTAGAGGAATCTGAAAAAATTGAGATTTCACTCACCATCTCAGATTCGCAAATTTTGACGATATTCAGACTCAGCGGTCTTAAATTGGTCACTACGCTGATTTTTAGAGGAATCTGAAGAAATTGAAAATTCACTCACTATCTGATTTTTAGAGGAATCTGAAAAAATTGAGATTTCACTCACCATCTCAGATTCGCAAATTTTGACGATATTCAGACTCAGCGGTCTTAAATTGGTCACTACGCTGATTTTTAGAGGAATCTGAAGAAATTGAAAATTCACTCACTATCTGATTTTTAGAGGAATCTGAAAAAATTGAGATTTCACTCACCATCTCAGATTCGACAATTTTGACGATATTCAGACTCAGCGGTGTTAAATTGGTCACTACGCTGATTTTTAGAGGAATCTGAAGAAATTGAAAATTCACTCACCATCTGATTTTTAGAGGAATCTGAAAAAATTGAGATTTCACTCACCATCTCAGATTCGCAAATTTTGACGATATTCAGACTCAGCGGTCTTAAATTGGTCACTACGCTGATTTTTAGAAGAATCTGAAGAAATTGAAAATTCACTCACCATCTGATTTTTAGAGGAATCTGAAAAAATTGAGATTTCACTCACCATCTCAGATTCGCAAATTTTGACGATATTCAGGCTCAGCGGTCTTAAATTGGTCACTACGCTGATTTTTAGAGGAATCTGAAGAAATTGAAAATTCACTCACCATCTGATTTTTAGAGGAATCTGAAAAAATTGAGATTTCACTCACCATCTCAGATTCGCAAATTTTGACGATATTCAGACTCAGCGGTCTTAAATTGGTCACTACGCTGATTTTTAGAGGAATCTGAAGAAATTGAAAATTCACTCTACATCTGATTTTTAGAGGAATCTGAAAAAATTGAGATTTCACTCACCATCTCAGATTCGCAAATTTTGACGATATTCAGACTCAGCGGTCTTAAATTGGTCACTACGCTGATTTTTAGAGGAATCTGAAGAAATTGAAAATTCACTCACTATCTGATTTTTAGAGGAATCTGAAAAAATTGAGATTTCACTCACCATCTCAGATTCGCAAATTTTGACGATATTCAGACTCAGCGGTCTTAAATTGGTCACTACGCTGATTTTTAGAGGAATCTGAAGAAATTGAAAATTCACTCACCATCTGATTTTTAGAGGAATCTGAAAAAATTGAGATTTCACTCACCATCTCAGATTCGCAAATTTTGACGATATTCAGACTCAGCGGTCTTAAATTGGTCACTACGCTGATTTTTAGAGAATCTGAAGAAATTGAAAATTCACTCACCATCTGATTTTTAGAGGAATCTGAAAAAATTGAGATTTCACTCATCATCTCAGATTCGCAAATTTTGACGATATTCAGACTCAGCGGTCTTAAATTGGTCACTACGCTGATTTTTAGAGGAATCTGAAGAAATTGAAAATTCACTCACCATCTGATTTTTAGAGGAATCTGAAAAAATTGAGATTTCACTCACCATCTCAGATTCGCAAATTTTGACGATATTCAGACTCAGCGGTCTTAAATTGGTCACTACGCTGATTTTTAGAGGAATCTGAAGAATTTGAAAATTCACACACCATCTGATTTTTAGAGGAATCTGAAAAAATTGAGATTTCACTCACCATCTCAGATTCGCAAATTTTGACGATATTCAGACTCAGCGGTCTTAAATTGGTCACTACGCTGATTTTTAGAGGAATCTGAAGAAATTGAAAATTCACTCACCATCTGATTTTTAGAGGAATCTGAAGAAATTGAGATTTCACTCACCATCTCAGATTCGCAAATTTTGACGATATTCAGACTCAGCGGTCTTAAATTGGTCACTACGCTGATTTTTAGAGGAATCTGAAGAAATTGAAAATTCACTCACCATCTGATTTTTAGAGGAATCTGAAGAAATTGAGATTTCACTCACCATCTCAGATTCGCAAATTTTGACGATATTCAGACTCAGCGGTTTAAATTGGTCACTACGCTGATTTTTAGAGGAATCTGAAGAAATTGAAAATTCACTCACCATCTGATTTTTAGAGGAATCTGAAAAAATTGAGATTTCACTCACCATCTCAGATTCGCAAATTTTGACGATATTCAGACTCAGCGGTCTTAAATTGGTCACTACGCTGATTTTTAGAGGAATCTGAAGAATTTGAAAATTCACACACCATCTGATTTTTAGAGGAATCTGAAAAAATTGAGATTTCACTCACCATCTCAGATTCGCAAATTTAGACGATATTCAGACTCAGCGGTCTTAAATTGGTCACTACGCTGATTTTTAGAGGAATCTGAAGAAATTGAAAATTCACTCACCATCTGATTTTTAGAGGAATCTGAAAAATTGAGATTTCACTCACCATCTCAGATTCGCAAATTTTGACGATATTCAGACTCAGCGGTCTTAAATTGGTCACTACGCTGATTTTTAGAAGTATCTGAAGAAATTGAAAATTCACTCACCATCTGATTTTTAGAGGAATCTGAAAAAATTGAGATTTCACTCACCATCTCAGATTCGCAAATTTTGACGATATTCAGACTCAGCGGTCTTAAATTGGTCACTACGCTGATTTTTAGAGGAATCTGAAGAAATTGAAAATTCACTCACTATCTGATTTTTAGAGGAATCTGAAAAAATTGAGATTTCACTCACCATCTCAGATTCGAAAATTTTGACGATATTCAGACTCAGCGGTGTTAAATTGGTCACTACGCTGATTTTTAGAGGAATCTGAAGAAATTGAAAATTCACTCACCATCTGATTTTTAGAGGAATCTGAAAAAATTGAGATTTCACTCACCATCTCAGATTCGCAAATTTTGACGATATTCAGACTCAGCGGTCTTAAATTGGTCACTACGCTGATTTTTAGAGGAATCTGAAGAAATTGAAAATTCACTCACCATCTGATTTTTAGAGGAATCTGAAAAAATTAAGATTTCACTCACCATCTCAGATTCGCAAATTTTGACGATATTCAGACTCAGCGGTCTTAAATTGGTCACTACGCTGATTTTTAGAGGAATCTGAAGAAATTGAAAATTCACTCACCATCTGATTTTTAGAGGAATCTGAAAAAATTGAGATTTCACTCACCATCTCAGATTCGCAAATTTTGACGATATTCAGACTCAGCGGTCTTAAATTGGTCACTACGCTGATTTTTAGAGGAATCTGAAGAAATTGAAAATTCACTCACCATCTGATTTTTAGAGGAATCTGAAAAAATTGAGATTTCACTCACCATCTCAGATTCGCAAATTTTGACGATATTCAGACTCAGCGGTCTTAAATTGGTCACTACGCTGATTTTTAGAAGAATCTGAAGAAATTGAAAATTCACTCACCATCTGATTTTTAGAGGAATCTGAAAAAATTGAGATTTCACTCACCATCTCAGATTCGCAAATTTTGACGATATTCAGACTCAGCGGTCTTAAATTGGTCACTACGCTGATTTTTAGAGGAATCTGAAGAAATTGAAAATTCACTCACCATCTGATTTTTAGAGGAATCTGAAAAAATTGAGATTTCACTCACCATCTTAGATTCGCAAATTTTGACGATATTCAGACTCAGCGGTCTTAAATTGGTCACTACGCTGATTTTTAGAGGAATCTGAAGAAATTGAAAATTCACTCACCATCTGATTTTTAGAGGAATCTGAAAAAATTGAGATTTCACTCACCATCTCAGATTCGCAAATTTTGACGATATTCAGACTCAGCGGTCTTAAATTGGTCACTACGCTGATTTTTAGAGGAATCTGAAGAAATTGAAAATTCACTCACCATCTGATTTTTAGAGGAATCTGAAGAAATTGAAAATTCACTCACCATCTGATTTTTAGAGGAATCTGAAAAAATTGAGATTTCACTCACCATCTCAGATTCGCAAATTTTGACGATATTCAGACTCAGCGGTCTTAAATTGGTCACTACGCTGATTTTTAGAAGAATCTGAAGAAATTGAAAATTCACTCACCATCTGATTTTTAGAGGAATCTGAAAAAATTGAGATTTCACTCACCATCTCAGATTCGCAAATTTTGACGATATTCAGACTCAGGGGTCTTAAATTGGTCACTACGCTGATTTTTAGAGGAATCTGAAGAAATTGAAAATTCACTCACCATCTGATTTTTAGAGGAATCTGAAAAAATTGAGATTTCACTCACCATCTCAGATTCGCAAATTTTGACGATATTCAGACTCAGCGGTCTTAAATTGGTCACTACGCTGATTTTTAGAGGAATCTGAAGAAATTGAAAATTCACTCACCATCTGATTTTTAGAGGAATCTGAAGAAATTGAGATTTCACTCACCATCTCAGATTCGCAAATTTTGACGATATTCAGACTCAGCGGTCTTAAATTGGTCACTACGCTGATTTTTAGAGGAATCTGAAGAAATTGAAAATTCACTCACCATCTGATTTTTAGAGGAATCTGAAAAAATTGAGATTTCACTCACCATCTCAGATTCGCAAATTTTGACGATATTCAGACTCAGCGGTCTTAAATTGGTCACTACGCTGATTTTTAGAGGAATCTGAAGAAATTGAAAATTCACTCACCATCTGATTTTTAGAGGAATCTGAAAAAATTGAGATTTCACTCACCATCTCAGATTCGCAAATTTTGACGATATTCAGACTCAGCGGTCTTAAATTGGTCACTACGCTGATTTTAGAAGTATCTGAAGAAATTGAAAATTCACTCACCATCTGATTTTTAGAGGAATCTGAAAAAATTGAGATTTCACTCACCATCTCAGATTCGCAAATTTTGACGATATTCAGACTCAGCGGTCTTAAATTAGTCACTACGCTGATTTTTAGAGGAATCTGAAGAAATTGAAAATTCACTCACCATCTGATTTTTAGAGGAATCTGAAAAAATTGAGATTTCACTCACCATCTAAGATTCGCAAATTTTGACGATATTCAGACTCAGCGGTCTTAAATTGGTCACTACGCTGATTTTTAGAGGAATCTGAAGAAATTGAAAATTCACTCACCATCTGATTTTTAGAGGAATCTGAAAAAATTGAGATTTCACTCACCATCTCAGATTCGAAAATTTTGACGAAATTCAGACTCAGCGGTCTTAAATTGGTCACTACGCTGATTTTTAGAGGAATCTGAAGAAATTGAAAATTCACTCACCATCTGATTTTTAGAGGAATCTGAAAAAAATTGAGATTTCACTCACCATCTCAGATTCGCAAATTTTGACGATATTCAGACTCAGCGGTCTTAAATTGGTCACTACGCTGATTTTTAGAAGGATCTGAAGAAATTGAAAATTCACTCACCATCTGATTTTTAGAGGAATCTGAAAAAATTGAGATTTCACTCACCATCTCAGATTCGCAAATTTTGACGATATTCAGACTCAGCGGTCTTAAATTGGTCACTACGCTGATTTTTAGAGGAATCTGAAGAAATTGAAAATTCACTCACCATCTGATTTTTAGAGGAATCTGAAAAAATTGAGATTTCACTCACCATCTCAGATTCGCAAATTTTGACGATATTCAGACTCAGCGGTCTTAAATTGGTCACTACGCTGATTTTTAGAAGAATCTGAAGAAATTGAAAATTCACTCACCATCTGATTTTTAGAGGAATCTGAAAAAATTGAGATTTCACTCACCATCTCAGATTCGCAAATTTTGACGATATTCAGACTCAGCGGTCTTAAATTGGTCACTACGCTGATTTTTAGAGGAATCTGAAGAAATTGAAAATTCACTCACCATCTGATTTTTAGAGGAATCTGAAAAAATTGAGATTTCACTCACCATCTCAGATTCGCAAATTTTGACGATATTCAGACTCAGCGGTCTTAAATTGGTCACTACGCTGATTTTTAGAGGAATCTGAAGAAATTGAAAATTCACTCACCATCTGATTTTTAGAGGAATCTGAAGAAATTGAGATTTCACTCACCATCTCAGATTCGCAAATTTTGACGATATTCAGACTCAGCGGTCTTAAATTGGTCACTACGCTGATTTTTAGAGGAATCTGAAGAAATTGAAAATTCACTCACCATCTGATTTTTAGAGGAATCTGAAAAAATTGAGATTTCACTCACCATCTCAGATTCGCAAATTTTGACGATATTCAGACTCAGCGGTCTTAAATTGGTCACTACGCTGATTTTTAGAGGAATCTGAAGAAATTGAAAATTCACTCACCATCTGATTTTTAGAGGAATCTGAAAAAATTGAGATTTCACTCACCATCTCAGATTCGCAAATTTTGACGATATTCAGACTCAGCGGTCTTAAATTGGTCACTACGCTGATTTTTAGAGGAATCTGAAGAAATTGAAAATTCACTCACCATCTGATTTTTAGAGGAATCTGAAAAAATTGAGATTTCACTCACCATCTCAGATTCGCAAATTTTGACGATATTCAGACTCAGCGGTCTTAAATTGGTCACTACGCTGATTTTTAGAAGTATCTGAAGAAATTGAAAATTCACTCACCATCTGATTTTTAGAGGAATCTGAAAAAATTGAGATTTCACTCACCATCTCAGATTCGCAAATTTTGACGATATTCAGACTCAGCGGTCTTAAATTAGTCACTACGCTGATTTTTAGAGGAATCTGAAGAAATTGAAAATTCACTCACCATCTGATTTTTAGAGGAATCTGAAAAAATTGAGATTTCACTCACCATCTAAGATTCGCAAATTTTGACGATATTCAGACTCAGCGGTCTTAAATTGGTCACTACGCTGATTTTTAGAGGAATCTGAAGAAATTGAAAATTCACTCACCATCTGATTTTTAGAGGAATCTGAAAAAATTGAGATTTCACTCACCATCTCAGATTCGAAAATTTTGACGAAATTCAGACTCAGCGGTCTTAAATTGGTCACTACGCTGATTTTTAGAGGAATCTGAAGAAATTGAAAATTCACTCACCATCTGATTTTTAGAGGAATCTGAAAAAATTGAGATTTCACTCACCATCTCAGATTCGCAAATTTTGACGATATTCAGACTCAGCGGTCTTAAATTGGTCACTACGCTGATTTTTAGAAGGATCTGAAGAAATTGAAAATTCACTCACCATCTGATTTTTAGAGGAATCTGAAAAAATTGAGATTTCACTCACCATCTCAGATTCGCAAATTTTGACGATATTCAGACTCAGCGGTCTTAAATTGGTCACTACGCTGATTTTTAGAGGAATCTGAAGAAATTGAAAATTCACTCACCATCTGATTTTTAGAGGAATCTGAAAAAATTGAGATTTCACTCACCATCTCAGATTCGCAAATTTTGACGATATTCAGACTCAGCGGTCTTAAATTGGTCACTACGCTGATTTTTAGAAGAATCTGAAGAAATTGAAAATTCACTCACCATCTGATTTTTAGAGGAATCTGAAAAAATTGAGATTTCACTCACCATCTCAGATTCGCAAATTTTGACGATATTCAGACTCAGCGGTCTTAAATTGGTCACTACGCTGATTTTTAGAGGAATCTGAAGAAATTGAAAATTCACTCACCATCTGATTTTTAGAGGAATCTGAAAAAATTGAGATTTCACTCACCATCTCAGATTCGCAAATTTTGACGATATTCAGACTCAGCGGTCTTAAATTGGTCACTACGCTGATTTTTAGAGGAATCTGAAGAAATTGAAAATTCACTCACCATCTGATTTTTAGAGGAATCTGAAGAAATTGAGATTTCACTCACCATCTCAGATTCGCAAATTTTGACGATATTCAGACTCAGCGGTCTTAAATTGGTCACTACGCTGATTTTTAGAGGAATCTGAAGAAATTGAAAATTCACTCACCATCTGATTTTTAGAGGAATCTGAAAAAATTGAGATTTCACTCACCATCTCAGATTCGCAAATTTTGACGATATTCAGACTCAGCGGTCTTAAATTGGTCACTACGCTGATTTTTAGAGGAATCTGAAGAAATTGAAAATTCACTCACCATCTGATTTTTAGAGGAATCTGAAAAAATTGAGATTTCACTCACCATCTCAGATTCGCAAATTTTGACGATATTCAGACTCAGCGGTCTTAAATTGGTCACTACGCTGATTTTTAGAGGAATCTGAAGAAATTGAAAATTCACTCACCATCTGATTTTTAGAGGAATCTGAAAAAATTGAGATTTCACTCACCATCTCAGATTCGCAAATTTTGACGATATTCAGACTCAGCGGTCTTAAATTGGTCACTACGCTGATTTTTAGAAGTATCTGAAGAAATTGAAAATTCACTCACCATCTGATTTTTAGAGGAATCTGAAAAAATTGAGATTTCACTCACCATCTCAGATTCGCAAATTTTGACGATATTCAGACTCAGCGGTCGTAAATTAGTCACTACGCTGATTTTTAGAGGAATCTGAAGAAATTGAAAATTCACTCACCATCTGATTTTTAGAGGAATCTGAAAAAATTGAGATTTCACTCACCATCTAAGATTCGCAAATTGTGACGATATTCAGACTCAGCGGTCTTAAATTGGTCACTACGCTGATTTTTAGAGGAATCTGAAGAAATTGAAAATTCACTCACCATCTGATTTTTAGAGGAATCTGAAAAAATTGAGATTTCACTCACCATCTCAGATTCGAAAATTTTGACGATATTCAGACTCAGCGGTCTTAAATTGGTCACTACGCTGATTTTTAGAGGAATCTGAAGAAATTGAAAATTCACTCACCATCTGATTTTTAGAGGAATCTGAAAAAATTGAGATTTCACTCACCATCTCAGATTCGCAAATTTTGACGATATTCAGACTCAGCGGTCTTAAATTGGTCACTACGCTGATTTTTAGAAGTATCTGAAGAAATTGAAAATTCACTCACCATCTGATTTTTAGAGGAATCTGAAAAAATTGAGATTTCACTCACCATCTCAGATTCGCAAATTTTGACGATATTCAGACTCAGCGGTCTTAAATTGGTCACTACGCTGATTTTTAGAGGAATCTGAAGAAATTGAAAATTCACTCACCATCTGATTTTTAGAGGAATCTGAAAAAATTGAGATTTCACTCACCATCTCAGATTCGCAAATTTTGACGATATTCAGACTCAGCGGTCTTAAATTGGTCACTACGCTGATTTTTAGAGGAATCTGAATAAATTGAAAATTCACTCACCATCTGATTTTTAGAGGAATCTGAAAAAATTGAGATTTCACTCACCATCTCAGATTCGAAAATTTTGACTATATTCAGACTCAGCGGTCTTAAATTGGTCACTACGCTGATTTTTAGAGGAATCTGAAGAAATTGAAAATTCACTCACCATCTGATTTTTAGAGGAATCTGAAAAAAATTGAGATTTCACTCACCATCTCAGATTCGCAAATTTTGACGATATTCAGACTCAGCGGTCTTAAATTGGTCACTACGCTGATTTTTAGAGGAATCTGAAGAAATTGAAAATGCACTCACCATCTGATTTTTAGAGGAATCTGAAAAAATTGAGATTTCACTCACCATCTCAGATTCGCAAATTTTGACGATATTCAGACTCAGCGGTCTTAAATTGGTCACTACGCTGATTTTTAGAGGAATCTGAAGAAATTGAAAATTCACTCACCATCTGATTTTTAGAGGAATCTGAAAAAATTGAGATTTCACTCACCATCTCAGATTCGCAAATTTTGACGATATTCAGACTCAGCGGTCTTAAATTGGTCACTACGCTGATTTTTAGAGGAATCTGAAGAAATTGAAAATTCACTCAACATCTGATTTTTAGAGGAATCTGAAAAAATTGAGATTTCACTCACCATATCAGATTCGCAAATTTTGACGATATTCAGACTCAGCGGTCTTAAATTGGTCACTACGCTGATTTTTAGAGGAATCTGAAGAAATTGAAAATTCACTCACCATCTGATTTTTAGAGGAATCTGAAAAAATTGAGATTTCACTCACCATCTCAGATTCGCAAATTTTGACGATATTCAGACTCAGCGGTCTTAAATTGGTCACTACGCTGATTTTTAGAGGAATCTGAAGAAATTGAAAATTCACTCACCATCTGATTTTTAGAGGAATCTGAAAAAATTGAGATTTCACTCACCATCTCAGATTCGCAAATTTTGACGATATTCAGACTCAGCGGTCTTAAATTGGTCACTACGCTGATTTTTAGAAGAATCTGAAGAAATTGAAAATTCACTCACCATCTGATTTTTAGAGGAATCTGAAAAAATTGAGATTTCACTCACCATCTCAGATTCGCAAATTTTGACGATATTCAGACTCAGCGGTCTTAAATTGGTCACTACGCTGATTTTTAGAGGAATCTGAAGAAATTGAAAATTCACTCACCATCTGATTTTTAGAGGAATCTGAAAAAATTGAGATTTCACTCACCATCTCAGATTCGTAAATTTTGACGATATTCAGACTCAGTGGTCTTAAATTGGTCACTACGCTGATTTTTAGAGGAATCTGAAGAAATTGAAAATTCACTCACCATCTGATTTTTAGAGGAATCTGAAGAAATTGAGATTTCACTCACCATCTCAGATTCGCAAATTTTGACGATATTCAGACTCAGCGGTCTTAAATTGGTCACTACGCTGATTTTTAGAGGAATCTCAAGAAATTGAAAATTCACTCACCATCTGATTTTTAGAGGAATCTGAAAAAATTGAGATTTCACTCACCATCTCAGATTCGCAAATTTTGACGATATTCAGACTCAGCGGTCTTAAATTGGTCACTACGCTGATTTTTAGAGGAATCTGAAGAAATTGAAAATTCACTCACCATCTGATTTTTAGAGGAATCTGAAAAAATTGAGATTTCACTCACCATTTCAGATTCGCAAATTTTGACGATATTCAGACTCAGCGGTCTTAAATTGGTCACTACGCTGATTTTTAGAGGAATCTCAAGAAATTGAAAATTCACTCACCATCTGATTTTTAGAGGAATCTGAAAAAATTGAGATTTCACTCACCATCTCAGATTCGCAAATTTTGACGATATTCAGACTCAGCGGTCTTAAATTGGTCACTACGCTGATTTTTAGAAGTATCTGAAGAAATTGAAAATTCACTCACCATCTGATTTTTAGAGGAATCTGAAAAAATTGAGATTTCACTCACCATCTCAGATTCGCAAATTTTGACGATATTCAGACTCAGCGGTCTTAAATTAGTCACTACGCTGATTTTTAGAGGAATCTGAAGAAATTGAAAATTCACTCACCATCTGATTTTTAGAGGAATCTGAAAAAATTGAGATTTCACTCACCATCTAAGATTCGCAAATTTTGACGATATTCAGACTCAGCGGTCTTAAATTGGTCACTACGCTGATTTTTAGAGGAATCTGAAGAAATTGAAAATTCACTCACCATCTGATTTTTAGAGGAATCTGAAAAAATTGAGATTTCACTCACCATCTCAGATTCGAAAATTTTGACGATATTTAGACTCAGCGGTCTTAAATTGGTCACTACGCTGATTTTTAGAGGAATCTGAAGAAATTGAAAATTCACTCACCATCTGATTTTTAGAGGAATCTGAAAAAATTGAGATTTCACTCACCATCTCAGATTCGCAAATTTTGACGATATTCAGACTCAGCGGTCTTAAATTGGTCACTACGCTGATTTTTAGAAGGATCTGAAGAAATTGAAAATTCACTCACCATCTGATTTTTAGAGGAATCTGAAAAAATTGAGATTTCACTCACCATCTCAGATTCGCAAATTTTGACGATATTCAGGCTCAGCGGTCTTAAATTGGTCACTACGCTGATTTTTAGAGGAATCTGAAGAAATTGAAAATTCACTCACCATCTGATTTTTAGAGGAATCTGAAAAAATTGAGATTTCACTCACCATCTCAGATTCGCAAATTTTGACGATATTCAGACTCAGCGGTCTTAAATTGGTCACTACGCTGATTTTTAGAAGAATCTGAAGAAATTGAAAATTCACTCACCATCTGATTTTTAGAGGAATCTGAAAAAATTGAGATTTCACTCACCATCTCAGATTCGCAAATTTTGACGATATTCAGACTCAGCGGTCTTAAATTGGTCACTACGCTGATTTTTAGAGGAATCTGAAGAAATTGAAAATTCACTCACCATCTGATTTTTAGAGGAATCTGAAAAAATTAAGATTTCACTCACCATCTCAGATTCGCAAATTTTGACGATATTCAGACTCAGCGGTCTTAAATTGGTCACTACGCTGATTTTTAGAGGAATCTGAAGAAATTGAAAATTCACTCAACATCTGATTTTTAGAGGAATCTGAAAAAATTGAGATTTCACTCACCATCTCAGATTCGCAAATTTTGACGATATTCAGACTCAGCGGTCTTAAATTGGTCACTACGCTGATTTTTAGAGGAATCTGAAGAAATTGAAAATTCACTCACCATCTGATTTTTAGAGGAATCTGAAAAAATTGAGATTTCACTCACCATCTCAGATTCGCAAATTTTGACGATATTCAGACTCAGCGGTCTTAAATTGGTCACTACGCTGATTTTTAGAGGAATCTGAAGAAATTGAAAATTCACTCACCATCTGATTTTTATAGGAATCTGAAAAAATTGAGATTTCACTCACCATCTCAGATTCGCAAATTTTGACGATATTCAGACTCAGCGGTCTTAAATTGGTCACTACGCTGATTTTTAGAAGAATCTGAAGAAATTGAAAATTCACTCACCATCTGATTTTTAGAGGAATCTGAAAAAATTGAGATTTCACTCACCATCTCAGATTCGCAAATTTTGACGATATTCAGACTCAGCGGTCTTAAATTGGTCACTACGCTGATTTTTAGAGGAATCTGAAGAAATTGAAAATTCACTCACCATCTGATTTTTAGAGGAATCTGAAAAAATTGAGATTTCACTCACCATCTCAGATTCGCAAATTGTGACGATATTCAGACTCAGCGGTCTTAAATTGGTCACTACGCTGATTTTTAGAGGAATCTGAAGAAATTGAAAATTCACTCACCATCTGATTTTTAGAGGAATCTGAAAAAATTGAGATTTCACTCACCATCTCAGATTCGCAAATTTTGACGATATTCAGACTCAGCGGTCTTAAATTGGTCACTACGCTGATTTTTAGAGGAATCTGAAGAAATTGAAAATTCACTCACCATCTGATTTTTAGAGGAATCTGAAAAAATTGAGATTTCACTGACCATCTCAGATTCGCAAATTTTGACGATATTCAGACTCAGCGGTCTTAAATTGGTCACTACGCTGATTTTTAGAGGAATCTGAAGAAATTGAAAATTCACTCACCATCTGATTTTTAGAGGAATCTGAAAAAATTGAGATTTCACTCACCATCTCAGATTCGCAAATTTTGACGATATTCAGACTCAGCGGTCTTAAATTGGTCACTACGCTGATTTTTAGAGGAATCTGAAGAAATTGAAAATTCACTCACCATCTGATTTTTAGAGGAATCTGAAAAAATTGAGATTTCACTCACCATCTCAGATTCGCAAATTTTGACGATATTCAGACTCAGCGGTCTTAAATTGGTCACTACGCTGATTTTTAGAGGAATCTGAAGAAATTGAAAATTCACTCACCATCTGATTTTTAGAGGAATCTGAAAAAATTGAGATTTCACTCACCATCTCAGATTCGCAAATTTTGACGATATTCAGACTCAGCGGTCTTAAATTGGTCACTACGCTGATTTTTAGAGGAATCTGAAGAAATTGAAAATTCACTCACCAGCTGATTTTTAGAGGAATCTGAAAAAAATTGATATTTCACTCACCATCTCAGATTCGCAAATTTTGACGATATTCATACTCAGCGGTCTTAAATTGGTCACTACGCTGATTTTTAGAAGAATCTGAAGAAATTGAAAATTCACTCACCATCTGATTTTTAGAGGAATCTGAAAAAATTGAGATTTCACTCACCATCTCAGATTCGCAAATTTTGACGATATTCAGACTCAGCGGTCTTAAATTGGTCACTACGCTGATTTTTAGAAGAATCTGAAGAAATTGAAAATTCACTCACCATCTGATTTTTAGAGGAATCTGAAAAAATTGAGATTTCACTCACCATCTCAGATTCGCAAATTTTGACGATATTCAGACTCAGCGGTCTTAAATTGGTCACTACGCTGATTTTTAGAGGAATCTGAAGAAATTGACAATTCACTCACCATCTGATTTTTAGAGGAATCTGAAAAAATTGAGATTTCACTCACCATCTCAGATTCGCAAATTTTGACGATATTCAGACTCAGCGGTCTTAAATTGGTCACTACGCGGATTTTTAGAGGAATCTGAAGAAATTGAAAATTCACTCACCATCTGATTTTTAGAGGAATCTGAAAAAATTGAGATTTCAGTCACCATCTCAGATTCGCAAATTTTGACGATATTCAGACTCAGCGGTCTTAAATTGGTCACTACGCTGATTTTTAGAGGAATCTGAAGAAATTGAAAATTCACTCACCATCTGATTTTTAGAGGAATCTGAAAAAATTGAGATTTGACTCACCATCTCAGATTCGCAAATTTTGACGATATTCAGACTCAGCGGTCTTAAATTGGTCACTACGCTGATTTTTAGAGGAATCTGAAGAAATTGAAAATTCACTCACCATCTGATTTTTAGAGGAATCTGAAAAAATTGAGATTTCACTCACCATCTCAGATTCGCAAATTTTGACGATATTCAAACTCAGCGGTCTTAAATTGGTCACTACGCTGATTTTTAGAAGAATCTGAAGAAATTGAAAATTCACTCACCATCTGATTTTTAGAGGAATCTGAAAAAATTGAGATTTCACTCACCATCTCAGATTCGCAAATTTTGACTATATTCAGACTTAGCGGTCTTAAATTGGTCACTACGCTGATTTTTAGAAGAATCTGAAGAAATTGAAAATCACTCACCATCTGATTTTTAGAGGAATCTGAAAAAATTGAGATTTCACTCACCATCTCAGATTCGCAAATTTTGACGATATTCAGACTCAGCGGTCTTAAATTGGTCACTACGCTGATTTTTAGAAGAATCTGAAGAAATTGAAAATTCATTCACCATCTGATTTTTAGAGGAATCTGAAAAAATTGAGATTTCACTCACCATCTCAGATTCGCAAATTTTGACGATATTCAGACTCAGCGGTCTTAAATTGTTCACTACGCTGATTTTTAGAGGAATCTGAAGAAATTGAAAATTCACTCACCAGCTGATTTTTAGAGGAATCTGAAAAAATTGAGATTTCACTCACCATCTCAGATTCGCAAATTTTGACGATATTCAGACTCAGCGGTCTTAAATTGGTCACTACGCTGATTTTTAGAAGAATCTGAAGAAATTGAAAATTCAGTCACCATCTGATTTTTAGAGGAATCTGAAAAAATTGAGATTTCACTCACCATCTCAGATTCGCAAATTTTGACGATATTCAGACTCAGCGGTCTTAAATTGGTCACTACGCTGATTTTTAGAGGAATCTGAAGAAATTGAAAATTCACTCACCAGCTGATTTTTAGAGGAGTCTGAAAAAATTGAGATTTCACTCACCATCTCAGATTCGCAAATTTTGACGATATTCAGACTCAGCGGTCTTAAATTGGTCACTACGCTGATTTTTAGAAGAATCTGAAGAAATTGAAAATTCACTCACCATCTGATTTTTAGAGGAATCTGAAAAAATTGAGATTTCACTCACCATCTCAGATTCGCAAATTTTGACGATATTCAGACTCAGCGGTCTTAACTTGGTCACTACGCTGATTTTTAGAGGAATCTGAAGAAATTGAAAATTCACTCACCATCTGATTTTTAGAGGAATCTGAAAAAATTGAGATTTCACTCACCATCTCAGATTCGCAAATTTTGACGATATTCAGACTCAGCGGCCTTAAATTGGTCACTACGCTGATTTTCAGAGGAATCTGAAGAAATTGAAAATTTACTCACCATCTGATTTTTAGAGGAATCTGAAAAAATTGAGATTTCACTCACCATCTCAGATTCGCAAATTTTGACGATATTCAGACTCAGCGGTCTTAAATTGGTCACTACGCTGATTTTCAGAGGAATCTGAAGAAATTGAAAATTTACTCACCATCTGATTTTTAGAGGAATCTGAAAAAATTGAGATTTCACTCACCATCTCAGATTCGCAAATTTTGACGATATTCAGACTCAGCGGTCTTAAATTGGTCACTACGCTGATTTTTAGAGGAATCTGAAGAAATTGAAAATTCACTCACCATCTGATTTTTAGAGGAATCTGAAAAAATTGAGATTTCACTCACCATCTCAGATTCGCAAATTTTGACGATATTCAGACTCAGCGGTCTTAAATTGGTCACTACGCTGATTTTTAGAGGAATCTGAAGAAATTGAAAATTCACTCACCAGCTGATTTTTAGAGGAATCTGAAAAAATTGAGATTTCACTCACCATCTCAGATTCGCAAATTTTGACGATATTCAGACTCAGCGGTCTTAAATTGGTCACTACGCTGATTTTTAGAAGAATCTGAAGAAATTGAAAATTCACTCACCATCTGATTTTTAGAGGAATCTGAAAAAATTGAGATTTCACTCACCATCTCAGATTCGCTAATTTTGACGATATTCAGACTCAGCGGTCTTAAATTGGTCACTACGCTGATTTTTAGAGGAATCTGAAGAAATTGAAAATTCACTCACCATCTGATTTTTAGAGGAATCTGAAAAAATTGAGATTTCACTCACCATCTCAGATTCGCAAATTTTGACGATATTCAGACTCAGCGGTCTTAAATTGGTCACTACGCTGATTTTTAGAGGAATCTGAAGAAATTGAAAATTCACTCACCATCTGATTTTTAGAGGAATCTGAAAAAATTGAGATTTCACTCACCATCTCAGATTCGCAAATTTTGACGATATTCAGACTCAGCGGTCTTAAATTGGTCACTACGCTGATTTTTAGAGGAATCTGAAGAAATTGAAAATTCACTCACCATCTGATTTTTAGAGGAATCTGAAAAAATTGAGATTTCACTCACCATCTCAGATTCGCAAATTTTGACGATATTCAGACTCAGCGGTCTTAAATTGGTCACTACGCTGATTTTTAGAGGAATCTGAAGAAATTGAAAATTCACTCACCATCTGATTTTTAGAGGAATCTGAAAAAATTGAGATTTCACTCACCATCTCAGATTCGCAAATTTTGACGATATTCAGACTCAGCGGTCGTAAATTGGTCACTACGCTGATTTTTAGAGGAATCTGAAGAAATTGAAAATTCACTCACCATCTGATTTTTAGAGGAATCTGAAAAAATTGAGATTTCACTCACCATCTGAGATTCGCAAATTTTGACGATATTCAGACTCAGCGGTCTTAAATTGGTCACTACGCTGATTTTTAGAGGAATCTGAAGAAATTGAAAATTCACTCACCATCTGATTTTTAGAGGAATCTGAAAAAATTGAGATTTCAGTCACCAACTCAGATTCGCAAATTTTGACGATATTCAGACTCAGCGGTCTTAAATTGGTCACTACGCTGATTTTTAGAGGAATCTGAAGAAATTGAAAATTCACTCACCATCTGATTTTTAGAGGAATCTGAAAAAATTGAGATTTCACTCACCATCTCAGATTCGCAAATTTTGACGATATTCAGACTCAGCGGTCTTAAATTGGTCACTACGCTGATTTTTAGAGGAATCTGAAGAAATTGAAAATTCACTCACCATCTGATTTTTAGAGGAATCTGAAAAAATTGAGATTTCACTCACCATCTCAGATTCGCAAATTTTGACGATATTCAGACTCAGCGGTCTTAAATTGGTCACTACGCTGATTTTTAGAAGAATCTGAAGAAATTGAAAATCACTCACCATCTGATTTTTAGAGGAATCTGAAAAAATTGAGATTTCACTCACCATCTCAGATTCGCAAATTTTGACGATATTCAGACTCAGCGGTCTTAAATTGGTCACTACGCTGATTTTTAGAGGAATCTGAAGAAATTGAAAATTCACTCACCATCTGATTTTTAGAGGAATCTGAAAAAATTGAGATTTCACTCACCATCTCAGATTCGCAAATTTTGACGATATTCAGACTCAGCGGTCTTAAATTGGTCACTACGCTGATTTTTAGAGGAATCTGAAGAAATTGAAAATTCACTCACCATCTGATTTTTAGAGGAATCTGAAAAAATTGAGATTTCACTCACCATCTCAGATTCGCAAATTTTGACGATATTCAGACTCAGCGGTCGTAAATTGGTCACTACGCTGATTTTTAGAGGAATCTGAAGAAATTGAAAATTCACTCACCATCTGATTTTTAGAGGAATCTGAAAAAATTGAGATTTCACTCACCATCTCAGATTCGCAAATTTTGACGATATTCAGACTCAGCGGTCTTAAATTGGTCACTACGCTGATTTTTAGAGGAATCTGAAGAAATTGAAAATTCACTCACCATCTGATTTTTAGAGGAATCTGAAAAAATTGAGATTCAACTCACCATCTCAGATTCGCAAATTTTGACGATATTCAGACTCAGCGGTCTTAAATTGGTCACTACGCTGATTTTTAGAGGAATCTGAAGAAATTGAAAATTCACTCACCATCTGATTTTTAGAGGAATCTGAAAAAATTGAGATTTCACTCACCATCTCAGATTCGCAAATTTTGACGATATTCAGACTCAGCGGTCTTAAATTGGTCACTACGCTGATTTTTAGAAGAATCTGAAGAAATTGAAAATCACTCACCATCTGATTTTTAGAGGAATCTGAAAAAATTGAGATTTCACTCACCATCTCAGATTCGCAAATTTTGACGATATTCAGACTCAGCGGTCTTAAATTGGTCACTACGCTGATTTTTAGAAGAATCTGAAGAAATTGAAAATTCACTCACCATCTGATTTTTAGAGGAATCTGAAAAAATTGAGATTTCACTCACCATCTCAGATTCGCAAATTTTGACGATATTCAGACTCAGCGGTCTTAAATTGGTCACTACGCTGATTTTTAGAAGAATCTGAAGAAATTGAAAATTCAGTCACCATCTGATTTTTAGAGGAATCTGAAAAAATTGAGATTTCACTCACCATCTCAGATTCGCAAATTTTGACGATATTCAGACTCAGCGGTCTTAAATTGGTCACTACGCTGATTTTTAGAGGAATCTGAAGAAATTGAAAATTCACTCACCAGCTGATTTTTAGAGGAGTCTGAAAAAATTGAGATTTCACTCACCATCTCAGATTCGCAAATTTTGACGATATTCAGACTCAGCGGTCTTAAATTGGTCACTACGCTGATTTTTAGAAGAATCTGAAGAAATTGAAAATTCACTCACCATCTGATTTTTAGAGGAATCTGAAAAAATTGAGATTTCACTCACCATCTCAGATTCGCAAATTTTGACGATATTCAGACTCAGCGGTCTTAAATTGGTCACTACGCTGATTTTTAGAGGAATCTGAAGAAATTGAAAATTCACTCACCATCTGATTTTTAGAGGAATCTGAAAAAATTGAGATTTCACTCACCATCTCAGATTCGCAAATTTTGACGATATTCAGACTCAGCGGTCTTAAATTGGTCACTACGCTGATTTTCAGAGGAATCTGAAGAAATTGAAAATTTACTCACCATCTGATTTTTAGAGGAATCTGAAAAAATTGAGATTTCACTCACCATCTCAGATTCGCAAATTTTGACGATATTCAGACTCAGCGGTCTTAAATTGGTCACTACGCTGATTTTCAGAGGAATCTGAAGAAATTGAAAATTTACTCACCATCTGATTTTTAGAGGAATCTGAAAAAATTGAGATTTCACTCACCATCTCAGATTCGCAAATTTTGACGATATTCAGACTCAGCGGTCTTAAATTGGTCACTACGCTGATTTTTAGAGGAATCTGAAGAAATTGAAAATTCACTCACCATCTGATTTTTAGAGGAATCTGAAAAAATTGAGATTTCACTCACCATCTCAGATTCGCAAATTTTGACGATATTCAGACTCAGCGGTCTTAAATTGGTCACTACGCTGATTTTTAGAGGAATCTGAAGAAATTGAAAATTCACTCACCAGCTGATTTTTAGAGGAATCTGAAAAAATTGAGATTTCACTCACCATCTCAGATTCGCAAATTTTGACGATATTCAGACTCAGCGGTGTTAAATTGGTCACTACGCTGATTTTTAGAAGAATCTGAAGAAATTGAAAATTCACTCACCATCTGATTTTTAGAGGAATCTGAAAAAATTGAGATTTCACTCACCATCTCAGATTCGCTAATTTTGACGATATTCAGACTCAGCGGTCTTAAATTGGTCACTACGCTGATTTTTAGAGGAATCTGAAGAAATTGAAAATTCACTCACCATCTGATTTTTAGAGGAATCTGAAAAAATTGAGATTTCACTCACCATCTCAGATTCGCAAATTTTGACGATATTCAGACTCAGCGGTCTTAAATTGGTCACTACGCTGATTTTTAGAGGAATCTGAAGAAATTGAAAATTCACTCACCATCTGATTTTTAGAGGAATCTGAAAAAATTGAGATTTCACTCACCATCTCAGATTCGCAAATTTTGACGATATTCAGACTCAGCGGTCTTAAATTGGTCACTACGCTGATTTTTAGAGGAATCTGAAGAAATTGAAAATTCACTCACCATCTGATTTTTAGAGGAATCTGAAAAAATTGAGATTTCACTCACCATCTCAGATTCGCAAATTTTGACGATATTCAGACTCAGCGGTCTTAAATTGGTCACTACGCTGATCTTTAGAGGAATCTGAAGAAATTGAAAATTCACTCACCATCTGATTTTTAGAGGAATCCGAAAAAATTGAGATTTCACTCACCATCTCAGATTCGCAAATTTTGACGATATTCAGACTCAGCGGTCTTAAATTGGTCACTACGCTGATTTTTAGAAGAATCTGAAGAAATTGAAAATTCACTCACCATCTGATTTTTAGAGGAATCTGAAAAAATTGAGATTTCACTCACCATCTCAGATTCGCAAATTTTGACGATATTCAGACTCAGCGGTCTTAAATTGGTCACTACGCTGATTTTTAGAGGAATCTGAAGAAATTGAAAATTCACTCACCATCTGATTTTTAGAGGAATCTGAAAAAATTGAGATTTCACTCACCATCTCAGATTCGCAAATTTTGACGATATTCAGACTCAGCGGTCTTAAATTGGTCACTACGCTGATTTTTAGAGGAATCTGAAGAAATTGAAAATTCACTCACCATCTGATTTTTAGAGGAATCTGAAAAAATTGAGATTTCACTCACCATCTCAGATTCGCAAATTTTGACGATATTCAGACTCAGCGGTCTTAAATTGGTCACTACGCTGATTTTTAGAAGAATCTCAAGAAATTGAAAATTCACTCACCATCTGATTTTTAGAGGAATCTGAAAAAATTGAGATTTCGCTCACCATCTCAGATTCGCAAATTTTGACGATATTCAGACTCAGCGGTCTTTAATTGGTCACTACGCTGATTTTTAGAGGAATCTGAAGAAATTGAAAATTCACTCACCATCTGATTTTTAGAGGAATCTGAAAAAATTGAGATTTCACTCACCATCTCAGATTCGCAAATTTTGACGATATTCAGACTCAGCGGTCTTAAATTGGTCACTACGCTGATTTTTAGAGGAATCTGAAGAAATTGAAAATTCACTCACCATCTGATTTTTAGAGGAATCTGAAAAAATTGAGATTTCACTCACCATCTCAGATTCGCAAATTTTGCGATATTCAGACTCAGCGGTCTTAAATTGGTCAGTACGCTGATTTTTAGAGGAATATGAAGAAATTGAGAATTCACTCACCATCTGATTTTTATAGGAATCTGAAGAAATTGAGATTTCACTCACCATCTCAGATTCGCAAATTTTGACGATATTCAGATTCAGCAGTCTTAAATTGGTCAGTACGCTGATTTTTAGAGGAATCTGAAGAAATTGAGAATTCACTCACCATCTGATTTTTAGAGGAATCTGAAGAAATTGAGATTTCACTCACCATCTCAGATTCGCAAATTTTGACGATATTCAGACTCAGCGGTCTTAAATTGGTCAGTACGCTGATTTTTAGAGGAATCTGAAGAAATTGAGAATTCACTCACCATCTGATTTTTAGAGGAATCTGAAGAAATTGAGATTTCACTCACCATCTCAGATTCGCAAATTTTGACGATATTCAGACTCAGCGGTCTTAAATTGGTCACTACGCTGATTTTTAGAGGAATCTGAAGAAATTGAGAATTCCTTCACCATCTGATTTTTAGAGGAATCTGAAGAAATTGAGATTTCACTCACCATCTCAGATTCGCAAATTTTGACGATATTCAGACTCAGCGGTCTTAAATTGGTCAGTACGCTGATTTTTAGAGGAATATGAAGAAATTGAGAATTCACTCACCATCTGATTTTTAGAGGAATCTGAAGAAATTGAGATTTCACTCACCATCTCAGATTTGCAAATTTTTTCGATATTCAGACTCAGCGGTCTTAAATTGGTCAGTACGCTGATTTTTAGAGGAATCTGAAGAAATTGAGAATTCACTCACCATCTGATTTTTAGAGGAATCTGAAGGAATTGAGATTTCACTCACCATCTCAGATTCGCAAATTTTGACGATATTCAGACTCAGCGGTGTTAAATTGGTCAGTACGCTGATTTTTAGAGGAATCTGAAGAAATTGAAAATTCACTCACCATCTGATTTTTAGAGGAATCTGAAGAAATTGAGATTTCACTCACCATCTCAGATTCGCAAATTTTGACGATATTCAGACTCAGCGGTCTTAAATTGGTCACTAGACTGATTTTTAGAGGAATCTGAAGAAATTGAGAATTCACTCACCATCTGATTTTTAGAGGAATCTGAAGAAATTGAGATTTCACTCACCATCTCAGATTCGCAAATTTTGACGATATTCAGACTCAGTGGTCTTAAATTGGTCAGTACGCTGATTTTTAGAGGAATCTGAAGAAATTGAGAATTCACTCACCATCTGATTTTTAGAGGAATCTGAAGAAATTGAGATTTCACTCACCATCTCAGATTCGCAAATTTTGACGATATTCAGACTCAGCGGTCTTAAATTGGTCACTACGCTGATTTTTAGGGGAATCTGAAGAAATTGAGAATTCACTCACCATCTGATTTTTAGAGGTGTCTGAAGAAATTGAGATTTCACTCACCATCTCAGATTCGCAAATTTTGACGATATTCAGACTCAGCGGTCTTAAATTGGTCACTACGCTGATTTTTAGAGGAATCTGAAGAAATTGTAATTCACTCACCATCTGATTTTTAGAGGAATCTGAAGAAATTGAGATTTCACTCACCATCTCAGATTCGCAAATTTTGACGATATTCAGACTCAGCGGTCTTAAATTGGTCACTACGCTGATTTTTAGAGGAATCTGAAGAAATTGAGAATTCACTCACCATCTGATTTTTAGAGGAATCTGAAGAAATTGAGATTTCACTCACCATCTCAGATTCGCAAATTTTGACGATATTCAGACTCAGCGGTCTTAAATTGGTCACTACGTTGATTTTTAGAGGTGTTTTTTCCGTAATTGTCCGATAAACCGCTTATACCACCTTTGGGGACACTGAATATTTAATACTGTGAGGTAAGGGAGTAATGAAGGAAACCGCCGAGATTAGTTCACGTTTAATTCATTTTATTTGGATTCCTCATCTACTCTATTACAAAGCTTTGTGACTACTGACTAAGCTGGATGGGTTGCAGGAGAGTTCACAGGAACTAACGGTGTCTCCTCAGCCGATGTTAAACCAGTGGCGTCGATGGCGATGACATCCCGACCCCCGTGAAACCCAGTTTCACTATCCTGTTGAGCTGTTGGTAATAGAACTACCTTAGAGATGGAGCGCTTCAAAATTCCCCCTTTCGTACGTAAGGACACAACTCGAACAAGGCCATCCTTTCCTGCATGCGTTTCCACAACACGGCCCATTGCCCACTTTCCGGGAGGTAGATTTTCTTCCAAGATCAGGACGAGGTCATCAAGCTGTAGATTGGGTGTCGCAAGCTTCCACCTTTGACGTCGTTGTAGGTTAACAATATACTCTCTTTGCCACCGTTTCCAAAATGACTGATGAAGTTTTTCGACATGTTGCCATCTTCTAAGCCGGTTGAAGGGAACATCTGTGATATCTGGCTCTTCTAAAGATAATAGAGGACCACCAATTAAGAAGTGCGCAGGGGTAAGAGCTTCTATTCCCGGCCCTTCACTGGTACAGAGAGGGCGGGAGTTTAGACAGGACTCTATTTGGCAAAGGAGTGTTTGTAATTCCTCGAAGGTAAGCACTGTATCTCCGATAGACCGATTCAAATGACTCTTAACAGCCTTTACTCCCGCCTCCCAAAGGCCACCAAAATTAGGCGCTGCTGGTGGAATGAAGTGCCATGATATTTCGTAGCTTGTGAAGAAATTCGAGAGTTTTTTATTATGTTCTGGAGATTTTTGTAGCTACTACATTTCTGTTAAGACTCGGCTTGCTCCGACAAAATTTCTTCCGTTGTCACTGAACATATGGGCGACGACTCCTCTTCTCGCTAAAAATCTCTTAAAAGTCGCAATAAAGGCTTCCGTGGACAATTCTGATACTAACTCTAGATGTAACGCCTTTGTAGCTAAACAAACAAATAGAGCAATATAAGACTTGAATCTTTTAGCACCCTTTCCATTCCAGGCTCTTACAGAAATAGGCCCTGCATAATCTACTCCGGTATTATAAAATGCCTTACTAGGTCGTACACGCGGAGCCGGAAGATTTCCCATTTGTTGACGCGGTGTCTTAGCATTATATCTGGTGCATTTTACGCACTTCCGTATCACCTTCTTGACTAATGCTTGGATGCCGAGAATGAAATATTTTTGTTGTATTATGGCCCTTACTAATTGCTGCCCAGCGTGGAAATATTTCTGATGCACCTCAAGAACGATTAGCTCAGCCAGGCGTTCGAACCGGCAGAGAATTATAGGATGAATCGTTGACTGAGGCAGTCCAGCCTCTTCAATCCGACCGCCGACTCTTAATAATCCGGTTTCATCCACATAGGGATTTAAAGATATAAGTTTAGATTTTGAACGCAAAGGGTCTCCCCTAGTAAGAGCCTCAATTTCTGTTTTGAAGGTATTTTGCTGCGCCCGCTTAATCCAGAATTTCAGGGCACATTGTATTTCCGTAGTTTGCACTCCATTTGGCGGCTCTCGATATGATTTTCTTTTTCTAGACCAATGCAGACACCAAGCCGTGATGCGAACCAACCGCATTAAGAATGAGCAACGCTCAGGGAGAGTAAGGAGCTTGTCCGGCTCGCTTACATTCATCGTTGCACATAATACCGTCCGACGTAATTTTGGAATTTCCACTGGGAGATCATCCATCGCTATTGACGAGTATTTACCGCTGTACTCCTCAGTTAATAAAAAACTCGGTCCATTCCACCAAAGATTGTTCGTCAGAAGGTCCCTTGGAGATATACCTCTCGAGGCACAATCCGCTGGATTTTCAGCTGATGGTACATGGTGCCATACAACAAAGGGGAGTTTACTTAGAATGTCCGCAGTCCGATTAGCGACAAAGGTATTCCACTTGCGCGGATGTTGACTAAGCCACGCTAAGACAATTGTCGAATCCGTGAAAAGTGTAATGTCGTTCTCATTGATTGCCAGCTTATCCTTAACATTCAATGTTAACTTCACTAAAAGATGAGCAGCACATAACTCGAGCCTCGGTACTGACAATTGATTTATTGGCGAGACCTTTGTTTTGGAACACACGAGGTTAGTTCGTACGTCCCCCGCCGGAGAAGTGGTCTTCAGGTACAACACGGCAACGTAGGCATTTTCCGATGCGTCTGCGAACCCGAAAAGTTTATAGGTGTCGTCCCCCGTACAGATGCACCTAGGAACGTTAACGTTCTCTAAAAGGGGTAGCTCCTGGCGTAGTTTGAGCCACCGTGTTAAGAGAGGCTCGGGAAGTTCGGTGTCCCAATCGAGCTTTTCTCGCCATAACTGTTGAAACAATATTTTTGACGTCACGGTCACTGGAGCTAACCAACCCAGCGGGTCAAATATCCTCGATATTTCGGACAACATTCCTCTTTTTGTGTTTAGGCTTGGCGATGAAAGGCTTACCTTGAAAGAAAAACAATCAAGTGTTGGCTGCCAAAAGAGTCCGAGGGTCTTCACCATTGGAGGTCCTTCCCCGAGGAAGGGTACCAATGTCTCTCGCCGTTCAGAGGGTAATTTATCAACACATTCCGCTAAGTTTGATGACCATTTTCGTAATTCGAATCCGCCTCTGCTTAGAATCTCGGTTAATTGATTAACCATGCTTTCCGCTTCCTCTAGGGAATCTGCTCCCGCTATGAGGTCATCCATATAGAAATTACTACATAACAGAGGAGCTGCTGCAGGATACCGTTCGCCGTCATCGATGGCTAGCTGCTTCAATACTCGAGTAGCTAGGAAAGACGCAGAGGCTGTTCCATATGTTATTGTTAAAAGCTCAAATTCCCTTACAGGCTCTTTCGTATCAAATCGCCAAAGGATGGTTTGATATTTTATGTCCTCATCATTAACCAATACCTGACGGTACATTTTCGCGATATCGGCACATAGTCCGTACCTATGCAACCTGAACATCAGTAAAAGTGTAGTCAAATCAGGTTGAATTACCGGCCCGACCATTAATATATCATTCAGTGATACGCCTGTTAAAGTCTTACAGGACGCATCGAAAACGACTCTGAGTTTCGTAGTGGAACTATCCGGTTTGGTTACTGCATGGTGGGGTAAATAATGCCTGCTTATTTTCGAATCCGTAATTTTAGTCTCCCGCATGTGACCTAAGTCTAAATACTCCTTCATGAAGTTAACGTACTGCTCCTTAAAGTTAATATCCCGTTGGAATTTCCTTTCCATCGCTGACAGTCGAGATAGAGCCGACCCCCGTGAATTTCCCAAGTCATGCGTACCCTTAAGCGGTAACCTGACTTCGTAGCGGCCATTGTCATGTCGGCGATGAGTCGCTTGAAAATGCTGTTCTATCATTTCTTCCTCCCTAGTGGGTAAACCTTTGCTTGCTGGTTCCTCTACTTCCCAGAACCTTTGCAACATTTGATCGATATTGATTAACGAGCAATGAGAGATAATTTCTGAAGCAGCAGTTATATTAGCTTCACCGCCAATAACCCAACCGAATAACGTATTTTGGGCTATTAAACCGCTCTCCGTCAAAACTTGGTTTCCTTCTCGTAAGCAAGTGAAGAAAATATCTGATCCGATTAAAATATCTATATGCTCCCGACGATAAAAGTAAGGATCGGCAAGTTGTATATCAGATAGGGTGCCTGGTGGTATTTCGTTGATACCTTGAGTCGGCAGTTTGCAGGTTATTTTCTCGAGAATTAATGCAGTAGTTTTCACTACATCCTTGTTGAATCGGGACCGCAAATGCACCTCTACCGCTCCCCGTGACTGTCTGGGTGATGTTGAATTTAATCCGTTAATTGAGACCCGTGCATTTTGGCGTCGTAATCCTAAATCCTGAATACACCTTTCCGTAAGTAGCGTTGCTTGAGAACCCGAATCCATTAGTGCCCTAAACGGTTGCCATAGACCGCAAGCACTCCTAATCAGTACAATCGCAGTAGGTAAGATAACTTGTTTTCCGACAAAAGATGTAAAATGGGAGTTTATTTCTACACCTCGAGAAGCTGTTGTACCGCTAACAGATTGTGATTCTACTTCCGCTGATTTAGCATTACTCCCGTGAAGCAAGATGTGGTGGCGATTATTACATATGCGACATAATGATGCGCGACAGCTTTTTACCGAATGCGACCCCCTTAGGCAGATAAAGCATAGGCCCTTCTTTATTACAAATTGCTTTCGGACATTAGCAGTTAAATTCTTAAAATCCGGACAGTGTTGCAGCTCATGAGGTTTATTGCATTTTAAACAGGTACCCATTGAGATGGAATGAACATATTTGCCGCGACTATTGCTCCCGGTGGCGGGCGATTTTATTGCAGGCTGTAGTGTTTCCATTTCGTATAGCCGTTCTCCCATGAATTTTGTAAGGTCCGCGAAGGTAAGTTTGTCCTTACCCGCCGTATGCCGAGCCCAAAGTTGTCGCGATTCGCCGTCAATAACGCTAATGCTAATAACGTAAACCAGCCAATAGTCCCAGTGGTCGACCGGCACCTTCAGAGCCTTTAAGGCTGCAACCGATTCTACCGCCGTATTGTAAAGTTTTCTAAAACCTCCTTGAGAGGATTGAGTAAGGACTGGGTGCTCCATTATGGCCTTAATGTAGGCTTCCACGATAATTCTTTCCTTATTGTACCGAGCGTTTAATTCCCTCCATGCCTCGTTATAATTCGCGTCAGACACGGATGTATTTTTAAGCAAGGATGCCGCATCTCCTTTTAACGACATTTTTAAGTACTGCAATTTCTGAGCTGGTTGCAGTGAATTATTATTATGTATCATGGACGAAAAAAGATCCCGAAATGATAACCAATCGCGATAGCTTCCGCTGAAGGCAGGAACGTCGAGACGAGGTAGTTTGATATTGGCTTGAGCGTCAGACACATTGCCTTGTGCTACACCAGTATGCGGTACATCCATTAAGGTGGAATTTGCTTGCTGGTTTGTAGCTAGTCTTTGTAGCAAGGCACTAATATTTGTTTGATTCTCGGACATAAGGCGAATCGATCTTTCGAGCTGATTCCGTTCGCTCACCGATTGAGCGTCATCCCGATGAAACGATTTCATTAATTCTCGAAAATTGGACTTGAGCTTAAAGTACTGCTCCTCAAAAAGCTCCCTATATTTTGTTTCGGTCTCACATAGATCAGTATCCTCTACCGCGATCGACGACTCTATTTCTGCTTGCAATGACTCGAACTCAGTCGAACAAACTTCGAGCTTTTCCAAACGAGTCTTAATAGCTTCAATATCCGTTTTTGCAGCATTTCCCGAAATCTTTTCGAAATAAGTTTCAAGCCTGCTCATTTGCCCTTTAATAATGCTGCGTTTCTTCCTTAACGCATCCATTGCACAAATTTAGGAAATTATCGCCTTACCTCGACTTCTCCGTGTGTGAACTGACTACCGTTCCTTGTGGTCCGCTTACCGTTGTCACGAATCCACACTCTGAAATAGTACCGCCCACTTGCACAATATCAATAGCCCTGAATACGATATAGTTCTGCAAGTCCCGTTGTTCCACCGACTAAATTTCAAATTTTAATTGTTCGCATTTATTGCCGTCTAATGCATGCACATTTCTATCACTCCTTTAATTCCGCTTAAGTTTATCCAATTCCCTTTTTAATTTATCAGCCACTTCACGATGGGAGTAGCCACTGCCTGCCTATAATTATAGCCGAACTTGTCTTTCCGCGCACCGTCAGTCCCTGCTCGGGCGCCAATGTTTTTTCCGTAATTGTCCGATAAACCGCTTATACCACCTTTGGGGACACTGAATATTTAATACTGTGAGGTAAGGGAGTAATGAAGGAAACCGCCGAGATTAGTTCACGTTTAATTCATTTTATTTGGATTCCTCATCTACTCTATTACAAAGCTTTGTGACTACTGACTAAGCTGGATGGGTTGCAGGAGAGTTCACAGGAACTAACGGTGTGTCCTCAGCCGATGTTAAACCAGTGGTGTCGGTGGCGATGACAAGAGGAATCTGAAGAAATTGAGAATTCACTCACCATCTGATTTTTAGAGGAATCTGAAGAAATTGAGATTTCACTCACCATCTCAGATTCGCAAATTTTGACGATATTCAGACTCAGCGGTCTTAAATTGGTCACTACGCTGACTTTTAGAGGAATCTGAAGAAATTGAGAATTCACTCACCATCTGATTTTTAGAGGAATCCGAAGAAATTGAGATTTCACTCACCATCTCAGATTCGCAAATTTTGACGATATTCAGACTCAGCGGTCTTAAATTGGTCACTACGCTGATTTTTAGATGAATCTGAAGAAACTGAGAATTCACTCACCATCTGATTTTTAGAGGAATCTGAAGAAATTGAGATTTCACTCACCATCTCAGATTCGCAAATTTTGACGATATTCAGACTCAGCGGTCTTAAATTGGTCACTACGCTGACTTTTAGAGGAATCTGAAGAAATTGAGAATTCACTCACCATCTGATTTTTAGAGGAATCTGAAGAAATTGAGATTTCACTCACCATCTCAGATTCGCAAATTTTGACGATATTCAGACTCAGCGGTCTTAAATTGGTCACTACGCTGACTTTTAGAGGAATCTGAAGAAATTGAGAATTCACTCACCATCTGATTTTTAGAGGAATCTGAAGAAATTGAGATTTCACTCACCATCTCAGATTCGCAAATTTTGACGATATTCAGACTCAGCGGTCTTAAATTGGTCACTACGGTGATTTTTAGAGGAATCTGAAGAAATTGAGAATTCACTCACCATCTGATTTTTAGAGGAATCTGAAGAAATTGAGATTTCACTCACCATCTCAGATTCGCAAATTTTGACGATATTCAGACTCAGCGGTCTTAAATTGGTCACGACGCTGATTTTTAGAGGAATCTGAAGAAACTGAGAATTCACTCACCATCTGATTTTTAGAGGAATCTGAAGAAATTGAGATTTCACTCACCATCTCAGATTCGCAAATTTTGACGATATTCAGACTCAGCGCTCTTAAATTGGTCACTACGCTGATTTTTAGAGGAATCTGAAGAAATTGAGAATTCACTCACCATCTGATTTTTAGAGGAATCTGAAGAAATTGAGATTTAACTCACCATCTCAGATTCGCAAATTTTGACGATATTCAGACTCAGCGGTCTTAAATTGGTCACTACGCTGATTTTTAGAGGAATCTGAGGAAATTGAGAATTCACTCACCATCTGATTTTTAGAGGAATCTGAAGAAATTGAGATTTCACTCACCATCTCAGATTCGCAAATTTTGACGATATTCAGACTCAGCGGTCTTAAATTGGTCACTACGCTGACTTTTAGAGGAATCTGAAGAAATTGAGAATTCACTCACCATCTGATTTTTAGAGGAATCTGAAGAAATTGAGATTTCACTCACCATCTCAGATTCGCAAATTTTGACGATATTCAGACTCAGCGGTCTTAAATTGGTCACTACGGTGATTTTTAGAGGAATCTGAAGAAATTGAGAATTCACTCACCATCTGATTTTTAGAGGAATCTGAAGAAATTGAGATTTCACTCACCATCTCAGATTCGCAAATTTTGACGATATTCAGACTCAGCGGTCTTAAATTGGTCACGACGCTGATTTTTAGAGGAATCTGAAGAAACTGAGAATTCACTCACCATCTGATTTTTAGAGGAATCTGAAGAAATTGAGATTTCACTCACCATCTCAGATTCGCAAATTTTGACGATATTCAGACTCAGCGCTCTTAAATTGGTCACTACGCTGATTTTTAGAGGAATCTGAAGAAATTGAGAATTCACTCACCATCTGATTTTTAGAGGAATCTGAAGAAATTGAGATTTAACTCACCATCTCAGATTCGCAAATTTTGACGATATTCAGACTCAGCGGTCTTAAATTGGTCACTACGCTGATTTTTAGAGGAATCTGAGGAAATTGAGAATTCACTCACCATCTGATTTTTAGAGGAATCTGAAGAAATTGAGATTTCACTCACCATCTCAGAATCGCAAATTTTGATTATATTCAGAATCAGCGGTCTTAAATTGGTCACTACGCAGATTTTTAGAGGAATCTGAAGAAATTGAGAATTCACTCACCATCTGATTTTTAGAGGAATCTGAAGAAATTGAGATTTCACTCACCACCTCAGATTCGCAAATTTTGACGATATTCAGACTCAGCGGTCTTAAATTGGTCAGTACGCTGATTTTTAGAGGAATCTGAAGAAATTGAGAATTCACTCACCATCTGATTTTTAGAGGAATCTGAAGAAATTAAGATTTCACTCACCATCTCAGATTCGCAAATTTTGACGATATTCAGACTCAGCGGTCTTAAATTGGTCACTACGCTGATTTTTAGAGGAATCTGAAGAAATTGAGAATTCACTCACCATCTGATTTTTAGAGGAATCTGAAGAAATTGAGATTTCACTCACCATCTCAGATTCGCAAATTTTGACGATATTCAGACTCAGCGGTCTTAAATTGGTCACTACGCTGATTTTTAGAGGAATCTGAAGAAATTGAGAATTCACTCACCATCTGATTTTTAGAGGAATCTGAAGAAATTGAGATTTTACTCACCATCTCAGATTCGCAAATTTTGACGATATTCAGACTCAGCGGTCTTAAATTGGTCACACGCTGATTTTTAGAGGAATCTGAAGAAATTGAGAATTCACTCACCATCTGATTTTTAGAGGAATCTGAAGAAATTGAGATTTCACTCACCATCTCAGATTCGCAAATTTTGACGATATTCAGACTCAGCGGTCTTAAATTGGTCACTACGCTGATTTTTAGAGGAATCTGAAGAAATTGAGAATTCACTCACCATCTGATTTTTAGAGGAATCTGAAGAAATTGAGATTTTACTCACCATCTCAGATTCGCAAATTTTGACGATATTCAGACTCAGCGGTCTTAAATTGGTCACTACGCTGATTTTTAGAGGAATCTGAAGAAATTGAGAATTCACTCACCATCTGATTTTTAGAGGAATCTGAAGAAATTGAGATTTCACTCACCATCTCAGATTCGCAAATTTTGACGATATTCAGACTCAGCGGTCTTAAATTGGTCACTACGCTGATTTTTAGAGGAATCTGAAGAAATTGAGAATTCACTCACCATCTGATTTTTAGAGGAATCTGAAGAAATTGAGATTTTACTCACCATCTCAGATTCGCAAATTTTGACGATATTCAGACTCAGCGGTCTTAAATTGGTCACTACGCTGATTTTTAGAGGAATCTGAAGAAATTGAGAATTCACTCACCATCTGATTTTTAGAGGAATCTGAAGAAATTGAGATTTCACTCACCATCTCAGATTCGCAAATTTTGACGATATTCAGACTCAGCGGTCTTAAATTGGTCACTACGCTGATTTTTAGAGGAATCTGAAGAAATTGAGAATTCACTCACCATCTGACTTTTAGAGGAATCTGAAGAAATTGAGATTTCACTCACCATCTCAGATTAGCAAATTTTGACGATATTCAGACTCAGCGGTCTTAAATTGGTCAGTACGCTGATTTTTAGAGGAATCTGAAGAAATTGAGAATTCACTCACCATTTGATTTTTAGAGGAATCTGAAGAAATTGAGATTTCACTCACCATCTCAGATTCGCAAATTTTGACGATATTCAAACTCAGCGGTCTTAAATTGGTCACTACGCTGATTTTTAGAGGAATCTGAAGAAATTGAGAATTCACTCACCATCTGATTTTTAGAGGAATCTGAAGAAATTGAGATTTCACTCACCATCTCAGATTCGCAAATTTTGACGATATTCAGACTCAGCGGTCTTAAATTGGTCACTACGCTGATTTTTAGAGGAATCTGAAGAAATTGAGAATTCACTCACCATCTGATTTTTAGAGGAATCTGAAGAAATTGAGATTTCACTCACCATCTCAGATTCGCAAATTTTGACGATATTCAGACTCAGCGGTCTTAAATTGGTCACTACGCTGATTTTTAGAGGAATCTGAAGAAACTGAGAATTCACTCACCATCTGATTTTTAGAGGAATCTGAAGAAATTGAGATTTCACTCACCATCTCAGATTCGCAAATTTTGACGATATTCAGACTCAGCGCTCTTAAATTGGTCACTACGCTGATTTTTAGAGGAATCTGAAGAAATTGAGAATTCACTCACCATCTGATTTTTAGAGGAATCTGAAGAAATTGAGATTTAACTCACCATCTCAGATTCGCAAATTTTGACGATATTCAGACTCAGCGGTCTTAAATTGGTCACTACGCTGATTTTTAGAGGAATCTGAAGAAATTGAGAATTCACTCACCATCTGATTTTTAGAGGAATCTGAAGAAATTGAGATTTCACTCACCATCTCAGATTCGCAAATTTTGACGATATTCAGACTCAGCGGTCTTAAATTGGTCAGTAAGCTGATTTTTAGATGAATCTGAAGAAACTGAGAATTCACTCACCATCTGATTTTTAGAGGAATCTGAAGAAATTGAGATTTCACTCACCATCTCAGATTCGCAAATTTTGACGATATTCAGACTCAGCGGTCTTAAATTGGTCACTACGCTGATTTTTAGAGGAATCTGAAGAAATTGAGAATTCACTCACCATCTGATTTTTAGAGGAATCTGAAGAAATTGAGATTTCACTCACCATCTCAGATTCGCAAATTTTGACGATATTCAGACTCAGCGGTCTTAAATTGGTCACTACGCTGATTTTTAGAGGAATCTGAAGAAATTGAGAATTCACTCATCATCTGATTTTTAGAGGAATCTGAAGAAATTGAGATTTCACTCACCATCTCAGATTCGCAAATTTTGACGATATTCAGACTCAGCGGTCTTAAATTGGTCACTACGCTGATTTTTAGAGGAATTTTGACGATATTCAGACTCAACGGTCTTAAATTGGTCACTACGCTGATTTTTAGAGGAATCTGAAGAAATTGAGAATTCACTCACCATCTGACTTTTAGAGGAATCTGAAGAAATTGAGATTTCACTCACCATCTTAGATTCGCAAATTTTGACAATATTCAGACTCAGCGGTCTTAAATTGGTCACTACGCTGATTTTTAGAGGAATCTGAAGAAATTGAGAATTCACTCACCATCTGATTTTTAGAGGAATCTGAAGAAATTGAGATTTCTCTCACCATCTCAGATTCGAAAATTTTGACGATATTCAGACTCAGCGGTCTTAAATTGGTCAGTACGCTGATTTTTAGAGGAATCTGAAGAAATTGAGAATTCACTCACCATTTGATTTTTAGAGGAATCTGAAGAAATTGAGATTTCACTCACCATCTCAGATTCGCAAATTTTGACGATATTCAGACTCAGCGGTCTTAAATTGGTCACTACGCTGATTTTTAGAGGAAGCTGAAGAAATTGAGAATTCACTCACCATCTGATTTTTAGAGGAATCTGAAGAAATTGAGATTTCACTCACCATCTCAGATTCGCAAATTTTGACGATATTCAGACTCAGCGGTCTTAAATTGGTCAGTACGCTGATTTTTAGAGGAATCTGCAGAAATTGAGAATTCACTCACCATCTGATTTTTAGAGGAATCTGAAGAAATTGAGATTTCACTCACCATCTCAGATTCGCAAATTTTGACGATATTCAGACTCAGCGGTCTTAAGTTGGTCACCACGCTGATTTCTAGAGGAATCTGAAGAAACTGAGAATTCACTCACCATCTGATTTTTAGAGGAATCTGAAGAAATTGAGATTTCACTCACCATCTCAGATTCGCAAATTTTGACGATATTCAGACTCAGCGGTCTTAATTTGGTCACTAGGCTGATTTTTAGAGGAATCAGAAGAAATTGAGAATTCACTCACCATCTGATTTTTAGAGGAATCTGAAGAAATTGAGATTTCACTCACCATCTCAGATTCGCAAATTTTGACGATATTCAGACTCAGCGGTCTTAAATTGGTCAGTACGCTGATTTTTAGAGGAATCTGAAGAAATTGAGAATTCACTCACCATCTGATTTTTAGAGGAATCTGAAGAAATTGAGATTTCACTCACCATCTCAGATTCGTAAATTTTGACGAAATTCAGACTCAGCGGTCTTAAATTGGTCACTACGCTGATTTTTAGAGGAATCTGAAGAAATTGAGAATTCACTCACGATCTGATTTTTAGAGGAATCTGAAGAAATTGAGATTTCACTCACCATCTCAGATTCGCAAATTTTGACGATATTCAGACTCAGCGGTCTTAAATTGGTCACTACGCTGATTTTTAGAGGAATCTGAAGAAATTGAGAATTCACTCACCATCTGATTTTTAGAGGAATCTGAAGAAATTGAGATTTCACTCACCATCTGATTTTTAGAGGAATCTGAAGAAATTGAGATTTCACTCACCATCTCAGATTCGCAAATCTTGACGATATTCAGACTCAGCGGTCTTAAATTGGTCAGTACGCTGATTTTTAGAGGAATCTGAAGAAATTGAGAATTCACTCACCATCTGATTTTTAGGGGAATCTGAAGAAATTGAGATTTCACTCACCATCTCAGATTCGCAAATTTTGACGATATTCAGACTCAGCGGTCTTAAATTGGTCACTACGCTGATTTTTAGAGGAATCTGAAGAAATTGAGAATTCACTCACCATCTGATTTTTAGAGGAATCTGAAGAAATTGAGATTTCACTCACCATCTCAGATTCGCAAATTTTGACGATATTCAGACTCAGCGGTCTTAAATTGGTCACTACGCTGATTTTTAGAGGAATCTGAAGAAATTGAGAATTCACTCACCATCTGATTTTTAGAGGAATCTGAAGAAATTGAGATTTCACTCACCATCTCAGATTCGCAAATTTTGACAATATTAAGACTCAACGGTCTTAAATTGGTCAGTACGCTGATTTTTAGAGGGATCTAAAGAAATTGAGAATTCACTCACCATCTGATTTTTAGAGGAATCTGAAGAAATTGAGAATTCACTCACCATCTCAGATTCGCAAATTTTGACGATATTCAGACTCAGCGGTCTTAAATTTGTCACTACGCTGATTTTTAGAGGAAACTGAAGAAATTGAGAATTCACTCACCATCTGATTTTTAGAGGAATCTGAAGAAATTGAGATTCCACTCACCATCTGATTTTTAGAGGAATCTGAAGAAATTGAGATTTCACTCACCATCTGATTTTTAGATGGTGAGTGAATTCTCAATTTCTTCAGATTCCTCTAAAAATCAGCGTAGTGACCAATTTAAGACCGCTGAGTCTGAATATCGTCAAAATTTGCGAATCTGAGATGGTGAGTGAAATCTCAATTTCTTCAGATTCCTCTAAAAATCAGATGGTGAGTGAATTCTCAATTTCTTCAGATTCCTCTAAAAATCAGCGTAGTGACCAATTTAAGACCGCTGAGTCTGAATATCGTCAAAATTTACGAATCTGAGATGGTGAGTGAAATCTCAATTTCTTCAGATTCCTCTAAAAATCAGATGGTGAGTGAATTCTCAATTTCTTCAGATTCCTCTAAAAATCAGCGTAGTGACCAATTTAAGACCGCTGAGTCTGAATATCGTCAAAATTTACGAATCTGAGATGGTGAGTGAAATCTCAATTTCTTCAGATTCCTCTAAAAATCAGATGGTGAGTGAATTCTCAATTTTTTCAGATTCCTCTAAAAATCAGCGTAGTGACCAATTTAAGACCGCTGAGTCTGAATATCGTCAAAATTTGCGAATCTGAGATGGTGAGTGAAATCTCAATTTCTTCAGATTCCTCTAAAAATCAAATGGTGAGTGAAATCTCAATTTCTTCAGATTCCTCTAAAAATCAGCGTAGTGACCAATTTAAGACCGCTGAGTCTGAATATCGTCAAAATTTGCGAATCTGAGATGGTGAGTGAAATCTCAATTTCTTCAGATTCCTCGAAAAATCAGATGGTGAGTGAATTCTCAATTTCTTCAGATTCCTCTAAAAATCAGCGTAGTGACCAATTTAAGACCGCTGAGTCTGAATATCGTCAAAATTTGCGAATCTGAGATGGTGAGTGAAATCTCAATTTCTTCAGATTCCTCTAAAAATCAAATGGTGAGTGAAATCTCAATTTCTTCAGATTCCTCTAAAAATCAGCGTAGTGACCAATTTAAGACCGCTGAGTCTGAATATCGTCAAAATTTGCGAATCTGAGATGGTGAGTGAAATCTCAATTTCTTCAGATTCCTCGAAAAATCAGATGGTGAGTGAATTCTCAATTTCTTCAGATTCCTCTAAAAATCAGATGGTGAGTGAATTCTCAATTTCTTCAGATTCCTCTAAAAATCAGCGTAGTGACCAATTTAAGACCGCTGAGTCTGAATATCGTCAAAATTTGCGAATCTGAGATGGTGAGTGAAATCTCAATTTCTTCAGATTCCTTTAAAAATCAGATGGTGAGTGAATTCTCAATTTCTTCAGATTCCTCTAAAAATCAGCGTAGTGACCAATTTAAGACCGCTGAGTCTGAATATCGTCAAAATTTGCGAATCTGAGATGGTGAGTGAAATCTCAATTTCTTCAGATTCCTCTAAAAATCAAATGGTGAGTGAAATCTCAATTTCTTCAGATTCCTCTAAAAATCAGCGTAGTGACCAATTTAAGACCGCTGAGTCTGAATATCGTCAAAATTTGCGAATCTGAGATGGTGAGTGAAATCTCAATTTCTTCAGATTCCTCGAAAAATCAGATGGTGAGTGAATTCTCAATTTCTTCAGATTCCTCTAAAAATCAGATGGTGAGTGAATTCTCAATTTCTTCAGATTCCTCTAAAAATCAGCGTAGTGACCAATTTAAGACCGCTGAGTCTGAATATCGTCAAAATTTGCGAATCTGAGATGGTGAGTGAAATCTCAATTTCTTCAGATTCCTCTAAAAATCAGATGGTGAGTGAATTCTCAATTTCTTCAGATTCCTCTAAAAATCAGCGTAGTGACCAGTTTAAGACCGCTGAGTCTGAATATCGTCAAAATTTGCGAATCTGAGAGGGTGAGTGAAATCTCAATTTCTTCAGATTCCTCTAAAAATCAGATGGTGAGTGAATTCTCAATTTCTTCAGATTCCTCTAAAAATCAGCGTAGTGACCAATTTAAGACCGCTGAGTCTGAATATCGTCAAAATTTGCGAATCTGAGATGGTGAGTGAAATCTCAATTTCTTCAGATTCCTCTAAAAATCAGATGGTGAGTGAATTCTCAATTTCTTCAGATTCCTCTAAAAATCAGATGGTGAGTGAATTCTCAATTTCTTCAGATTCCTCTAAAAATCAGCGTAGTGACCAATTTAAGACCGCTGATTCTGAATAAGGTCAAAATTTGCGAATCTGAGATGGTGAGTGAAATCTCAATTTCTTTAGATTCCTCTAAAAATCAGATGGTGAGTGAATTCTCAATTTCTTCAGATTCCTCTAAAAATCAGACGGTGAGTGAATTCTCAATTTCTGCAGATTCCTCTAAAAATCAGCGTAGTGACCAATTTAAGACCGCTGAGTCTGAATATCGTCAAAATTTGCGAATCTGAGATGGTGAGTGAAATCTCAATTTCTTCAGATTCCTCTAAAAATCAGATGGTGAGTGAATTCTCAATTTCTTCAGATTCCTCTAAAAATCAGCGTAGTGACCAATTTAAGACCGCTGAGTCTGAATATCGTCAAAATTTGCGAATCTGAGATGGTGAGTGAAATCTCAATTTCTTCAGATTCCTCTAAAAATCAAATGGTGAGTGAAATCTCAATTTCTTCAGATTCCTCTAAAAATCAGCGTAGTGACCAATTTAAGACCGCTGAGTCTGAATATCGTCAAAATTTGCGAATCTGAGATGGTGAGTGAAATCTCAATTTTTTCAGATTCCTCGAAAAATCAGATGGTGAGTGAATTCTCAATTTCTTCAGATTCCTCTAAAAATCAGATGGTGAGTGAATTCTCAATTTCTTCAGATTCCTCTAAAAATCAGCGTAGTGACCAGATTAAGACCGCTGAGTCTGAATATCGTCAAAATTTGCGAATCTGAGATGGTGAGTGAAATCTCAATTTCTTCAGATTCCTCTAAAAATCAGATGGTGAGTGAATTCTCAATTTCTTCAGATTCCTCTAAAAATCAGCGTAGTGACCAATTTAAGACCGCTGAGTCTGAATATCGTCAAAATTTGCGAATCTGAGATGGTGAGTGAAATCTCAATTTCTTCAGATTCCTCTAAAAATCAGATGGTGAGTGAATTCTCAATTTCTTCAGATTCCTCTAAAAATCAGATGGTGAGTGAATTCTCAATTTCTTCAGATTCCTCTAAAAATCAGCGTAGTGACAAATTTAAGACCGCTGAGTCTGAATATCGTCAAAATTTGCGAATCTGAGATGGTGAGTGAAATCTCAATTTCTTCAGATTCCTCTAAAAATCAGATGGTGAGTGAATTCTCAATTTCTTCAGATTCCTCTAAAAATCAGCGTAGTGACCAATTTAAGACCGCTGAGTCTGAATATCGTCAAAATTTGCGAATCTGAGATGGTGAGTGAAATCTCAATTTCTTCAGATTCCTCTAAAAATCAGATGGTGAGTGAATTCTCAATTTCTTCAGATTCCTCTAAAAATCAGCGTAGTGACCAATTTAAGACCGCTGAGTCTGAATATCGTCAAAATTTGCGAATCTGAGATGGTGAGTGAAATCTCAATTTCTTCAGATTCCTCTAAAAATCAGATGGTGAGTGAATTCTCAATTTCTTCAGATTCCTCTAAAAATCAGATGGTGAGTGAATTCTCAATTTCTTCAGATTCCTCTAAAAATCAGCGTAGTGACCAATTTAAGACCGCTGAGTCTGAATATCGTCAAAATTTGCGAATCTGAGATGGTGAGTGAAATCTCAATTTCTTCAGATTCCTCTAAAAATCAGATGGTGAGTGAATTCTCAATTTCTTCAGATTCCTCTAAAAATCAGCGTAGTGACCAATTTAAGACCGCTGAGTCTGAATATCGTCAAAATTTGCGAATCTGAGATGGTGAGTGAAATCTCAATTTCTTCAGATTCCTCTAAAAATCAGATGGTGAGTGAATTCTCAATTTCTTCAGATTCCTCTAAAAATCAGCGTAGTGACCAATTTAAGACCGCTGAGTCTGAATATAGTCAAAATTTGCGAATCTGAGATGGTGAGTGAAATCTCAATTTCTTCAGATTCCTCTAAAAATCAGATGGTGAGTGAATTCTCAATTTCTTCAGATTCCTCTAAAAATCAGCGTAGTGACCAATTTATCGTCAAAATTTGCGAATCTGAGATGGTGAGTGAAATCTCAATATCTTCAGATTCCTCTAAAAATCAGATGGTGAGTGAATTCTCAATTTCTTCAGATTCCTCTAAAAATCAGCGTAGTGACCAATTTAAGACCTCTGAGTCTGAATATCGTCAAAATTTGCGAATCTGAGATGGTGAGTGAAATCTCAATTTCTTCAGATTCCTCTAAAAATCAGATGGTGAGTGAATTCTCAATTTCTTCAGATTCCTCTAAAAATCAGCGTACCGACCAATTTAAGACCGCTGAGTCTGAATATCGTCAAAATTTGCGAATCTGAGATGGTGAGTGAAATCTCAATTTCTTCAGATTCCTCTAAAAATCAGATGGTGAGTGAATTCTCAATTTCTTCAGATTCCTCTAAAAATCAGAGTAGTGACCAATTTAAGACCGCTGAGTCTGAATATCGTCAAAATTTGCGAATCTGAGATGGTGAGTGAAATCTCAATTTCTTCAGATTCCTCGAAAAATCAGATGGTGAGTGAATTCTCAATTTCTTCAGATTCCTCTAAAAATCAGCGTAGTGACCAATTTAAGACCGCTGAGTCTGAATATCGTCAAAATTTGCGAATCTGAGATGGTGAGTGAAATCTCAATTTCTTCAGATTCCTCTAAAAATCAGATGGTGAGTGAATTCTCAATTTCTTCAGATTCCTCTAAAAATCAGCGTACTGACCAATTTAAGACCGCTGAGTCTGAATATCGTCAAAATTTGCGAATCTGAGATGGTGAGTGAAATCTCAATTTCTTCAGATTCCTCTAAAAATCAGATGGTGAGTGAATTCTCAAATTCTTCAGATTCCTCTAAAAATCAGCGTAGTGACCAATTTAAGACCGCTGAGTCTGAATATCGTCAAAATTTGCGAATCTGAGATGGTGAGTTAAATCTCAATTTCTTCAGATTCTTCTAAAAATCAGATGGTGAGTGAATTCTCAATTTCTTCAGATTCCTCTAAAAATCAGCGTAGTGACCAATTTAAGACCGCTGAGTCTGAATATCGTCAAAATTTGCGAATCTGAGATGGTGAGTGAAATCTCAATTTCTTCAGATTCCTCTAAAAATCAGATGGTGAGTGAATTCTCAATTTCTTCAGATTCCTCTAAAAATCAGCGTAGTGACCAATTTAAGACCGCTGAGTCTGAATATCGTCAAGATTTGCGAATCTGAGATGGTGAGTGAAATCTCAATTTCTTCAGATTCCTCTAAAAATCAGATGGAGAGTGAAATCTCAATTTCTTCAGATCCCTCTAAAAATCAGATGGTGAGTGAATTCTCAATTTCTTCAGATTCCTCTAAAAATCAGCGTACTGACCAATTTAAGACCGCTGAGTCTGAATATCGTCAAAATTTGCGAATCTGAGATGGTGAGTGAAATCTCAATTTCTTCAGATTCCTCTAAAAATCAGATGGTGAGTGAATTCTCAATTTCCTCAGATTCCTCTAAAAATCAGCGTAGTGACCAATTTAAGACCGCTGAGTCGGAATATCGTCAAAATTTGCGAATCTGAGATGGTGATTGAAATCTCAATTTCTTCAGATTCCTCTAAAAATCAGATGGTGAGTGAATTCTCAATTTCTTCAGATTCCTCTAAAAATCAGCGTACTGACCAATTTAAGACCGCTGAGTCTGAATATCGTCAAAATTTGCGAATCTGAGATGGTGAGTGAAATCTCAATTTCTTCAGATTCCTCTAAAAATCAGATGGTGAGTGAATTCTCAATTTCTTCAGATTCCTCTAAAAATCAGCGTACTGACCAATTTAAGACCGCTGAGTCTCAATATCGTCAAAATTTGCGAATCTGAGATGGTGAGTGAAATCTCAATTTCTTCAGATTCCTCTAAAAATCAGATGGTGAGTGAATTCTCAAATTCTTCAGATTCCTCTAAAAATCAGCGTAGTGACCAATTTAAGACCGCTGAGTCTGAATATCGTCAAAATTTGCGAATCTGAGATGGTGAGTTAAATCTCAATTTCTTCAGATTCCTCTAAAAATCAGATGGTGAGTGAATTCTCAATTTCTTCAGATTCCTCTAAAAATCAGCGTAGTGACCAATTTAAGACCGCTGAGTCTGAATATCGTCAAAATTTGCGAATCTGAGATGGTGAGTGAAATCTCAATTTCTTCAGATTCCTCTAAAAATCAGATGGTGAGTGAATTCTCAATTTCTTCAGATTCCTCTAAAAATCAGCGTAGTGACCAATTTAAGACCGCTGAGTCTGAATATCGTCAAGATTTGCGAATCTGAGATGGTGAGTGAAATCTCAATTTCTTCAGATTCCTCTAAAAATCAGATGGAGAGTGAAATCTCAATTTCTTCAGATCCCTCTAAAAATCAGATGGTGAGTGAATTCTCAATTTCTTCAGATTTCTCTAAAAATCAGCGTACTGACCAATTTAAGACCGCTGAGTCTGAATATCGTCAAAATTTGCGAATCTGAGATGGTGAGTGAAATCTCAATTTCTTCAGATTCCTCTAAAAATCAGATGGTGAGTGAATTCTCAATTTCCTCAGATTCCTCTAAAAATCAGCGTAGTGACCAATTTAAGACCGCTGAGTCGGAATATCGTCAAAATTTGCGAATCTGAGATGGTGATTGAAATCTCAATTTCTTCAGATTCCTCTAAAAATCAGATGGTGAGTGAATTCTCAATTTCTTCAGATTCCTCTAAAAATCAGCGTAGTGACCAATTTAAGACCGCTGAGTGTGAATATCGTCAAAATTTGCGAATCTGAGATGGTGAGTGAAATCTCAATTTCTTCAGATTCCTCTAAAAATCAGATGGTGAGTGAATTCTCAATTTCTTCAGATTCCTCTAAAAATCAGCGTACTGACCAATTTAAGACCGCTGAGTCTGAATATCGTCAAAATTTGCGAATCTGAGATGGTGAGTGAAATCTCAATTTCTTCAGATTCCTCTAAAAATCAGATGGTGAGTGAATTCTCAATTTCTTCAGATTCCTCTAAAAATCAGCGTAGTGACCAATTTAAGACCGCTGATTCTGAATATAATCAAAATTTTCGAATCTGAGATGGTGAGTGAAATCTCAATTTCTTCAGATTCCTCTAAAAATCAGATGGTGAGTGAATTCTCAATTTCTTCAGATTCCTCTAAAAATCAGCGTAGTGACCAATTTAAGACCACTGAGTCTGAATATCGTCAAAATTTGCGAATCTGAGATGGTGAGTGAAATCTCAATTTCTTCAGATTCCTCTAAAAATCAGATGGTGAGTGAATTCTCAATTTCTTCAGATTCCTCTAAAAATCAGCGTACTGACCAATTTAAGACCTCTGAGTCTGAATATCGTCAAAATTTGCGAATCTGAGATGGTGAGTGAAATCTCAATTTCTTCAGATTCCTCTAAAAATCAGATGGTGAGTGAATTCTCAATTTCTTCAGATTCCTCTAAAAATCAGCGTACTGACCAATTTAAGACCGCTGAGTCTGAATATCGTCAAAATTTGCGAATCTGAGATGGTGAGTGAAATCTCAATTTCTTCAGATTCCTCTAAAAATCAGATGGTGAGTGAATTCTCAATTTCTTCAGATTCCTCTAAAAATCAGCGTAGTGACCAATTTAAGACCGCTGAGTCTGAATATCGTCAAAATTTGCGAATCTGAGATGGTGAGTGAAATCTCAATTTCTTCAGATTCCTCTAAAAATCAGCGTAGTGACCAATTTAAGACCGCTGAGTCTGAATATCGTCAAAATTTGCGAACTTGAGTTGGTGAGTGAAATCTCAATTTCTTCAGATTCCTCTAAAAATCAGATGGTGAGTGAATTCTCAATTTCTTCAGATTCCTCTAAAAATCAGCGTACTGACCAATTTAAGACCGCTGAGTCTGAATATCGTCAAAATTTGCGAATCTGAGATGGTGAGTGAAATCTCAATTTCTTCAGATTCCTCTAAAAATCAGATGGTGAGTGAATTCTCAAATTCTTCAGATTCCTCTAAAAATCAGCGTAGTGACCAATTTAAGACCGCTGAGTCTGAATATCGTCAAAATTTGCGAATGTGAGATAGTGAGTTAAATCTCAATTTCTTCAGATTCCTCTAAAAATCAGATGGTGAGTGAATTCTCAATTTCTTCAGATTACTCTAAAAATCAGCGTAGTGACCAATTTAAGACCGCTGAGTCTGAATATCGTCAAAATTTGCGAATCTGAGATGGTGAGTGAAATCTCAATTTCTTCAGATTCCTCTAAAAATCAGATGGTGAGTGAATTCTCAATTTCTTCAGATTCCTCTAAAAATCAGCGTAGTGACCAATTTAAGACCGCTGAGTCTGAATATCGTCAAAATTTGCGAATCTGAGATAGTGAATGAAATCTCAATTTCTTCAGATTCCTCTAAAAATCAGATGGTGAGTGAATTCTCAATTTCTTCAGATTCCTCTAAAAATCAGCGTACTGACCAATTTAAGACCGCTAAGTCTGAATATCGTCAAAATTTGCGAATCTGAGATGGTGAGTGAAATCTCAATTTCTTCAGATTCCTCTAAAAATCAGATGGTGAGTGAATTCTCAATTTCTTCAGATTCCTCTAAAAATCAGCGTAGTGACCAATTTAAGACCGCTGAGTCTGAATATCGTCAAAATTTGCGAATCTGAGATGGTGAGTGAAATCTCAATTTCTTCAGATTAATCTAAAAATCAGATGGTGAGTGAATTCTCAATTTCTTCAGATTCCTCTAAAAATCAGCGTGGTGACCAATTTAAGACCGCTGAGTCTGAATATCGTCAAAATTTGCGAATCTGAGATGGTGAGTGAAATCTCAATTTCTTCAGATTCCTCTAAAAATCAGATGGTGAGTGAATTCTCAATTTCTTCAGATTCCTCTAAAAATCAGCGTACTGACCAATTTAAGACCGCTGAGTCTGAATATCGTCAAAATTTGCGAATCTGAGATGGTGAGTGAAATCTCAATTTCTTCAGATTCCTCTAAAAATCAGATGGTGAGTGAATTCTCAATTTCTTCAGATTGTGGGGCTCATCAAAGCAATAATTGAATTTCTCATCAAAGCAATAATTAAATTTCTCATTAAAGTAATAGTGGGATTTCTCATCAAAGCAAGAGTTGAATTTATCATCAAAGCATCAGTTGAATTTTGATTTTTAAATAAAGTAGACTGTTTTTGTTTTTGTTTTAAAAAAATAAAAAAGTCATTGTGATAAAATTATTTAAAAAGAAAAAATGTAAATTTGAAATAATATAAAAAATAATAATTAAAATAAATGTAAATAATAAAAAAAGTAAAAAATGAAATAAATCAAGTAGAAGAATTAATCATCGTCTTCTACATTGGTGACCCCGACCACTAACGAACAACTATTGAGAAAACAACAAGAAAACATCTCTCCACATTCCTCCCAACAACGCTGAAATGGCATTGTATTCCAGCAAGTCTTCCCGGTCGACATCCCTTAGGTCTTGGTTAAAAGCCCAAGCTGCCGACCGGGATTATGTTTACACCGAAGGAGGAAAATTTAAAATAATATCACCATTGCCACCATCACCACCAGCATGGCCCATCGTGCCACCACCACCACCAGCATGGCCCATCGTGCCACCACCACCACCAGCATGGCCCATCGTGCCACCTCTACCTTCAAAATGGCCCATCGTGCCACCTCTACCTTCAAAATGGCCCATCGTGCCACCTCTACCTCCAAAATGGCCCATCGTGCCACCTCAAGGCCCATCGAGCCCGCTTCAAAAATAATTTTTTTTTTATTTTTCGTTACACTGGGAGGAGGGTAATGTGGGGCTCATCAAAGCATCAGTTGAATTTTGATTTTTAAATAAAGTAGACCGTTTTTGTTTTTGTTTTAAAAAAATAAAAAAGTCATTGTGATAAAATTATTTAAAAAGAAAAAATGTAAATTTGAAATAATATAAAAAATAATAATTAAAATAAATGTAAATAATAAAAAAAGTAAAAAATGAAATAAATCAAGTAGAAGAATTAATCATCGTCTTCTACAAGATTCCTCTAAAAATCAGCGTACTGACCAATTTAAGACCGCTGAGTCTGAATATCGTCAAAATTTGCGAATCTGAGATGGTGACTGAAATCTCAATTTCTTCAGATTCCTCTAAAAATCAGATAGTGAGTGAATTCTCAATTTCTTCAGATTCCTCTAAAAATCAGCGTAGTGACCAATTTAAGACCGCTGAGTCTGAATATCGTCAAAATTTGCGAATCTGAGATGGTGAGTGAAATCTCAATTTCTTCAGATTCCTCTAAAAATCAGATGGTGAGTGAATTCTCAATTTCTTCAGATTCCTCTAAAAATCACCGTAGTGACCAATTTAAGACCGCTGAGTCTGAATATCGTCAAAATTTGCGAATCTGAGATGGTGAGTGAAATCTCAATTTCTTCAGATTCCTCTAAAAATCAGATGGTGAGTGAATTCTCAATTTCTTCAGATTCCTCTAAAAATCAGCGTAGTGACCAATTTAAGACCGCTGAGTCTGAATATCGTCAAAATTTGCGAATCTGAGATGGTGAGTGAAATCTCAATTTCTTCAGATTCCTCTAAAAATCAGATGGTGAGTGAATTCTCAATTTCTTCAGATTCCTCTAAAAATCAGCGTAGTGACCAATTTAAGACCGCTGAGTCTGAATATCGTCAAAATTTGCGAATCTGAGATGGTGTAGATGTAGATGTAGATTTCAGGAGGCGGGCGATGATACCCAGCACTTAGACCATGTGGTCCATTGTACATACCTCAGGAGAAGAACGCCATCTGAATTAATCTTGTTACCCTTCAAGAGCCGTTAGTCGTTTGGTTCGTCTAACAAAGCTCATTATTTTGGGTAACGTAAGATTGTGTAGCTCTGACGTGGCTACTATTAGTGCTCCGAGTGTATCGGCTCTCGCTCTGAAGTAGAGGGGGCAGGAACTCAGGAAGTGGTCCATGGTTTCCTCCGCCAGCTCGCATTTACAAAATGGCGAGTCAACAATCCGCAGAGTGTGAAGATGTTTGTTCAGCTTGCAGGTTCCCGTAATGACACTGATTGCCAAGCTGATGCTTCTTCTATTGCAGCTCACCAACCATTTAGTTAAGCCTTGATCGGCCTTTTTCAAAATAGTCTTAGACTGCCTGCAGTCCCCCCTAGCATACCATCGTTCATTGTGCTCTTTTAGGGCCCACTCATCGAAGATGTGTGTAATAAAGGATGTTGCTAGACCTACACATGGCTCGGGGCCTGTCAATGGGGTATTGGAGCCCTTCCTGGCCAATGAGTCAGCAATATCGTTACCCTCGATGTTGCTGTGACCAGGGACCCATATGATCGCCACCTTGTTTATTCCGGCGATTGATTCAAGCGACTTTCTGCATTCACCTAATAGTTTCGAGGATATCACATCCGAATCTAGAGCCTTTAAGGCTGCTTGACTATCAGAGAAGATAAATATGTTCTTCCCACTGATGTTCATCTCTCGTATTGTAGTGGCACATGTGTTTATGCCTAGAATTTCTGTCTGGAAAATAGTGGAAAAACTGCCAACTGGTAGGGAGATGTACAGGCTCTCCGTTTGTCCATACACTCCCACACCCGCGTGTCCACCCGCCAGAGAGCCATCCGTAAACCACACGGAGCTACTCTCTGATGTATTGTTCCAGAGATAATTTTCTTCCCATTCTGTTCTAGAAGGGAAGTGTACTACATAACTCCTACTTGGACAGATTTGAGGAGTTGTGTGATCTGAGATCATGAGAACAGTTTTGTCCAAGTTAATCATCTTTTCCCAGATTTTTAGATGCCCTACCTGCTGAGTATTGATTTGCCACAAGTTGTTTAACTTCAGGCGGTAGGTAGTTTTTATAGCTTCTTTCTCTGCGAAGATATCAAGCGGAACGAGAGATAATGCCAGCTCCATGGTGGCAGTTGGAGTGGTTCTCATAGCTCCCGTGATTGCAAGGCAGGCCATTTTTTGGATTTTAGCTAAAAGTTTCCCGAATGTGCCTAACTTTGTCTTATGCCACCAGACTACCGCGCCATAGCAAAGACTGGGATCTGAGATGGTGAGTGAAATCTCAATTTCTTCAGATTCCTCTAAAAATCAGATGGTGAGTGAATTCTCAATTTCTTCAGATTCCTCTAAAAATCAGCGTAGTGACCAATTTAAGACCGCTGAGTCTGAATATCGTCAAAATTTGCGAATCTGAGATGGTGAGTGAAATCTCAATTTCTTCAGATTCCTCTAAAAATCAGATGGTGAGTGAATTCTCAATTTCTTCAGATTCCTCTAAAAATCAGCGTAGTGACCAATTTAAGACCGCTGAGTCTGAATATCGTCAAAATTTGCGAATCTGAGATGGTGAGTGAAATCTCAATTTCTTCAGATTCCTCTAAAAATCAGATGGTGAGTGAATTCTCAATTTCTTCAGATTCCTCTAAAAATCAGCGTACTGACCAATTTAAGACCGCTGAGTCTGAATATCGTCAAAATTTGCGAATCTGAGATGGTGAGTGAAATCTCAATTTCTTCAGATTCCTCTAAAAATCAGATGGTGAGTGAATTCTCAATTTCTTCAGATTCCTCTAAAAATCAGCGTACTGACCAATTTAAGACCGCTGAGTCTGAATATCGTCAAAATTTGCGAATCTGAGATGGTGAGTGAAATCTCAATTTCTTCAGATTCCTCTAAAAATCAGATGGTGAGTGAATTCTCAATTTCTTCAGATTCCTCTAAAAATCAGCGTAGTGACCAATTTAAGACCGCTGAGTCTGAATATCGTCAAAATTTGCGAATCTGAGATGGTGAGTGAAATCTCAATTTCTTCAGATTCCTCTAAAATTCAGATGGTGAGTGAATTCTCAATTTCTTCAGATTCCTCTAAAAATCAGCGTACTGACCAATTAAGACCGCTGAGTCTGAATATCGTCAAAATTTGCGAATCTGAGATGGTGATTGAAATCTCAATTTCTTCAGATTCCTCTAAAAATCAGATGGTGAGTGAATTCTCAAATTCTTCAGATTCCTCTAAAAATCAGCGTAGTGACCAATTTAAGACCGCTGAGTCTGAATATCGTCAAAATTTGCGAATCTGAGATGGTGAGTGAAATCTCAATTTCTTCAGATTCCTCTAAAAATCAGATGGTGAGTGAATTCTCAATTTCTTCAGATTCCTCTAAAAATCAGCGTACTGACCAATTTAAGACCGCTGAGTCTGAATATCGTCAAAATTTGCGAATCTGAGATGGTGAGTGAAATCTCAATTTCTTCAGATTCCTCTAAAAATCAGATGGTGAGTGAATTCTCAATTTCTTCAGATTCCTCTAAAAATCAGCGTAGTGACCAATTTAAGACCGCTGAGTCTGAATATCGTCAAAATTTGCGAATCTGAGATGGTGAGTGAAATCTCAATTTCTTCAGATTCCTCTAAAAATCAGATGGTGAGTGAATTCTCAATTTCTTCAGATTCCTCTAAAAATCAGCGTAGTGACCAATTTAAGACCGCTGAGTCTGAATATCGTCAAAATTTGCGAATCTGAGATGGTGAGTGAAATCTCAATTTCTTCAGATTCCTCTAAAAATGAGATGGTGAGTGAATTCTCAATTTCTTCAGATTCCTCTAAAAATCAGCGTACTGACCAATTTAAGACCGCTAAGTCTGAATATCGTCAAAATTTGAGAATCTGAGATGGTGAGTGAAATCTCAATTTCTTCAGATTCCTCTAAAAATCAGATGGTGAGTGAATTCTCAATTTCTTCAGATTCCTCTAAAAATCAGCGTAGTGACCAATTTAAGACCGCTGAGTCTGAATATCGTCAAAATTTGCGAATCTGAGATGGTGAGTGAAATCTCAATTTCTTCAGATTCCTCTAAAAATCAGATGGTGAGTGAATTCTCAATTTCTTCAGATTCCTCTAAAAATCAGCGTAGTGACCAATTTAAGACCGCTGAGTCTGAATATCGTCAAAATTTGCGAATCTGAGATGGTGAGTGAACTCTCAATTTCTTCAGATTCCTCTAAAAATCAGATGGTGAGTGAATTCTCAATTTCTTCAGATTCCTCTAAAAATCAGCGGACTGACCAATTTAAGACCGCTGAGTCTGAATATCGTCAAAATTTGCGAATCTGAGAAGGTGCGTGAAATCTCAATTTCTTCAGATGACTCTAAAAATCAGATGGTGAGTTAATTCTCAATTTCTTCAGATTCCTCTAAAAATCAGCGTAGTGACCAATTTAAGACCGCTGAGTCTGAATATCGTCAAAATTTGCGAATCTGAGATGGTGAGTGAAATCTCAATTTCATCAGATTCCTCTAAAAATTAGATGGTGAGTGAATTGTCAATTTCTTCAGATTCCTCTAAAAATCAGCGTACTGACCAATTTAAGACCGCTGAGTCTGAATATCGTCAAAATTTGCGAATCTGAGATGGTGAGTGAAATCTCAATTTCTTCAGATTCCTCTAAAAATCAGATGGTGAGTGAATTCTCAATTTCTTCAGATTCCTCTAAAAATCAGCGTAGTGACCAATTTAAGACCGCTGAGTCTGAATATCGTCAAAATTTGCGAATCTGAGATGGTGAGTGAAATCTCAATTTCTTCAGATTCCTCTAAAAATCAGATGGTGAGTGAATTCTCAATTTCTTCAGATTCCTCTAAAAATCAACGTAGTGACCACTTTAAGACCGCTGAGTCTGAATATCGTCAAAATTTGCGAATCTGAGATGGTGAGTGAAATCTCAATTTCTTCAGATTCCTCTAAAAATCAGATGGTGAGTGAATTCTCAATTTCTTCAAATTCCTCTAAAAATCAGCGTAGTGACCAATTTAAGACCGCTGAGTCTGAATATCGTCAAAATTTGCGAATCTGAGATGGTGAGTGAAATCTCAATTTCTTCAGATTCCTCTAAAAATCAGATGGTGAGTGAATTCTCAATTTCTTCAGATTCCTCTAAAAATCAGCGTAGTGACCAATTTAAGACCTCTGAGTCTGAATATCGTCAAAATTTGCGAATCTGAGATGGTGAGTGAAATCTCAATTTCTTCAGATTCCTCTAAAAATCAGATGGTGAGTGAATTCTCAATTTCTTCAGATTCCTCTAAAAATCAGCGTACTGACCAATTTAAGACCGCTGAGTCTGAATATCGTCAAAATTTGCGAATCTGAGATGGTGAGTGAAATCTCAATTTCTTCAGATTCCTCTAAAAATCAGATGGTGAGTGAATTCTCAATTTCTTCAGATTCATCTAAAAATCAGCGTAGTGACCAATTTAAGACCGCTGAGTCTGAATATCGTCACAATTTGCGAATCTGAGATGGTGAGTGAAATCTCAATTTCTTCAGATTCCTCTAAAAATCAGATGATGAGTGAATTCTCAATTTCTTCAGATTCCTCTAAAAATCAGCGTAGTGACCAATTTAAGACCGCTGAATCTGAATATCGTCTGAATTTGCGAATCTGAGATGGTGAGTGAAATCTCAATTTCTTCAGATTCCTCTAAAAATCAGATGGTGAGTGAATTCTCAATTTCTTCAGATTCCTCTAAAAATCAGCGTACTGACCAATTTAAGACCGCTGAGTCTGAATATCGTCAAAATTTGCGAATCTGAGATGGTGAGTGAAATCTCAATTTCTTCAGATTCCTCTAAAAATCAGATGGTGAGTGAATTCTCAATTTCTTCAAATTCCTCTAAAAATCAGCGTACTGACCAATTTAAGACCGCTGAGTCTGAATATCGTCAAAATTTGCGAATCTGAGATGGTGAGTGAAATCTCAATTTCTTCAGATTCCTCTAAAAATCAGATGGTGAGTGAATTCTCAATTTCTTCAGATTCCTCTAAAAATCAGCGTACTGACCAATTTAAGACCGCTGAGTCTGAATATCGTCAAAATTTGCGAATCTGAGATGGTGAGTGAAATCTCAATTTCTTCAGATTCCTCTAAAAATCAGATGGTGAGTGAATTCTCAATTTCTTCAGATTCCTCTAAAAATCAGCGTACTGACCAATTTAAGACCGCTGAGTCTGAATATCGTCAAAATTTGCGAATCTGAGATGGTGAGTGAAATCTTAATTTCTTCAGATTCCTCTAAAAATCAGATGGTGAGTGAATTCCCAATTTCTTCAGATTCCTCTAAAAATCCGCGTAGTGACCAATTTAAGACCGCTGAGTCTGAATATCGTCAAAATTTGCGAATCTGAGATGGTGAGTGAAATCTCAATTTCTTCAGATTCCTCTAAAAATCAGATGGTGAGTGAATTCTCAATTTCTTCAAATTCCTCTAAAAATCAGCGTACTGACCAATTTAAGACCGCTGAGTCTGAATATCGTCAAAATTTGCGAATCTGAGATGGTGAGTGAAATCTCAATTTCTTCAGATTCCTCTAAAAATCAGATGGTGAGTGAATTCTCAATTTCTTCAGATTCCTCTAAAAATCAGCGTACTGACCAATTTAAGACCGCTGAGTCTGAATATCGTCAAAATTTGCGAATCTGAGATGGTGAGTGAAATCTCAATTTCTTCAGATTCCTCTAAAAATCAGATGGTGGGTGAATTCTCAATTTCTTCAGATTCCTCTAAAAATCAGCGTAGTGACCAATTTAAGACCGCTGAGTCTGAATATCGTCAAAATTTGCGAATCTGAGATGGTGAGTGAAATCTCAATTTCTTCAGATTCCTCTAAAAATCAGATGGTGAGTGAATTCTCAATTTCTTCAGATTCCTCTAAAAATCAGCGTACTGACCAATTTAAGACCGCTGAGTCTGAATATCGTCAAAATTTGCGAATCTGAGAAGGTGCGTGAAATCTCGATTTCTTCAGATGACTCTAAAAATCAGATGGTGAGTGAATTCTCAATTTCTTCAGATTCCTCTAAAAATCAGCGTAGTGACCAATTTAAGACCGCTGAGTCTGAATATCGTCAAAATTTGCGAATCTGAGATGGTGAGTGAAATCTCAATTTCTTCAGATTCCTCTAAAAATCAGATGGTGAGTGAATTCTCAATTTCTTCAGATTCCTCTAAAAATCAGCGTACTGACCAATTTAAGACCGCTGAGTCTGAATATCGTCAAAATTTGCGAATCTGAGATGGTGAGTGAAATCTCAATTTCTTCAGATTCCTCTAAAAATCAGATGGTGAGTGAATTCTCAATTTCTTCAAATTCCTCTAAAAATCAGCGTAGTGACCAATTTAAGACCGCTGAGTCTGAATATCGTCAAAATTTGCGAATCTGAGATGGTGAGTGAAATCTCAATTTCTTCAGATTCCTCTAAAAATCAGATGGTGAGTGAATTCTCAATTTCTTCAGATTCCTCTAAAAATCAGCGTAGTGACCAATTTAAGACCTCTGAGTCTGAATATCGTCAAAATTTGCGAATCTGAGATGGTGAGTGAAATCTCAATTTCTTCAGATTCCTCTAAAAATCAGATGGTGAGTGAATTCTCAATTTCTTCAGATTCCTCTAAAAATCAGCGTACTGACCAATTTAAGACCGCTGAGTCTGAATATCGTCAAAATTTGCGAATCTGAGATGGTGAGTGAAATCTCAATTTCTTCAGATTCCTCTAAAAATCAGATGGTGAGTGAATTCTCAATTTCTTCAGATTCATCTAAAAATCAGCGTAGTGACCAATTTAAGACCGCTGAGTCTGAATATCGTCACAATTTGCGAATCTGAGATGGTGAGTGAAATCTCAATTTCTTCAGATTCCTCTAAAAATCAGATGATGAGTGAATTCTCAATTTCTTCAGATTCCTCTAAAAATCAGCGTAGTGACCAATTTAAGACCGCTGAATCTGAATATCGTCTGAATTTGCGAATCTGAGATGGTGAGTGAAATCTCAATTTCTTCAGATTCCTCTAAAAATCAGATGGTGAGTGAATTCTCAATTTCTTCAGATTCCTCTAAAAATCAGCGTACTGACCAATTTAAGACCGCTGAGTCTGAATATCGTCAAAATTTGCGAATCTGAGATGGTGAGTGAAATCTCAATTTCTTCAGATTCCTCTAAAAATCAGATGATGAGTGAATTCTCAATTTCTTCAGATTCCTCTAAAAATCAGCGTAGTGACCAATTTAAGACCGCTGAGTCTGAATATCGTCAAAATTTGCGAATCTGAGATGGTGAGTGAAATCTCAATTTCTTCAGATTCCTCTAAAAATCAGATGGTGAGTGAATTCTCAATTTCTTCAGATTCCTCTAAAAATCAGCGTACTGACCAATTTAAGACCGCTGAGTCTGAATATCGTCAAAATTTGCGAATCTGAGAAGGTGCGTGAAATCTCGATTTCTTCAGATGACTCTAAAAATCAGATGGTGAGTGAATTCTCAATTTCTTCAGATTCCTCTAAAAATCAGCGTAGTGACCAATTTAAGACCGCTGAGTCTGAATATCGTCAAAATTTGCGAATCTGAGATGGTGAGTGAAATCTCAATTTCTTCAGATTCCTCTAAAAATCAGATGGTGAGTGAATTCTCAATTTCTTCAGATTCCTCTAAAAATCAGCGTACTGACCAATTTAAGACCGCTGAGTCTGAATATCGTCAAAATTTGCGAATCTGAGATGGTGAGTGAAATCTCAATTTCTTCAGATTCCTCTAAAAATCAGATGGTGAGTGAATTCTCAATTTCTTCAAATTCCTCTAAAAATCAGCGTAGTGACCAATTTAAGACCGCTGAGTCTGAATATCGTCAAAATTTGCGAATCTGAGATGGTGAGTGAAATCTCAATTTCTTCAGATTCCTCTAAAAATCAGATGGTGAGTGAATTCTCAATTTCTTCAGATTCCTCTAAAAATCAGCGTACTGACCAATTTAAGACCGCTGAGTCTGAATATCGTCAAAATTTGCGAATCTGAGATGGTGAGTGAAATCTCAATTTCTTCAGATTCCTCTAAAAATCAGATGGTGAGTGAATTCTCAATTTCTTCAGATTCCTCTAAAAATCAGCGTACTGACCAATTTAAGACCGCTGAGTCTGAATATCGTCAAAATTTGCGAATCTGAGATGGTGAGTGAAATCTCAATTTCTTCAGATTCCTCTAAAAATCAGATGGTGAGTGAATTCTCAATTTCTTCAGATTCCTCTAAAAATCAGCGTACTGACCAATTTAAGACCGCTGAGTCTGAATATCGTCAAAATTTGCGAATCTGAGATGGTGAGTGAAATCTTAATTTCTTCAGATTCCTCTAAAAATCAGATGGTGAGTGAATTCCCAATTTCTTCAGATTCCTCTAAAAATCCGCGTAGTGACCAATTTAAGACCGCTGAGTCTGAATATCGTCAAAATTTGCGAATCTGAGATGGTGAGTGAAATCTCAATTTCTTCAGATTCCTCTAAAAATCAGATGGTGAGTGAATTCTCAATTTCTTCAAATTCCTCTAAAAATCAGCGTAGTGACCAATTTAAGACCGCTGAGTCTGAATATCGTCAAAATTTGCGAATTTGAGATGGTGAGTGAAATCCCAATTTCTTCAGATTCCTCTAAAAATCAGATGGTGAGTGAATTCTCAATTTCTTCAGATTCCTCTAAAAATCAGCGTAGTGACCAATTTAAGACCGCTGAGTCTGAATATCGTCAAAATTTGCGAATCTGAGATGGTGAGTGAAATCTCAATTTCTTCAGATTCCTCTAAAAATCAGATGGTGAGTGAATTCTCAATTTCTTCAGATTCCTCTAAAAATCAGCGTACTGACCAATTTAAGACCGCTGAGTCTGAATATCGTCAAAATTTGCGAATCTGAGATGGTGAGTGAAATCTCAATTTCTTCAGATTCCTCTAAAAATCAGATGGTGAGTGAATTCTCAATATCTTCAGATTCCTCTAAAAATCAGCGTAGTGACCAATTTAAGACCGCTGAGTCTGAATATTGTCAAAATTTGCGAATCTGAGATGGTGAGTGAAATCTCAATTTCTTCAGATTCCTCTAAAAGTCAGATGGTGAGTGAATTCTCAATTTCTTCAGATTCCTCTAAAAATCAGAGTAGTGACCAATTTAAGACCGCTGAGTCTGAATATCGTCAAAATTTGCGAATCTGAGATGGTGAGTGAAATCTCAATTTCTTCAGATTCCTCTAAAAATCAGATGGTGAGTGAATTCTCAATTTCTTCAGATTCCTCTAAAAATCAGCGTAGTGACCAATTTAAGACCGCTGAGTCTGAATATCGCCAAAATTTGCGAATCTGAGATAGTGAGTGAAATCTCAATTTCTTCAGATTCCTCTAAAAATCAGATGGTGAATGAATTCTCAATTTCTTCAGATTCCTCTAAAACTCAGCGTAGTGACCAATTTAAGACCGCTGAGTCTGAATATCGTCAAAATTTGCGAATCTGAGATGGTGAGTGAAATCTCAATTTCTTCAGATTCCTCTAAAAATCAGATGGTGAGTGAATTCTCAATTTCTTCAGATTCCTCTAAAAATCAGCGTAGTGACCAATTTAAGACCGCTGATTCTGAATATAATCAAAATTTGCGAATCTGAGATGGTGAGTGAAATCTCAATTTCTTCAGATTCCTCTAAAAATCAGATGGTGAGTGAATTCTCAATTTCTTCAGATTCCTCTAAAAATCAGCGTAGTGACCAATTTAAGACCGCTGAGTCTGAATATCGTCAAAATTTGCGAATCTGAGATGGTGAGTGAAATCTCAATTTCTTCAGATTCCTCTAAAAATCAGATGGTGAGTGAATTCTCAATTTCTTCAGATTCCTCTAAAAATCAGCGTACTGACCAATTTAAGACCGCTGAGTCTGAATATCGTCAAAATTTGCGAATCTGAGATGGTGAGTGAAATCTCAATTTCTTCAGATTCCTCTAAAAATCAGATGGTGAGTGAATTCTCAATTTCTTCAGATTCCTCTAAAAATCAGCGTAGTGACCAATTTAAGACCGCTGAGTCTGAATATCGTCAAAATTTGCGAATCTGAGATGGTGAGTGAAATCTCAATTTCTTCAGATTCCGCTAAAAATCAGATGGTGAGTGAATTCTCAATTTCTTCAGATTCCTCTAAAAATCAGCGTACTGACCAATTTAAGACCGCTGAGTCTGAATATCGTCAAAATTTGCGAATCTGAGATGGTGAGTGAAATCTCAATTTCTTCAGATTCCTCTAAAAATCAGATGGTGAGTGAATTCTCAATTTCTTCAGATTCCTCTAAAAGTCAGCGTAGTGACCAATTTAAGACCGCTGAGTCTGAATATCGTCAAAATTTGTGAATCTGAGATGGTGAGTGAAATCTCAATTTCTTCAGATTCCTCTAAAAATCAGATGGTGAGTGAATTCTCAATTTCTTCAGATTCCTCTAAAAATCAGCGTAGTGACCAATTTAAGACCGCTGAGTCTGAATATCGTCAAAATTTGCGAATCTGAGATGGTGAGTGAAATCTCAATTTCTTCAGATTCCTCTAAAAATCAGATGGTGAGTGAATTCTCAATTTCTTCAGATTCCTCTAAAAGTCAGCGTAGTGACCAATTTAAGACCGCTGAGTCTGAATATCGTCAAAATTTGCGAATCTGAGATGGTGAGTGAAATCTCAATTTCTTCAGATTCCTCTAAAAATCAGATGGTGAGTGAATTCTCAATTTCTTCAGATTCCTCTAAAAATCAGCGTAGTGACCAATTTAAGACCGCTGAGTCTGAATATCGTCAAAATTTGCGAATCTGAGATAGTGAGTGCAATCTCAATTTCTTCAGATTCCTCTAAAAATCAGATGGTGAGTGAATTCTCAATTTCTTCAGATTCCTCTAAAAATCAGCGTAGTGACCAATTTAAGACCGCTGAGTCTGAATATAATCAAAATTTGCGAATCTGAGACGGTGAGTGAAATCTCAATTTCTTCAGACTCCTCTAAAAATCAGATGGTGAGTGAATTCTCAATTTCTTCAGATTCCTCTAAAAATCAGCGTAGTGACCAATTTAAGACCGCTGAGTCTGAATATCGTCAAAATTTGCGAATCTGAGATGGTGAGTGAAATCTCAATTTCTTCAGATTCCTCTAAAAATCAAATGGTGAGTGAATTCTCAATTTCTTCAGATTCCTCTAAAAATCAGCGTACTGACCAATTTAAGACCGCTGAGTCTAAATATCGTCAAAATTTGCGAATCTGAGATGGTGAGTGAAATCTCAATTTCTTCAGATTCCTCTAAAAATCAGATGGTGAGTGAATTCTCAATTTCTTCAGATTCCTCTAAAAATCAGCGTAGTGACCAATTTAAGACCGCTGAGTCTGAATATCGTCAAAATTTGCGAATCTGAGATGGTGAGTGAAATCTCAATTTCTTCAGATTCCTCTAAAAATCAAATGGTGAGTGAATTCTCAATTTCTTCAGATTCCTCTAAAAATCAGCGTAGTGACCAATTTAAGACCGCTGAGTCTGAATATCGTCAAAATTTGCGAATCTGAGATGGTGAGTGAAATCTCAATTTCCTCAGATTCTTCTAAAAATCAGATGGTGAGTGAATTCTCAATTTCTTCAGATTCCTCTAAAAATCAGCGTAGTGACCAATTTAAGACCGCTGAGTCTGAATATCGTCAAAATTTGCGAATCTGAGATGGTGAGTGAAATCTCAATTTCTTCAGATTCCTCTAAAAATCAGATGGTGAGTGAATTCTCAATTTCTTCAAATTCCTCTAAAAATCAGCGTAGTGACCAATTTAAGACCGCTGAGTCTGAATATCGTCAAAATTTGCGAATCTGAGATGGTGAGTGAAATCTCAATTTCTTCAGATTCCTCTAAAAATCAGATGGTGAGTGAATTCTCAATTTCTTCAGATTCCTCTAAAAATCAGCGTAGTGACCAATTTAAGACCGCTGAGTCTGAATATCGTCAAAATTTGCGAATCTGATATGGTGAGTGAAATCTCAATTTCTTCAGATTCCTCTAAAAATCAGATGGTGAGTGAATTCTCAATTTCTTCAGATTCCTCTAAAAATCAGCGTAGTGACCAATTTAAGACCGCTGAGTCTGAATATCGTCAAAATTTGCGAATCTGAGATAGTGAGTGAAATCTCAATTTCTTCAGATTCCTCTAAAAATCAGATGGTGAGTGAATTCTCAATTTCTTCAGATTCCTCTAAAACTCAGCGTAGTGACCAATTTAAGACCGCTGAGTCTGAATATCGTCAAAATTTGCGAATCTGAGATGGTGAGTGAAATCTCAATTGCTTCAGATTCCTCTAAAAATCAGATGGTGAGTGAATTCTCAATTTCTTCAGATTCCTCTAAAAATCAGCGTAGTGACCAATTTAAGACCGCTGATTCTGAATATAATCAAAATTTTCGAATCTGAGATGGTGAGTGAAATCTCAATTTCTTCAGATTCCTCTAAAAATCAGATGGTGAGTGAATTCTCAATTTCTTCAGATTCCTCTAAAAATCAGCGTAGTGACCAATTTAAGACCGCTGAGTCTGAATATCGTCAAAATTTGCGAATCTGAGATGGTGAGTGAAATCTCAATTTCTTCAGATTCCTCTAAAAATCAGATGGTGAGTGAATTCTCAATTTCTTCAGATTCCTCTAAAAATCAGCGTACTGACCAATTTAAGACCGCTGAGTCTGAATATCGTCAAAATTTGCGAATCTGAGATGGTGAGTGAAATCTTAATTTCTTCAGATTCCTCTAAAAATCAGATGGTGAGTGAATTCCCAATTTCTTCAGATTCCTCTAAAAATCCGCGTAGTGACCAATTTAAGACCGCTGAGTCTGAATATCGTCAAAATTTGCGAATCTGAGATGGTGAGTGAAATCTCAATTTCTTCAGATTCCTCTAAAAATCAGATGGTGAGTGAATTCTCAATTTCTTCAAATTCCTCTAAAAATCAGCGTAGTGACCAATTTAAGACCGCTGAGTCTGAATATCGTCAAAATTTGCGAATTTGAGATGGTGAGTGAAATCCCAATTTCTTCAGATTCCTCTAAAAATCAGATGGTGAGTGAATTCTCAATTTCTTCAGATTCCTCTAAAAATCAGCGTAGTGACCAATTTAAGACCGCTGAGTCTGAATATCGTCAAAATTTGCGAATCTGAGATGGTGAGTGAAATCTCAATTTCTTCAGATTCCTCTAAAAATCAGATGGTGAGTGAATTCTCAATTTCTTCAGATTCCTCTAAAAATCAGCGTACTGACCAATTTAAGACCGCTGAGTCTGAATATCGTCAAAATTTGCGAATCTGAGATGGTGAGTGAAATCTCAATTTCTTCAGATTCCTCTAAAAATCAGATGGTGAGTGAATTCTCAATATCTTCAGATTCCTCTAAAAATCAGCGTAGTGACCAATTTAAGACCGCTGAGTCTGAATATTGTCAAAATTTGCGAATCTGAGATGGTGAGTGAAATCTCAATTTCTTCAGATTCCTCTAAAAGTCAGATGGTGAGTGAATTCTCAATTTCTTCAGATTCCTCTAAAAATCAGAGTAGTGACCAATTTAAGACCGCTGAGTCTGAATATCGTCAAAATTTGCGAATCTGAGATGGTGAGTGAAATCTCAATTTCTTCAGATTCCTCTAAAAATCAGATGGTGAGTGAATTCTCAATTTCTTCAGATTCCTCTAAAAATCAGCGTAGTGACCAATTTAAGACCGCTGAGTCTGAATATCGCCAAAATTTGCGAATCTGAGATAGTGAGTGAAATCTCAATTTCTTCAGATTCCTCTAAAAATCAGATGGTGAATGAATTCTCAATTTCTTCAGATTCCTCTAAAACTCAGCGTAGTGACCAATTTAAGACCGCTGAGTCTGAATATCGTCAAAATTTGCGAATCTGAGATGGTGAGTGAAATCTCAATTTCTTCAGATTCCTCTAAAAATCAGATGGTGAGTGAATTCTCAATTTCTTCAGATTCCTCTAAAAATCAGCGTAGTGACCAATTTAAGACCGCTGATTCTGAATATAATCAAAATTTGCGAATCTGAGATGGTGAGTGAAATCTCAATTTCTTCAGATTCCTCTAAAAATCAGATGGTGAGTGAATTCTCAATTTCTTCAGATTCCTCTAAAAATCAGCGTAGTGACCAATTTAAGACCGCTGAGTCTGAATATCGTCAAAATTTGCGAATCTGAGATGGTGAGTGAAATCTCAATTTCTTCAGATTCCTCTAAAAATCAGATGGTGAGTGAATTCTCAATTTCTTCAGATTCCTCTAAAAATCAGCGTACTGACCAATTTAAGACCGCTGAGTCTGAATATCGTCAAAATTTGCGAATCTGAGATGGTGAGTGAAATCTCAATTTCTTCAGATTCCTCTAAAAATCAGATGGTGAGTGAATTCTCAATTTCTTCAGATTCCTCTAAAAATCAGCGTAGTGACCAATTTAAGACCGCTGAGTCTGAATATCGTCAAAATTTGCGAATCTGAGATGGTGAGTGAAATCTCAATTTCTTCAGATTCCGCTAAAAATCAGATGGTGAGTGAATTCTCAATTTCTTCAGATTCCTCTAAAAATCAGCGTACTGACCAATTTAAGACCGCTGAGTCTGAATATCGTCAAAATTTGCGAATCTGAGATGGTGAGTGAAATCTCAATTTCTTCAGATTCCTCTAAAAATCAGATGGTGAGTGAATTCTCAATTTCTTCAGATTCCTCTAAAAGTCAGCGTAGTGACCAATTTAAGACCGCTGAGTCTGAATATCGTCAAAATTTGTGAATCTGAGATGGTGAGTGAAATCTCAATTTCTTCAGATTCCTCTAAAAATCAGATGGTGAGTGAATTCTCAATTTCTTCAGATTCCTCTAAAAATCAGCGTAGTGACCAATTTAAGACCGCTGAGTCTGAATATCGTCAAAATTTGCGAATCTGAGATGGTGAGTGAAATCTCAATTTCTTCAGATTCCTCTAAAAATCAGATGGTGAGTGAATTCTCAATTTCTTCAGATTCCTCTAAAAGTCAGCGTAGTGACCAATTTAAGACCGCTGAGTCTGAATATCGTCAAAATTTGCGAATCTGAGATGGTGAGTGAAATCTCAATTTCTTCAGATTCCTCTAAAAATCAGATGGTGAGTGAATTCTCAATTTCTTCAGATTCCTCTAAAAATCAGCGTAGTGACCAATTTAAGACCGCTGAGTCTGAATATCGTCAAAATTTGCGAATCTGAGATAGTGAGTGCAATCTCAATTTCTTCAGATTCCTCTAAAAATCAGATGGTGAGTGAATTCTCAATTTCTTCAAATTCCTCTAAAAATCAGCGTAGTGACCAATTTAAGACCGCTGAGTCTGAATATAATCAAAATTTGCGAATCTGAGACGGTGAGTGAAATCTCAATTTCTTCAGACTCCTCTAAAAATCAGATGGTGAGTGAATTCTCAATTTCTTCAGATTCCTCTAAAAATCAGCGTAGTGACCAATTTAAGACCGCTGAGTCTGAATATCGTCAAAATTTGCGAATCTGAGATGGTGAGTGAAATCTCAATTTCTTCAGATTCCTCTAAAAATCAAATGGTGAGTGAATTCTCAATTTCTTCAGATTCCTCTAAAAATCAGCGTACTGACCAATTTAAGACCGCTGAGTCTAAATATCGTCAAAATTTGCGAATCTGAGATGGTGAGTGAAATCTCAATTTCTTCAGATTCCTCTAAAAATCAGATGGTGAGTGAATTCTCAATTTCTTCAGATTCCTCTAAAAATCAGCGTAGTGACCAATTTAAGACCGCTGAGTCTGAATATCGTCAAAATTTGCGAATCTGAGATGGTGAGTGAAATCTCAATTTCTTCAGATTCCTCTAAAAATCAAATGGTGAGTGAATTCTCAATTTCTTCAGATTCCTCTAAAAATCAGCGTAGTGACCAATTTAAGACCGCTGAGTCTGAATATCGTCAAAATTTGCGAATCTGAGATGGTGAGTGAAATCTCAATTTCCTCAGATTCTTCTAAAAATCAGATGGTGAGTGAATTCTCAATTTCTTCAGATTCCTCTAAAAATCAGCGTAGTGACCAATTTAAGACCGCTGAGTCTGAATATCGTCAAAATTTGCGAATCTGAGATGGTGAGTGAAATCTCAATTTCTTCAGATTCCTCTAAAAATCAGATGGTGAGTGAATTCTCAATTTCTTCAAATTCCTCTAAAAATCAGCGTAGTGACCAATTTAAGACCGCTGAGTCTGAATATCGTCAAAATTTGCGAATCTGAGATGGTGAGTGAAATCTCAATTTCTTCAGATTCCTCTAAAAATCAGATGGTGAGTGAATTCTCAATTTCTTCAGATTCCTCTAAAAATCAGCGTAGTGACCAATTTAAGACCGCTGAGTCTGAATATCGTCAAAATTTGCGAATCTGATATGGTGAGTGAAATCTCAATTTCTTCAGATTCCTCTAAAAATCAGATGGTGAGTGAATTCTCAATTTCTTCAGATTCCTCTAAAAATCAGCGTAGTGACCAATTTAAGACCGCTGAGTCTGAATATCGTCAAAATTTGCGAATCTGAGATAGTGAGTGAAATCTCAATTTCTTCAGATTCCTCTAAAAATCAGATGGTGAGTGAATTCTCAATTTCTTCAGATTCCTCTAAAACTCAGCGTAGTGACCAATTTAAGACCGCTGAGTCTGAATATCGTCAAAATTTGCGAATCTGAGATGGTGAGTGAAATCTCAATTGCTTCAGATTCCTCTAAAAATCAGATGGTGAGTGAATTCTCAATTTCTTCAGATTCCTCTAAAAATCAGCGTAGTGACCAATTTAAGACCGCTGATTCTGAATATAATCAAAATTTTCGAATCTGAGATGGTGAGTGAAATCTCAATTTCTTCAGATTCCTCTAAAAATCAGATGGTGAGTGAATTCTCAATTTCTTCAGATTCCTCTAAAAATCAGCGTAGTGACCAATTTAAGACCGCTGAGTCTGAATATCGTCAAAATTTGCGAATCTGAGATGGTGAGTGAAATCTCAATTTCTTCAGATTCCTCTAAAAATCAGATGGTGAGTGAATTCTCAATTTCTTCAGATTCCTCTAAAAATCAGCGTCCTGACCAATTTAAGACCGCTGAGTCTGAATATCGTCAAAATTTGCGAATCTGAGATGGTGAGTGAAATCTCAATTTCTTCAGATTCCTCTAAAAATCAGATGGTGAGTGAATTCTCAATTTCTTCAGATTCCTCTAAAAATCAGCGTAGTGACCAATTTAAGACCGCTGAGTCTGAATATCGTCAAAATTTGCGAATCTGAGATAGTGAGTGAAATCTCAATTTCTTCAGATTCCTCTAAAAATCAGATGGTGAGTGAATTCTCAATTTCTTCAGATTCCTCTAAAAATCAGCGTAGTGACCAATTTAAGACCGCTGAGTCTGAATATCGTCGAAATTTGCGAATCTGAGACGGTGAGTGAAATCTCAATTTCTTCAGACTCCTCTAAAAATCAGATGGTGAGTGAATTCTCAATTTCTTCAGATTCCTCTAAAAATCAGCGTAGTGACCAATTTAAGACCGCTGAGTCTGAATATCGTCAGAATTTGCGAATCTGAGATGGTGAGTGAAATCTCAATTTCCTCAGATTCCTCTAAAAATCAGATGATGAGTGAATTCTCAATTTCTTCAGATTCCTCTAAAAATCAGCGTAGTGACCAATTTAAGACCGCTGAGTCTGAATATCGTCAAAATTTGCGAATCTGAGATGGTGAGTGAAATCTCAATTTCTTCAGATTCCTCTAAAAATCAGATGGTGAGTGAATTCTCAATTTCTTCTGATTCCTCTAAAAATCAGCGTAGTGACCAATTTAAGACCGCTGAGTCTGAATATCGTCAAAATTTGCGAATCTGAGATGGTGAGTGAAATCTCAATTTCTTCAGATTCCTCTAAAAATCAAATGGTGAGTGAATTCTCAATTTCTTCAGATTCCTCTAAAAATCAGCGTAGTGACCAACTTAAGACCGCTGAGTCTGAATATCGTCAAAATTTGCGAATCTGAGATGGTGAGTGAAATCTCAATTTCTTCAGATTCCTCTAAAAATCAGATGGTGAGTGAATTCTCAATTTCTTCAGATTCCTCTAAAAATCAGCGTAGTGACCAATTTAAGACCGCTGAGTATGAATATCGTCAAAATTTGCGAATCTGAGATGGTGAGTGAAATCTCAATTTCTTCAGATTCCTCTAAAAATCAAATGGTGAGTGAATTCTCAATTTCTTCAGATTCCTCTAAAAATCAGCGTACTGACCAATTTAAGACCGCTGAGTCTAAATATCGTCAAAATTTGCGAATCTGAGATGGTGAGTGAAATCTCAATTTCTTCAGATTCCTCTAAAAATCAGATGGTGAGTGAATTCTCAATTTCTTCAGATTCCTCTAAAAATCAGCGTAGTGACCAATTTAAGACCGCTGAGTCTGAATATCGTCAAAATTTGCGAATCTGAGATGGTGAGTGAAATCTCAATTTCTTCAGATTCCTCTAAAAATCAAATGGTGAGTGAATTCTCAATTTCTTCAGATTCCTCTAAAAATCAGCGTAGTGACCAACTTAAGACCGCTGAGTCTGAATATCGTCAAAATTTGCGAATCTGAGATGGTGAGTGAAATCTCAATTTCCTCAGATTCTTCTAAAAATCAGATGGTGAGTGAATTCTCAATTTCTTCAGATTCCTCTAAAAATCAGCGTAGTGACCAATTTAAGACCGCTGAGTCTGAATATCGTCAAAATTTGCGAATCTGAGATGGTGAGTGAAATCTCAATTTCTTCAGATTCCTCTAAAAATCAGATGGTGAGTGAATTCTCAATTTCTTCAGATTCCTCTAAAAATCAGCGTAGTGACCAATTTAAGACCGCTGAGTCTGAATATCGTCAAAATTTGCGAATCTGAGATGGTGAGTGAAATCTCAATTTCTTCAGATTCCTCTAAAAATCAGATGGTGAGTGAATTCTCAATTTCTTCAGATTCCTCTAAAAATCAGCGTAGTGACCAATTTAAGACCGCTGAGTCTGAATATCGTCAAAATTTGCGAATCTGATATGGTGAGTGAAATCTCAATTTCTTCAGATTCCTCTAAAAATCAGATGGTGAGTGAATTCTCAATTTCTTCAGATTCCTCTAAAAATCAGCGTAGTGACCAATTTAAGACCGCTGAGTCTGAATATCGTCAAAATTTGCGAATCTGAGATAGTGAGTGAAATCTCAATTTCTTCAGATTCCTCTAAAAATCAGATGGTGAGTGAATTCTCAATTTCTTCAGATTCCTCTAAAACTCAGCGTAGTGACCAATTTAAGACCGCTGAGTCTGAATATCGTCAAAATTTGCGAATCTGAGATGGTGAGTGAAATCTCAATTTCTTCAGATTCCTCTAAAAATCAGATGGTGAGTGAATTCTCAATTTCTTCAGATTCCTCTAAAAATCAGCGTAGTGACCAATTTAAGACCGCTGATTCTGAATATAATCAAAATTTGTGAATCTGAGATGGTGAGTGAAATCTCAATTTCTTCAGATTCCTCTAAAAATCAGATGGTGAGTGAATTCTCAATTTCTTCAGATTCCTCTAAAAATCAGCGTAGTGACCAATTTAAGACCGCTGAGTCTGAATATCGTCAAAATTTGCGAATCTGAGATGGTGAGTGAAATCTCAATTTCTTCAGATTCCTCTAAAAATCAGATGGTGAGTGAATTCTCAATTTCTTCAGATTCCTCTAAAAATCAGCGTAGTGACCAATTTAAGACCGCTGAGTCTGAATATCGTCAAAATTTGCGAATCTGAGATGGTGAGTGAAATCTCAATTTCTTCAGATTCCTCTAAAAATCAGATGGTGAGTGAATTCTCAATTTCTTCAGATTCCTCTAAAAATCAGCGTAGTGACCAATTTAAGACCGCTGAGTCTGAATATCGTCAAAATTTGCGAATCTGAGATGGTGAGTGAAATCTCAATTTCTTCAGATTCCTCTAAAAATCAGATGGTGAGTGAATTCTCAATTTCCTCAGATTCCTCTAAAAATCAGCGTAGTGACCAATTTAAGACCGCTGAGTCTGAATATCGTCAAAATTTGCGAATCTGAGATAGTGAGTGAAATCTCAATTTCTTCAGATTCCTCTAAAAATCAGATGGTGAGTGAATTCTCAATTTCTTCAGATTCCTCTAAAACTCAGCGTAGTGACCAATTTAAGACCGCTGAGTCTGAATATCGTCAAAATTTGCGAATCTGAGATGGTGAGTGAAATCTCAATTTCTTCAGATTCCTCTAAAAATCAGATGGTGAGTGAATTCTCAATTTCTTCAGATTCCTCTAAAAATCAGCGTAGTGACCAATTTAAGACCGCTGATTCTGAATATAATCAAAATTTGCGAATCTGAGATGGTGAGTGAAATCTCAATTTCTTCAGATTCCTCTAAAAATCAGATGGTGAGTGAATTCTCAATTTCTTCAGATTCCTTTAAAAATCAGCGTAGTGACCAATTTAAGACCGCTGAGTCTGAATATCGTCAAAATTTGCGAATCTGAGATGGTGAGTGAAATCTCAATTTCTTCAGATTCCTCTAAAAATCAGATGGTGAGTGAATTCTCAATTTCTTCAGATTCCTCTAAAAATCAGCGTAGTGACCAATTTAAGACCGCTGAGTCTGAATATCGTCAAAATTTGCGAATCTGAGATGGTGAGTGAAATCTCAATTTCTTCAGATTCCTCTAAAAATCAGATGGTGAGTGAATTCTCAATTTCTTCAGATTCCTCTAAAAATCAGCGTAGTGACCAATTTAAGACCGCTGAGTCTGAATATCGTCAAAATTTGCGAATCTGAGATGGTGAGTGAAATCTCAATTTCTTCAGATTCCTCTAAAAATCAGATGGTGAGTGAATTCTCAATTTCCTCAGATTCCTCTAAAAATCAGCGTAGTGACCAATTTAAGACCGCTGAGTCTGAATATCGTCAAAATTTGCGAATCTGAGATGGTGAGTGAAATCTCAATTTCTTCAGATTCCTCTAAAAATCAGATGGTGAGTGAATTCTCAATTTCTTCAGATTCCTCTAAAAGTCAGCGTAGTGACCAATTTAAGACCGCTGAGTCTGAATATCGTCAAAATTTGTGAATCTGAGATGGTGAGTGAAATCTCAATTTCTTCAGATTCCTCTAAAAATCAGATGGTGAGTGAATTCTCAATTTCTTCAGATTCCTCTAAAAATCAGCGTAGTGACCAATTTAAGACCGCTGAGTCTGAATATCGTCAAAATTTGCGAATCTGAGATGGTGAGTGAAATCTCAATTTCTTCAGATTCCTCTAAAAATCAGATGGTGAGTGAATTCTCAATTTCTTCAGATTCCTCTAAAAGTCAGCGTAGTGACCAATTTAAGACCGCTGAGTCTGAATATCGTCAAAATTTGCGAATCTGAGATGGTGAGTGAATTCTCAATTTCTTCAGATTCCTCTAAAAATCAGCGTAGTGACCAATTTAAGACCGCTGAGTCTGAATATCGTCAAAATTAGCGAATCTGAGATAGTGAGTGAAATCTCAATTTCTTCAGATTCCTCTAAAAATCAGATGGTGAGTGAATTCTCAATTTCTTCAGATTCCTCTAAAAATCAGCGTAGTGACCAATTTAAGACCGCTGAGTCTGAATATCGTCAAAATATGCGAATCTGAGACGGTGAGTGAAATCTCAATTTCTTCAGACTCCTCTAAAAATCAGATGGTGAGTGAATTCTCAATTTCTTCAGATTCCTCTAAAAATCAGCGTAGTGACCAATTTAAGACCGCTGAGTCTGAATATCGTCAAAATTTGCGAATCTGAGATGGTGAGTGAAATCTCAATTTCTTCAGATTCCTCTAAAAATCAGATGGTGAGTGAATTCTCAATTTCTTCAGATTCCTCTAAAAATCAGCGTAGTGACCAATTTAAGAACGCTGAGTCTGAATATCGTCAAAATTTGCGAATCTGAGATGGTGAGTGAAATCTCAATTTCTTCAGATTTTTCTAAAAATCAAATGGTGAGTGAATTCTCAATTTCTTCAGATTCCTCTAAAAACCAGCGTAGTGACCAATTTAAGACCGCTGAGTCTGAATATCGTCAAAATTTGCGAATCTGAGATGGTGAGTGAAATCTCAATTTCCTCAGATTCTTCTAAAAATCAGATGGTGAGTGAATTCTCAATTTCTTCAGATTCCTCTAAAAATCAGCGTAGTGACCAATTTAAGACCGCTGAGTCTGAATATCGTCAAAATTTGCGAATCTGAGATGGTGAGTGAAATCTCAATTTCTTCAGATTCCTCTAAAAATCAGATGGTGAGTGAATTCTCAATTTCTTCAGATTCCTCTAAAAATCAGCGTAGTGACCAATTTAAGACCGCTGAGTCTGAATATCGTCAAAATTTGCGAATCTGAGATGGTGAGTGAAATCTCAATTTCTTCAGATTCCTCTAAAAATCAGATGGTGAGTGAATTCTCAATTTCTTCAGATTCCTCTAAAAATCAGCGTAGTGACCAATTTAAGACCGCTGAGTCTGAATATCGTCAAAATTTGCGAATCTGAGATGGTGAGTGAAATCTCAATTTCTTCAGATTCCTCTAAAAATCAGATGGTGAGTGAATTCTCAATTTCTTCAGATTCCTCTAAAAGTCAGCGTAGTGACCAATTTAAGACCGCTGAGTCTGAATATCGTCAAAATTTGCGAATCTGTGATGGTGAGTGAAATCTCAATTTCTTCAGATTCCTCTAAAAATCAAATGGTGAGTGAATTCTCAATTTCTTCAGATTCCTCTAAAAATCAGCGTACTGACCAATTTAAGACCTCTGAGTCTGAATATCGTCAAAATTTGCGAATCTGAGATGGTGAGTGAAATCTCAATTTCTTCAGATCCCTCTAAAAATCAGATGGTGAGTGAATTCTCAATTTCTTCAGATTCCTCTAAAAATCAGCGTACTGACAAATTTAAGACCGCTAAGTCTGAATATCGTCAAAATTTGCGAATCTGAGATGGTGAGTGAAATCTCAATTTCTTCAGATTCCTCTAAAAATCAGATGGTGAGTGAATTCTCAATTTCTTCAGATTCCTCTAAAAATCAGCGTAGTGACCAATTTAAGACCGCTGAGTCTGAATATCGTCAAAATTTGCGAATCTGAGATGGTGAGTGAAATCTCAATTTCTTCAGATTCCTCTAAAAATCAAATGGTGAGTGAATTCTCAATTTCTTCAGATTCCTCTAAAAATCAGCGTAGTGACCAATTTAAGACCGCTGAGTCTGAATATCGTCAAAATTTGCGAATCTGAGATGGTGAGTGAAATCTCAATTTCTTCAGATTCCTCTAAAAATCAGATGGTGAGTGAATTCTCAATTTCTTCAGATTCCTCTAAAAATCAGCGTACTGACAAATTTAAGACCGCTGAGTCTGAATATCGTCAAAATTTGCGAATCTGAGATGGTGAGTGAAATCTCAATTTCTTCAGATTCCTCTAAAAATCAGATGGTGAGTGAATTCTCAATTTCTTCAGATTCCTCTAAAAATCAGCGTAGTGACCAATTTAAGACCGCTGAGTCTAAATATCGTCAAAATTTGCGAATCTGAGATGGTGAGTGAAATCTCAATTTCTTCAGATTTCTCTTAAATTAGATGGTGAGTGAATTCTCAATTTCTTCAGATTCCTCTAAAAATCAGCGTAGTGACCAATTTAAGACCGCTGAGTCTGAATATCGTCAAAATTTGCGAATCTGAGATGGTGAGTGAAATCTCAATTTCTTCAGATTTCTCTTAAATTAGATGGTGAGTGAATTCTCAATTTCTTCAGATTCCTCTAAAAATCAGCGTAGTGACAAATTTAAGACCGCTGAGTCTGAATATCGTCAAAATTTGCGAATCTGAGATAGTGAGTGAAATCTCAATTTCTTCAGATTCCTCTAAAAATCAGATGGTGAGTGAATTCTCAATTTCTTCAGATTCCTCTAAAAATCAGCGTAGTGACCAATTTAAGACCGCGAGTCTGAATATCGCGAAAATTTGCGAATCTGAGATGGTGAGTGAAATCTCAATTTCTTCAGATTCCTCTAAAAATCAGATGGTGAATGAATTCTCAATTTCTTCAGATTCCTCTAAAAATCAGCGTAGTGACCAATTTAAGACCGCTGAGTCTGAATATCGCCAAAATTTGCGAATCTGAGATGGTGAGTGAAATCTCAATTTCTTCAGATTCCTCTAAAAATCAGATGGTGAATGAATTCTCAATTTCTTCAGATTCCTCTAAAAATCAGCGTAGTGACCAATTTAAGACCGCTGAGTCTGAATATCGCCAAAATTTGCGAATCTGAGATGGTGAGTGAAATCTCAATTTCTTCAGATTCCTCTAAAAATCAGATGGTGAGTGAATTCTCAATTTCTTCAGATTCCTCTAAAAATCAGCGTAGTGACCAATTTAAGACCGCTGAGTCTGAATATCGTCAAAATTTGCGAATCTGAGATGGTGAGTGAAATCTCAATTTCTTCAGATTCCTCTAAAAATCAGATGGTGAATGAATTCTCAATTTCTTCAGATTCCTCTAAAAATCAGCGTAGTGACCAATTTAAGACCGCTGAGTCTGAATATCGCCAAAATTTGCGAATCTGAGATGGTGAGTGAAATCTCAATTTCTTCAGATTCCTCTAAAAATCAGATGGTGAATGAATTCTCAATTTCTTCAGATTCCTCTAAAAATCAGCGTAGTGACCAATTTAAGACCGCTGAGTCTGAATATCGCCAAAATTTGCGAATCTGAGATGGTGAGTGAAATCTCAATTTCTTCAGATTCCTCTAAAAATCAGATGGTGAGTGAATTCTCAATTTCTTCAGATTCCTCTAAAAATCAGCGTAGTGACCAATTTAAGACCGCTGAGTCTGAATATCGTCAAAATTTGCGAATCTGAGATGGTGAGTGAAATCTCAATTTCTTCAGATTCCTCTAAAAATCAGATGGTGAATGAATTCTCAATTTCTTCAGATTCCTCTAAAAATCAGCGTAGTGACCAATTTAAGACCGCTGAGTCTGAATATCGTCAAAATTTGCGAATCTGAGATGGTGAGTGAAATCTCAATTTCTTCAGATTCCTCTAAAAATCAGATGGTGAGTGAATTCTCAATTTCTTCAGATTCCTCTAAAAATCAGCGTAGTGACCAATTTAAGACCGCTGAGTCTGAATATCGTCAAAATTTGCGAATCTGAGATGGTGAGTGAAATCTCAATTTCTTCAGATTCCTCTAAAAATCAGATGGTGAGTGAATTCTCAATTTCTTCAGATTCCTCTAAAAATCAGCGTACTGACCAATTTAAGACCGCTGAGTCTGAATATCGTCAAAATTTCCGAATCTGACATGGTGAGTGAAATCTCAATTTCTTCAGATTAATCTAAAAATCAGATGGTGAGTGAATTCTCAATTTCTTCAGATTCCTCTAAAAATCAGCGTACTGACCAATTTAAGACCGCTGAGTCTGAATATCGTCAAAATTTGCGAATCTGAGATGGTGAGTGAAATCTCAATTTCTTCAGATTCCTCTAAAAATCAGATGGTGAGTGAATTCTCAATTTCTTCAGATTCCTCTAAAAATCAGCGTAGTGACCAATTTAAGACCGCTGAGTCTGAATATCGTCAAAATTTGCGAATCTGAGATGGTGAGTGAAATCTCAATTTCTTCAGATTCCTCTAAAAATCAGATGGTGAGTGAAATCTCAATTTCTTCAGATTCCTCTAAAAATCAGATGGTGAGTGAATTCTCAATTTCTTCAGATTCTTCTAAAAATCAGCGTAGTGACCAATTTAAGACCGCTGAGTCTGAATATCGCCAAAATTTGCGAATCTGAGATGGTGAGTGAAATCTCAATTTCTTCAGATTCCTCTAAAAATCAGATGGTGAGTGAATTCTCAATTTCTTCAAATTCCTCTAAAAATCAGCGTTGTGACCAATTTAAGACCGCTGAGTCTGAATATCGTCAAAGTTTGCGAATCTGAGACGGTGAGTGAAATCTCAATTTCTTCAGATTCCTCTAAAAATCAGATGGTGAGTGAATTCTCAATTTCTCCAGATTCCTCTAAAAATCAGCGTAGTGACCAATTTAAGACCGCTGAGTCTGAATATCGTCAAAATTTGCGAATCTGAGATGGTGAGTGAAATCTCAATTTCTTCAGATTCCTCTAAAAATCAGATGGTGAGTGAATTCTCAATTTCTTCAGATTCCTCTAAAAATCAGCGTACTGACCAATTTAAGACCGCTGAGTCTGAATATCGTCAAAATTTGCGAATCTGATATGGTGAGTGAAATCTCAATTTCTTCAGATTCCTCTAAAAATCAGATGGTGAGTGAATTCTCAATTTCTTCAGATTCCTCTAAAAATCAGCGTACTGACCAATTTAAGACCGCTGAGTCTGAATATCGTCAAAATTTGCGAATCTGAGATGGTGAGTGAAATCTCAATTTCTTCAGATTCCTCTAAAAATCAGATGGTGAGTGAATTCTCAATTTCTTCAGATTCCTCTAAAAATCAGCGTAGTGACCAATTTAAGACCGCTGAGTCTGAATATCGCCAAAATTTGCGAATCTGAGATGGTGAGTGAAATCTCAATTTCTTCAGATTCCTCTAAAAATCAGATGGTGAGTGAATTCTCAATTTCTTCAGATTCCTCTAAAAATCAGCGTTGTGACCAATTTAAGACCGCTGAGTCTGAATATCGTCAAAGTTTGCGAATCTGAGATGGTGAGTGAAATCTCAATTTCTTCAGATTCCTCTAAAAATCAGATGGTGAGTGAATTCTCAATTTCTCCAGATTCCTCTAAAAATCAGCGGAGTGACCAATTTAAGACCGCTGAGTCTGAATATCGTCAAAATTTGCGAATCTGAGAAGGTGAGTGAAATCTCAATTTCTTCAGATTCCTCTAAAAATCAGATGGTGAGTGAATTTTCAATTTCTTCAGATTCCTCTAAAAATCAGCGTAGTGACCAATTTAAGACCGCTGAGTCTGAATATCGCCAAAATTTGCGAATCTGAGATGGTGAGTGAAATCTCATTTCTTCAGATTCCTCTAAAAATCAGATGGTGAATGAATTCTCAATTTCTTCAGATTCCTCTAAAAATCAGCGTTGTGACCAATTTAAGACCGCTGAGTCTGAATATCGTCAAAGTTTGCGAATCTGAGATGGTGAGTGAAATCTCAATTTCTTCAGATTCCTCTAAAAATCAGATGGTGAGTGAATTCTCAATTTCTCCAGATTCCTCTAAAAGTCAGCGTAGTGACCAATTTAAGACCGCTGAGTCTGAATATCGTCAAAATTTGCGAATCTGAGATGGTGAGTGAAATCTCAATTTCTTCAGATTCCTCTAAAAATCAGATGGTGAGTGAATTCTCAATTTCTTCAGATTCCTCTAAAAATCAGCGTACTGACCAATTTAAGACCGCTAAGTCTGAATATCGTCAAAATTTGCGAATCTGAGATGGTGAGTGAAATCTCAATTTCTTCAGATTCCTCTAAAAATCAGATGGTGAGTGAATTCTCAATTTCTTCAGATTCCTCTAAAAATCAGCGTAGTGACCAATTTAAGACCGCTGAGTCTGAATATCGTCAAAATTTGCGAATCTGAGATGGTGAGTGAAATCTCAATTTCTTCCGATTCCTCTAAAAATCAGATGGTGAGTGAATTCTCAATTTCTTCAGATTCCTCTAAAAATCAGCGTAGTGACCAATTTAAGACCGCTGAGTCTGAATATCGCCAAAATTTGCGAATCTGAGATGGTGAGTGAAATCTCAATTTCTTCAGATTCCTCTAAAAATCAGATGGTGAGTGAATTCTCAATTTCTTCAGATTCCTCTAAAAATCAGCGTTGTGACCAATTTAAGACCGCTGAGTCTGAATATCGTCAAAGTTTGCGAATCTGAGATGGTGAGTGAAATCTCAATTTCTTCAGATTCCTCTAAAAATCAGATGGTGAGTGAATTCTCAATTTCTCCAGATTCCTCTAAAAGTCAGCGTAGTGACCAATTTAAGACCGCTGAGTCTGAATATCGTCAAAATTTGCGAATCTGAGATGGTGAGTGAAATCTCAATTTCTTCCGATTCCTCTAAAAATCAGATGGTGAGTGAATTCTCAATTTCTTCAGATTCCTCTAAAAATCAGCGTAGTGACCAATTTAAGACCGCTGAGTCTGAATATCGCCAAAATTTGCGAATCTGAGATGGTGAGTGAAATCTCAATTTCTTCAGATTCCTCTAAAAATCAGATGGTGAGTGAATTCTCAATTTCTCCAGATTCCTCTAAAAGTCAGCGTAGTGACCAATTTAAGACCGCTGAGTCTGAATATCGTCAAAATTTGCGAATCTGAGATGGTGAGTGAAATCTCAATTTCTTCAGATTCCTCTAAAAATCAGATGGTGAGTGAATTCTCAATTTCTTCAGATTCCTCTAAAAATCAGCGTAGTGGCCAATTTAAGACTCCTGAGTCTGAATATCGTCAAAATTTGTGAATCTGAGATGGTGAGTAAAATTTCAATTTCTTCAGATTCCTCTAAAAATCAGATGGTGAGTGAATTCTCAATTTCTTCAGATTCCTCTAAAAATCAGCGTAGTGACCAATATAAGACCGCTGAGTCTGAATATCGTCAAAATTTGCGAATCTGAGAGGGTGAGTGAAATCTCAATTTCTTCAGATTCCTCTAAAAATCAGATGGTGAGTGAATTCTCAATTTCTTCAGATTCCTCTAAAAATCAGCGTACTGACCAATTTAAGACCGCTGAGTCTGAATATCGTCAAAATTTGCGAATCTGAGATGGTGAGTGAAATCTCAATTTCTTCAGATTCCTCTAAAAATCAGATGGTGAGTGAATTCTCAATTTCTTCAGATTCCTCTAAAAATCAGCGTAGTGACCAATTTAAGACCGCTGAGTCTGAATATCGCCAAAATTTGCGAATCTGAGATGGTGAGTGAAATCTCAATTTCTTCAGATTCCTCTAAAAATCAGATGGTGAGTGAATTCTCAATTTCTTCAGATTCCTCTAAAAATCAGCGTTGTGACCAATTTAAGACCGCTGAGTCTGAATATCGTCAAAGTTTGCGAATCTGAGATGGTGAGTGAAATCTCAATTTCTTCAGATTCCTCTAAAAATCAGATGGTGAGTGAATTCTCAATTTCTCCAGATTCCTCTAAAAATCAGCGGAGTGACCAATTTAAGACCGCTGAGTCTGAATATCGTCAAAATTTGCGAATCTGAGAAGGTGAGTGAAATCTCAATTTCTTCAGATTCCTCTAAAAATCAGATGGTGAGTGAATTTTCAATTTCTTCAGATTCCTCTAAAAATCAGCGTAGTGACCAATTTAAGACCGCTGAGTCTGAATATCGCCAAAATTTGCGAATCTGAGATGGTGAGTGAAATCTCATTTCTTCAGATTCCTCTAAAAATCAGATGGTGAATGAATTCTCAATTTCTTCAGATTCCTCTAAAAATCAGCGTTGTGACCAATTTAAGACCGCTGAGTCTGAATATCGTCAAAGTTTGCGAATCTGAGATGGTGAGTGAAATCTCAATTTCTTCAGATTCCTCTAAAAATCAGATGGTGAGTGAATTCTCAATTTCTCCAGATTCCTCTAAAAGTCAGCGTAGTGACCAATTTAAGACCGCTGAGTCTGAATATCGTCAAAATTTGCGAATCTGAGATGGTGAGTGAAATCTCAATTTCTTCAGATTCCTCTAAAAATCAGATGGTGAGTGAATTCTCAATTTCTTCAGATTCCTCTAAAAATCAGCGTAGTGACCAATTTAAGACCGCTGAGTCTGAATATCGTCAAAATTTGCGAATCTGAGATGGTGAGTGAAATCTCAATTTCTTCAGATTCCTCTAAAAATCAGATGGTGAGTGAATTCTCAATTTCTTCAGATTCCTCTAAAAATCAGCGTACTGACCAATTTAAGACCGCTAAGTCTGAATATCGTCAAAATTTGCGAATCTGAGATGGTGAGTGAAATCTCAATTTCTTCAGATTCCTCTAAAAATCAGATGGTGAGTGAATTCTCAATTTCTTCAGATTCCTCTAAAAATCAGCGTAGTGACCAATTTAAGACCGCTGAGTCTGAATATCGTCAAAATTTGCGAATCTGAGATGGTGAGTGAAATCTCAATTTCTTCAGATTCCTCTAAAAATCAGATGGTGCGTGAATTCTCAATTTCTTCAGATTCCTCTAAAAATCAGCGTAGTGACCAATTTAATACCGCTGATTCTGAATATAATCAAAATTTGCGAATCTGAGATGGTGAGTGAAATTTCAATTTCTTCAGATTCCTCTAAAAATCAGATGGTGAGTGAATTCTCAATTTCTTCAGATTCCTCTAAAAATCAGCGTAGTGACCAATTTAAGACCGCTGAGTCTGAATATCGTCAAAATTTGCGAATCTGAGATGGTGAGTGAAATCTCAATTTCTTCAGATTCCTCTAAAAATCAGATGGTGAGTGAATTCTCAATTTCTTCAGATTCCTCTAAAAATCAGCGTACTGACCAATTTAAGACCGCTGAGTCTGAATATCGTCAAAATTTGCGGATCTGAGATGGTGAGTGAAATCTCAATTTCTTCAGATTCCTCTAAAAATCAGATGGTGAGTGAATTCTCAATTTCTTCAGATTCCTCTAAAAATCAGCGTACTGACCAATTTAAGACCGCTGAGTCTGAATATCGTCAAAATTTGCGAATCTGAGATGGTGAGTGAAATCTCAATTTCTTCAGATTCCTCTAAAACTCAGATGGTGAGTGAATTCTCAATTTCTTCAGATTCCTCTAAAAATCAGCGTACTGACCAATTTAAGACCGCTGAGTCTGAATATCGTCACAATTTGCGAATCTGAGATGGTGAGTGAAATCTCAATTTCTTCAGATTCCTCTAAAAATCAGATGGTGAGTGAATTCTCAAATTCTTCAGATTCCTCTAAAAATCAGCGTAGTGACCAATTTAAGACCGCTGAGTCTGAATATCGTCAAAATTTGCGAATCTGAGACGGTGAGTGAAATCTCAATTTCTTCAGATTCCTCTAAAAATCAGATGGTGAGTGAATTCTCAATTTCTTCAGATTCCTCTAAAAATCAGCGTGCTGACCAATTTAAGACCGCTGAGTCTGAATATCGTCAAAATTTGCGAAACTGAGATGGTGAGTGAAATCTCAATTTCTTCAGATTCCTCTAAAAATCAGATGGTGAGTGAATTCTCAATTTCTTCAGATTCCTCTAAAAATCAGCGTACTGACCAATTTAAGACCGCTGAGTCTGAATATCGTCAAAATTTGCGAATCTGAGATGGTGAGTGAAATCTCAATTTCTTCAGATTCCTCTAAAAATCAGATGGTGAGTGAATTCTCAATTTCTTCAGATTCCTCTAAAAATCAGCGTACTGACCAATTTAAGACCGCTGAGTCTGAATATCGTCAAAATTTGCGAATCTGAGATGGTGAGTGAAATCTCAATTTCTTCAGATTCCTCTAAAACTCAGATGGTGAGTGAATTCTCAATTTCTTCAGATTCCTCTAAAAATCAGCGTACTGACCAATTTAAGACCGCTGAGTCTGAATATCGTCACAATTTGCGAATCTGAGATGGTGAGTGAAATCTCAATTTCTTCAGATTCCTCTAAAAGTCAGATGGTGAGTGAATTCTCAATTTCTTCAGATTCCTCTAAAAATCAGCGTACTGACCAATTTAAGACCGCTGAGTCTGAATATCGTCACAATTTGCGAATCTGAGATGGTGAGTGAAATCTCAATTTCTTCAGATTCCTCTAAAAATCAGATGGTGAGTGAATTCTCAAATTCTTCAGATTCCTCTAAAAATCAGCGTAGTGACCAATTTAAGACCGCTGAGTCTGAATATCGTCAAAATTTGCGAATCTGAGATGGTGAGTGAAATCTCAATTTCTTCAGATTCCTCTAAAAATCAGATGGTGAGTGAATTCTCAATTTCTTCAGATTCCTCTAAAAATCAGCGTACTGACCAATTTAAGACCGCTGATTCTGAATATAATCAAAATTTGCGAATCTGAGATGGTGAGTGAAATCTAAATTTCTTCAGATTCCTGTAAAAATCAGATGGTGAGTGAATTCTCAATTTCTTCAGATTCCTCTAAAAATCAGCGTACTGACCAATTTAAGACCGCTGAGTCTGAATATCGTCAAAATTTGCGAATCTGAGATGGTGAGTGAAATCTCAATTTCTTCAGATTCCTCTAAAAATCAGATGGTGAGTGAATTCTCAATTTCTTCAGATTCCGCTAAAAATCAGCGTACTGACCAATTTAAGACCGCTGAGTCTGAATATCGTCAAAATTTGCGAATCTGAGATGGTGAGTGAAATCTAAATTTCTTCAGATTCCTGTAAAAATCAGATGGTGAGTGAATTTTCAATTTCTTCAGATTCCTCTAAAAATCAGCGTAGTGACCAATTTAAGACCGCTGAGTCTGAATATCGCCAAAATTTGCGAATCTGAGATGGTGAGTGAAATCTCATTTCTTCAGATTCCTCTAAAAATCAGATGGTGAGTGAATTCTCAATTTCTTCAGATTCCTCTAAAAATCAGCGTTGTGACCAATTTAAGACCGCTGAGTCTGAATATCGTCAAAGTTTGCGAATCTGAGATGGTGAGTGAAATCTCAATTTCTTCAGATTCCTCTAAAAATCAGATGGTGAGTGAATTCTCAATTTCTGCAGATTCCTCTAAAAATCAGCGTAGTGACCAATTTAAGACCGCTGAGTCTGAATATCGTCAAAATTTGCGAATCTGAGATGGTGAGTGTTACAGCGTCTATCCTGTAGCATATATATTACAGCCTCTTATGGATGCAATATAGTATTAAAAGGAAAAAGGTATAGGAAAATGTTGGATCAAGAATCATATGGCTTGAAACACGCTTGTTTACGTTTGGTACATAACTTTGTATTTACAAAAATAATAATAAATATAATTTCCAATAGATACAACAAAAATACATCAATTCACTAAAAAATATAACTACACATATATGAAAAAGCAAACAAAATAAATTAACAAAGGTATATAAAACAGATAAACGAAATTTAGACTTTTAAAAAACTTATAAATAATTCTTGAGGTTTCTGGAATTTATAGAAGAAAAAAAAATAAATTAATATTTAAATGAGAAATTGCCACCCGATGAATATAAAAACTGCGGTGAATACCAACAGTCTGTTTCTATTAAAAAACCTATCAGCCCTAATTTCTGCGTAGCATCAACAATATTTTTTGTAGAAAAAGATTGCTAATGTGTGGTTCGTAGTGGCGGTGAATACCAGCCTAGACTCTAATTCCAAAAATGTTAAAACACGGTGGAAACCTGCATTCGAACATCCCTGGAATCGGAATTCAATGTTTTGTTGTACCTGCCTAGTAAATAGCTTATGGTGGAAACCTATAATTTATTTACGGCCTATGTGGCGGTAGAAACCTGCCTAAGTTCCAACACTGAAAGTGCTCAAATATGGTGGAAACCGACACCCGAACACTCCCAAAATTGGAACTTAATATTTTGTTGTACTTGCCTTGTAAATAGCTTATGGTGGAAACCTATAAGTTATTTACGGCCTATGTGGCGGTAGAAACCTGCCCAAGTTCTAACACTGAAAGTGCTCAAATATGGTGGAAACCGACACCTGAACACTCCCAAAATCGGAACTTAATATTTTGTTGTCCTTGCCTTGTAAATAGCTTATGGTGGAAACCTATAAGTTATTTACGGCCTTTGTGGCGGTAGAAACCTGCCTAAGTTCTAACACTGAAAGTGCTCAAATATGGTGGAAACCGACACCTGAACATTCCCAAAATCGGAACTTTATATTTGTTGTACTTGCCTAGTAAATAGCTTATGGTAGAAACCTATAAGCTATTTACGGCCTATGTGGCGGTAGAAACCTGCCTAAGTTCTAACACTGAAAGTGCTCAAATATGGTGGAAACCGACACCCGAACACTACCAAAATCGGAACTTAATATTTTGTTGTCCTTGCCTTGTAAATAGCTTATGGTGGAAACCTATAAGTTATTTACGGCCTATGTGGTGGTTGAAACCTACCTGGCAGTTAAAACCTGCCTTGATTCGAATTCTAACGCTGCCAAATGCGGGGAAACCAACATCGAACAATGCCGGAATTGGAATGATTATCCTTCGCAGTTCGCCTCCTTTATACTAAATTTGGCATAAGAAAGGATTGCTGCGATTGAAAATTTCAAATAATTCAAAAATGATTAGTTCCCAACTTTGAAGCAGATGGCGCTCTGTATGCAACAGAGAAAAAATTGTTGCTGTCAAATGACAGCTGTTCTGTCATTAAAAATCCATTGAGGAAATGCCAAAGACATCGTTTTTGGTAATTTGCGGAGGAAATGTGAAGGCATCGATTAGGTTTGTTAATTAATTTAACTCTAATCCAGATCAGAAACAAGTGTTTTGTTTTTCTTCTTATTTCAGATGATCTGCATGTCGCATGAAGCTGCGACATTCTCCCCCCTCAACGATAATACTCACCAGTCTCTTGTAAGGTTGTACCATATTAATTTTGTCCCTCTTATGGTCAACCGCACCTTTCCTCCCTCTTCTAGGAAGACGGTGTGACGTTTCCGCCTCGACTCCCTTATGGTCTTAAAGGGAATTTGTCTCGCGTCATTGTGCGTCAGTTTAAATGACGCACCCTCGCGGGTGATGAGGTCACAAACCCTCATTTCCTTGACCCTTGGTGGTGGTCGTCCCGCGGTTGGCCTGGCTGCAGAACGGCCGATGTCCCTATTCGCTGGGTACAATGCCAGCGCCTGGACGTTGCTCTCGGGATGCCGTTTGGGTGGATGTTCCGGTTTGGTCCCGGTTGCAGAGTTCTCCCGCTCTTCTTGTGGAGGTTCGTGCACAACAGTCGGGATGGAACTTGAGGCGCTAGCGGAAACTGACGGTCTGCCACCAACTGGTTTGTTTCCCGCCCAAATTTGAGGTCGCGTTGGTTGTCGCACTGGACAAAACGCTGCCAGATTGGTATTGGGAATGGTCTTTCTGGCCCTCTTCATCGACCTGACCTTTCTCCAATCGATGCTTTTACCTGGCGTAGGCGGCAATTCCATCTGGCTGGCTTCTCGTGGTGGCGTCTGAGGTGGAGTCTGCATCGCATCATCGAAAGTCACGTCTAGATTGTCCTGCATTTTACCTGGTTCTGTCAATAAAGGAATTATTTTGCTAATTGGCCTTTGTGTTTTGGTAAATTCCGTTGCTATAGTAACTACTCGAACTTTTCCATCATTGCCAGGATGAACTTTTTCGACTCGACCCAACCTCCATCTCTGGGGTGGCAATTTCTCATCTTTTAAAATTACAATTTGCCCTATTTCCAAGTTCGGTCCCAACGAATTCCACTTTTGACGTTTTTGCAATTCGAAAAGATATTCGTTGCTCCATCTCTTCCAGAAACTCTGTCGTAATTGTTGTATGTGTTTCCATCTGTCTGTTAAAGAGGATCTTTGATTACTTATTTCTGATTCTGGAGGAGACAATAGGGCTGTGCCTATCAAAAAATGACCAGGAGTTAACGGCTCCAAACTTGGTGTGTCTCCATATACTGTAGTCAGAGGTCTTGAATTGACACAAGCCTCAACTTGTGTTAAAAGGGTATTTAGTTCTTCAAATGTGAGCGAAGTACCCTCCAGTATTCTTTTTAAATGGAATTTAGTTCGTTTTACTGCTGCCTCCCATATTCCTCCCATATGTGGAGCATACGGTGGATTGAAATGCCATTCTATTCCATCCAGTTTTGTTTTTTCTGCGAGAAACTCAACTGCTTCCTTTACGTTTCTTTGCAGCTCCTTATTGGCGCCCACAAATGTAGTACCGTTGTCCGAGAAGATTTTGGAGCATAATCCTCTCCTAGCAGTGAAACGCCTGAAGGCGGCCAAGAAAGCCTCCGTGGTTAGATCAGATACCACCTCTAGATGTATGGCTTTAACGGCCATGCAAATGAATACGCAAATGTAACCCCTGTACTCCTTTGACCCTCTATGTTTTGACATTTTTAAGTTGATTGGACCCGCATAGTCCAAACCAACGTTTTGAAATGGTCGAGCTTGAGTTACTCGTTCAGCTGGTAGTTCTCCCATTAATTGTGTCAATGGCTTGTTTGTATAGCGAATGCATTTCACGCATTTATGTATGTTGCTTTTAATGGCGTGCATGCCATTAATTATCCAATACCCATGCATTCTCATAGTGCTCAGGACTAGCTGTGGTCCACCATGTAACGAAAGCTTATGGAAGTATTCGATAAGTAATTCTGTTAAATGCTCCTTTTTAGCTAATATAATTGGGTATTTGCTGTTAAAAGGTAGCATTGAATTTGTGAGCCTTCCTCCAGCTCGTAAAACCCCTTCGTTATCTAGGAATGGAGATAACTTGAGTATTTTGCTAGATTTAGAAATCAATTGGTTTGATTTCAAACGTCCAATTTCTTCATGAAACGTTCTTTGTTGTACACAACAGATTATTGAGGTTTTTGCTGCCATTAATTCTTTGATGGTCAGATTTCCTACTCTTCGTGAGTTTTTATTTTTGCAATTGCCTATAAATCTCTGGCAATATGCAGTGATGCGTAGCAGTCTTTCAAATGACGAAACACCTTCCATTAGGATGTCGTCATGAACAGCCGTAAAAACTTTTGTTTTAAGTGTCCTTTTTTCGACTGCCGTTTCAATATCCTGTATTTGGACGTTGTGCCAATTTTCATCCTTTTCTCGTAGCCAATCCGGCCCATTCCACCAGTTCGAACACTCCGCTAGATTTCTCGGAGATATACCACGAGTTGCGATATCTGCTGGATTGTCCTTTGAAGAGACATAACTCCATGTGTTTCCGTTGTTAGATTGTACTTCGCCCACACGATTGGCTACAAATGTCTGCCAGTGATGAGGAGATTTATTCAACCATGACAAAACAATTTTGGAATCACTCCAGCAATAGCAATGTATATTTTGTAGATTCATATTAATCCTGATTTGCTTGACAAGCCGAATTAACAGCACAGTGGCACACAGCTCCAGTCGAGGTAGTGATACCGGTTTGATTGGAGCTATCTTCGTCTTGGCAGTCAACAAATTAACATGTATATTTTGATTCTTATCAATTATTCTGATATATACTGATGCAGCAAATGCCTTTGTTGATGCATCAGCGAAAGCGTGCAATTGGCAATTGATCTGTGACGAACTTGTGTATATCCATCGTGGTATTTTGATGTTATTGAAATGATACAACTCGCCTTTAAACCTCTTCCATTCTTCTCCGAGTTCCACAGGAATCGGGTCATCCCATGAAATGTTACATAACCATAAACGTTGCATTATAATTTTTGCAACGATAACTGAGGGAGCCAACCAACCCAAAGGATCGTATAATTTTGCGATCTCCGAAAGTATATTTCGTTTTGAAATTGGTGGCTTGTTAAATTCTTTTGGATCTATTGCGTATGAAAAGTAATCCAAGGCCGGATGCCAGTGTATTCCAAGCGCTTTGATTTGCTCATCCTCATATAGCTTTAGTGGAAGCTGAATTTCTCTGTCTTCTTCTGGAATGTTTTTCAGAAGGCTGTCGTTATTTGCCGCCCATTTGCGTAAACAGAACCCTCCTGATTTCAGTAGTAGGAGTAATTCTTCCTGGAGTTCGCTTGCTTCCTGTATACTATCAGCACCGGTAAGCACGTCGTCAACATAAAAATCATGCAGTACCACCTCTGAGGCGTGAGGATATGTGATCTTCTCATCTTGTGCCAACTGATGAAGTGTACGAATGGCAAGATATGGAGCGGCAGTTGTACCAAAAGTTACTGTATTCAGTTCGAATTCCTCAATTTGTGTCGATGTTCTATCTCTCCATAGAATCCTTTGATATTTTCTATCCTCTGGATGCATCTTAATCATCCTATACATTTTTTGAATGTCTGTGGTCATGGCGAATTCGTATCTCCGCCAACTCAAAAGGGTTGAAAACAGCTTGGGTTGTATAGTAGGGCCAGTCATCATCTGCTCGTTCAAACTTAGTCCATTACTTGACCTGGCTGAAGCATCGAACACTACACGGATTTTCGTAGTTGTGCTTGCTTTTATTACCGCGTGATGTGGCATGTAATAATAGTCACAATCATATGACGAACGTTCCTTGTTTCGTACTGGAACCATATGACCCTGTTCCGTGTAATCGTTTATGCAATCGGAGTATTCCTGATAAAGGTCCTGCGATTGCTTCAGTTTTTTCTCCAACTGGAGAAACCTTGACAAAGCTTGTCTTTTTGAATCTCCTAATTTTGGTGTACTGTTGTTCTTGAAAGGAAGACGGACTTGGTACTCTCCTGTTGGAAGACGAGTCACAGTTTTTGTATAAAACTGTTCACATTCTTCCTCTTCCTTTGTATAATTCCTGCTAGTTATTTCTTCACATTCCCAAAACTTTTGTAATTGGGTGTTCAATTTATCAAGTGATGGACTTTCATTGATAAAAGCCGAAAAACTAGAGTTGTTTTTGTGATTCTCATATGATGGTCTTTCTCCGAACAAGATCCATCCTAATTCGGTGTTTTGTGCCGTTGGCGTTCCGTTTTCTCCACGTATAACGCCATTTCGAATTATTTTTGAGAACACATTCACCCCCAGTAATAAATCAATATTTCCACGTTTGAAATATTCTGGGTCTGCCAATTGTAAATCTTTAATGTATTTAAAGTTGTTTATTGGCATATTTTTAGGAGGAACTACATTAGTTATTTTTTTAATAACATATGTCTTCATCGACAATTCAAACTGTGTTGTGTTTGAATATAATGTAAATGAAGCCTCCTTTTTTGATGTTGCCAGCTTGGTTGATCCAAGGCCTGCAATCTGTAAGTATGTGGGATCTCCTTTGATTCCTAACGCTTGAAATGCAGCTTCTGTTATGAATGAACTTTGGGAGCCCAAATCTATAAGAGCACGAAGTGTCGAGGATATTCCCTTTTTACTCTTAATAGTCACCAATGCCGTAGCTAGTAATGCTTGTGTCTGATTTCTGTTGAAATGGCAGTTGGATTTTGGTTCTTGCTGTGATGAAGCAGGTATTTGTTTCCCCGTGATCCTTTCATTGCTGTTTATTGCATCCTTATGCAGCAATGTATGGTGGCGCTTATCACATTTAAAACATGTATTATAGCTAGGACATCCTATATTTACATGTTTTGTCAAGCAGTTATAGCATAAATTGTTCTTTACTATAAGCTTTTGTTTGTCTGTATTCGACAATTGTTTAAATGTATTACATTTTGCTAATATGTGCGATTCTTTGCAGAGAACGCAATAATCTGCTACACGACAGTTTCTGAAGTCGTGTTTCCGCAAGCATCTAACACATATTTTGTGTTCCCGCAAAATGTCTCGTTTAGCATTTGGATGTAATGCTTCGAATTTCTTGCATGATTGCAATAAATGGTTTCCTTTGCATATGATGCATTTTGTTTTATCATCGATATGGTAGTTGTGTGTCTTTCGTGTATTTTTGAAAGGCACTTCTTTACTTGAATCAAATATGGCTTCTAGTGTTCGAAACCTTGATTCAAGAAATTCATAAAGCTGTTTTAACTTGGGCAGCTCTCTTTGATTCGAGATGGTCTGTTCCCACAGCTTATGTGTTTCTTGCGGTAGTCGCTGTACCAGTAGAAAAATGATTATCGGATCCCATTCCGACGTGACAATGTCTAAAGCTTTTAGCTCATGTAGGCATTCTTTAGTATTGTCTAAAAGATCCTTTAAAGCCCTTTGTGATTCTCCTTTGACTGGAGTTTGGCTGAAAAGTTCTTTTAATTGAGCCGTTATCAATACTCGTTTGTTATTGTAGCGGTCAATTAACGTTTGCCATGCGGCAGCATAGTTCGATTCTACCATATCGAATTGTTTAATAATTCGTTCAGCCTCGCCACTCAAACACGATTTAAGATAATGCAATTTTTGCACATCTGGAATTCTGTTATCCTCGTGAATGAGTGAGCTGAACATATCATGGAATGATCTCCATGTCTTGTAATTTCCATTGAATTTCGGAAGATCTATACGCGGCAGTTTCACTTCAACCTTTCCTTCAGGTTGAATTTGTTTTAGGGTTCTATTTGAATCGACGGACTTCTTATTCATCTCTCTTTCGTCAAGGAGTTCTTCTAATTCCCCGAGGAATTCGAAATATGTCTTTTCGAATTCATCATAAATTTCCTCGTTGTTGTACCTTTGTACAAATTCTAATATCTTTTCATCCGTTTGCTCATCTGCGATTTCTATAGCTAGATGATTTTTTTGGAATTCTAACCAGAACTTGGAAATCTGTTCTATACGTCCTGATAAATATTTAGGCGTTTTTCTTTTGTCGCCTGTCTTTGAATAGTTTACTTGCGCTCTCTCAAGTGAAGCTTTTAAAGTGAATTGAGTTTTCAATAAAGTTAACATTTTGCTGAAGATTGCAAGTTTTTTCCTAAATTGAAATATGTTATGTTTTCAACAAGCGTGTTTGGCCGCAAATATATCCGGCTCGAAGGACCAAATGTTACAGCGTCTATCCTGTAGCATATATATTACAGCCTCTTATGGATGCAATATAGTATTAAAAGGAAAAAGGTATAGGAAAATGTTGGATCAAGAATCATATGGCTTGAAACACGCTTGTTTACGTTTGGTACATAACTTTGTATTTACAAAAATAATAATAAATATAATTTCCAATAGATACAACAAAAATACATCAATTCACTAAAAAATATAACTACACATATATGAAAAAGCAAACAAAATAAATTAACAAAGGTATATAAAACAGATAAACGAAATTTAGACTTTTAAAAAACTTATAAATAATTCTTGAGGTTTCTGGAATTTATAGAAGAAAAAAAAATAAATTAATATTTAAATGAGAAATTGCCACCCGATGAATATAAAAACTGCGGTGAATACCAACAGTCTGTTTCTATTAAAAAACCTATCAGCCCTAATTTCTGCGTAGCATCAACAATATTTTTTGTAGAAAAAGATTGCTAATGTGTGGTTCGTAGTGGCGGTGAATACCAGCCTAGACTCTAATTCCAAAAATGTTAAAACACGGTGGAAACCTGCATTCGAACATCCCTGGAATCGGAATTCAATGTTTTGTTGTACCTGCCTAGTAAATAGCTTATGGTGGAAACCTATAATTTATTTACGGCCTATGTGGCGGTAGAAACCTGCCTAAGTTCCAACACTGAAAGTGCTCAAATATGGTGGAAACCGACACCCGAACACTCCCAAAATTGGAACTTAATATTTTGTTGTACTTGCCTTGTAAATAGCTTATGGTGGAAACCTATAAGTTATTTACGGCCTATGTGGCGGTAGAAACCTGCCCAAGTTCTAACACTGAAAGTGCTCAAATATGGTGGAAACCGACACCTGAACACTCCCAAAATCGGAACTTAATATTTTGTTGTCCTTGCCTTGTAAATAGCTTATGGTGGAAACCTATAAGTTATTTACGGCCTTTGTGGCGGTAGAAACCTGCCTAAGTTCTAACACTGAAAGTGCTCAAATATGGTGGAAACCGACACCTGAACATTCCCAAAATCGGAACTTTATATTTGTTGTACTTGCCTAGTAAATAGCTTATGGTAGAAACCTATAAGCTATTTACGGCCTATGTGGCGGTAGAAACCTGCCTAAGTTCTAACACTGCAAGTGCTCAAATATGGTGGAAACCGACACCCGAACACTACCAAAATCGGAACTTAATATTTTGTTGTCCTTGCCTTGTAAATAGCTTATGGTGGAAACCTATAAGTTATTTACGGCCTATGTGGTGGTTGAAACCTACCTGGCAGTTAAAACCTGCCTTGATTCGAATTCTAACGCTGCCAAATGCGGGGAAACCAACATCGAACAATGCCGGAATTGGAATGATTATCCTTCGCAGTTCGCCTCCTTTATACTAAATTTGGCATAAGAAAGGATTGCTGCGATTGAAAATTTCAAATAATTCAAAAATGATTAGTTCCCAACTTTGAAGCAGATGGCGCTCTGTATGCAACAGAGAAAAAATTGTTGCTGTCAAATGACAGCTGTTCTGTCATTAAAAATCCATTGAGGAAATGCCAAAGACATCGTTTTTGGTAATTTGCGGAGGAAATGTGAAGGCATCGATTAGGTTTGTTAATTAATTTAACTCTAATCCAGATCAGAAACAAGTGTTTTGTTTTTCTTCTGATTTCAGATGATCTGCATGTCGCATGAAGCTGCGATAGTGAGTGAAATCTCAATTTCTTCAGATTCCTCTAAAAATCAGATGGTGAGTGAATTCTCAATTTCTTCAGATTCCTCTAAAAATCAGCGTACTGACCAATTTAAGACCGCTGAGTCTGAATATCGTCAAAATTTGCGAATCTGAGATGGTGAGTGAAATCTCAATTTCTTCAGATTCCTCTAAAAATCAGATGGTGAGTGAATTCTCAATTTCTTCAGATTCCTCTAAAAATCAGCGTACTGACCAATTTAAGACCGCTGAGTCTGAATATCGTCAAAATTTGCGAATCTGAGATGGTGAGTGAAATCTCAATTTCTTCAGATTCCTCTAAAAATCAGATGGTGAGTGAATTCTCAATTTCTTCAGATTCCTCTAAAAATCAGCGTAGTGACCAATTTAAGACCGCTGAGTCTGAATATCGCCAAAATTTGCGAATCTGAGATGGTGAGTGAAATCTCATTTCTTCAGATTCCTCTAAAAATCAGATGGTGAGTGAATTCTCAATTTCTTCAGATTCCTCTAAAAATCAGCGTTGTGACCAATTTAAGACCGCTGAGTCTGAATATCGCCAAAGTTTGCGAATCTGAGATGGTGAGTGAAATCTCAATTTCTTCCGATTCCTCTAAAAATCAGATGGTGAGTGAATTCTCAATTTCTCCAGATTCCTCTAAAAATCAGCGTAGTGACCAATTTAAGACCGCTGAGTCTGAATATCGTCAAAATTTGCGAATCTGAGATGGTGAGTGAAATCTCAATTTCTTCAGATTCCTCTAAAAATCAGATGGTGAGTGAATTCTCAATTTCTTCAGATTCCTCTAAAAATCAGCGTAGTGACCAATTTAAGACCGCTGAGTCTGAATATCGTCAAAATTTGCGAATCTGAGATGGTGAGTGAAATCTCAATTTCTTCAGATTCCTCTAAAAATCAGATGGTGAGTGAATTCTCAATTTCTTCAGATTCCTCTAAAAATCAGCGTACTGACCAATTTAAGACCGCTAAGTCTGAATATCGTCAAAATTTGCGAATCTGAGATGGTGAGTGAAATCTCAATTTCTTCAGATTCCTCTAAAAATCAGATGGTGAGTGAATTCTCAATTTCTTCAGATTCCTCTAAAAATCAGCGTAGTGACCAATTTAAGACCGCTGAGTCTGAATATCGTCAAAATTTGCGAATCTGAGATGGTGAGTGAAATCTCAATTTCTTCAGATTCCTCTAAAAATCAGATGGTGAGTGAATTCTCAATTTCTTCAGATTCCTCTAAAAATCAGCGTACTGACCAATTTAAGACCGCTAAGTCTGAATATCGTCAAAATTTGCGAATCTGAGATGGTGAGTGAAATCTCAATTTCTTCAGATTCCTCTAAAAATCAGATGGTGAGTGAATTCTCAATTTCTTCAGATTCCTCTAAAAATCAGCGTAGTGACCAATTTAAGACCGCTGAGTCTGAATATCGTCAAAATTTGCGAATCTGAGATGGTGAGTGAAATCTCACTTTCTTCAGATTCCTCTAAAAATCAGATGGTGAGTGAATTCTCAATTTCTTCAGATTCCTCTAAAAATCAGCGTAGTGACCAATTTAATACCGCTGATTCTGAATATAATCAAAATTTGCGAATCTGAGATGGTGAGTGAAATTTCAATTTCTTCAGATTCCTCTAAAAATCAGATGGTGAGTGAATTCTCAATTTCTTCAGATTCCTCTAAAAATCAGCGTAGTGACCAATTTAAGACCGCTGAGTCTGAATATCGTCAAAATTTGCGAATCTGAGATGGTGAGTGAAATCTCAATTTCTTCAGATTCCTCTAAAAATCAGATGGTGAGTGAATTCTCAATTTCTTCAGATTCCTCTAAAAATCAGCGTACTGACCAATTTAAGACCGCTGCGTCTGAATATCGTCAAAATTTGCGAATCTGAGATGGTGAGTGAAATCTCAATTTCTTCAGATTCCTCTAAAAATCAGATGGTGAGTGAATTCTCAATTTCTTCAGATTCCTCTAAAAATCAGCGTTGTGACCAATTTAAGACCGCTGAGTCTGAATATCGTCAAAATTTGCGAATCTGAGATGGTGAGTGAAATCTCAATTTCTTCAGATTCCTCTAAAAATCAGATGGTGAGTGAATTCTCAATTTCTTCAGATTCCTCTAAAAATCAGCGTACTGACCAATTTAAGACCGCTGAGTCTGAATATCGTCAAAATTTGCGAATCTGAGATGGTGAGTGAAATCTCAATTTCTTCAGATTCCTCTAAAAATCAGATGGTGAGTGAATTTTCAATTTCTTCAGATTCCTCTAAAAATCAGCGTAGTGACCAATTTAAGACCGCTGAGTCTGAATATCGTCAAAATTTGCGAATCTGAGATGGTGAGTGAAATCTCAATTTCTTCAGATTCCTCTAAAAATCAGATGGTGAGTGAATTCTCAATTTCTTCAGATTCCTCTAAAAATCAGCGTTGTGACCAATTTAAGACCGCTGAGTCTGAATATCGCCAAAGTTTGCGAATCTGAGATGGTGAGTGAAATCTCAATTTCTTCCGATTCCTCTAAAAATCAGATGGTGAGTGAATTCTCAATTTCTCCAGATTCCTCTAAAAATCAGCGTAGTGACCAATTTAAGACCGCTGAGTCTGAATATCGTCAAAATTTGCGAATCTGAGATGGTGAGTGAAATCTCAATTTCTTCAGATTCCTCTAAAAATCAGATGGTGAGTGAATTCTCAATTTCTTCAGATTCCTCTAAAAATCAGCGTAGTGACCAATTTAAGACCGCTGAGTCTGAATATCGTCAAAATTTGCGAATCTGAGATGGTGAGTGAAATCTCAATTTCTTCAGATTCCTCTAAAAATCAGATGGTGAGTGAATTCTCAATTTCTTCAGATTCCTCTAAAAATCAGCGTACTGACCAATTTAAGACCGCTAAGTCTGAATATCGTCAAAATTTGCGAATCTGAGATGGTGAGTGAAATCTCAATTTCTTCAGATTCCTCTAAAAATCAGATGGTGAGTGAATTCTCAATTTCTTCAGATTCCTCTAAAAATCAGCGTAGTGACCAATTTAAGACCGCTGAGTCTGAATATCGTCAAAATTTGCGAATCTGAGATGGTGAGTGAAATCTCACTTTCTTCAGATTCCTCTAAAAATCAGATGGTGAGTGAATTCTCAATTTCTTCAGATTCCTCTAAAAATCAGCGTAGTGACCAATTTAATACCGCTGATTCTGAATATAATCAAAATTTGCGAATCTGAGATGGTGAGTGAAATTTCAATTTCTTCAGATTCCTCTAAAAATCAGATGGTGAGTGAATTCTCAATTTCTTCAGATTCCTCTAAAAATCAGCGTAGTGACCAATTTAAGACCGCTGAGTCTGAATATCGTCAAAATTTGCGAATCTGAGATGGTGAGTGAAATCTCAATTTCTTCAGATTCCTCTAAAAATCAGATGGTGAGTGAATTCTCAATTTCTTCAGATTCCTCTAAAAATCAGCGTACTGACCAATTTAAGACCGCTGCGTCTGAATATCGTCAAAATTTGCGAATCTGAGATGGTGAGTGAAATCTCAATTTCTTCAGATTCCTCTAAAAATCAGATGGTGAGTGAATTCTCAATTTCTTCAGATTCCTCTAAAAATCAGCGTACTGACCAATTTAAGACCGCTGAGTCTGAATATCGTCAAAATTTGCGAATCTGAGATGGTGAGTGAAATCTCAATTTCTTCAGATTCCTCTAAAACTCAGATGGTGAGTGAATTCTCAATTTCTTCAGATTCCTCTAAAAATCAGCGTACTGACCAATTTAAGACCGCTGAGTCTGAATATCGTCACAATTTGCGAATCTGAGATGGTGAGTGAAATCTCAATTTCTTCAGATTCCTCTAAAAATCAGATGGTGAGTGAATTCTCAAATTCTTCAGATTCCTCTAAAAATCAGCGTAGTGACCAATTTAAGACCGCTGAGTCTGAATATCGTCAAAATTTGCGAATCTGAGATGGTGAGTGAAATCTCAATTTCTTCAGATTCCTCTAAAAATCAGATGGTGAGTGAATTCTCAATTTCTTCAGATTCCTCTAAAAATCAGCGTGCTGACCAATTTAAGACCGCTGAGTCTGAATATCGTCAAAATTTGCGAATCTGAGATGGTGAGTGAAATCTCAATTTCTTCAGATTCCTCTAAAAATCAGATGGTGAGTGACTTCTCAATTTCTTCAGATTCCTCTAAAAATCAGCGTACTGACCAATTTAAGACCGCTGATTCTGAATATAATCAAAATTTGCGAATCTGAGATGGTGAGTGAAATCTAAATTTCTTCAGATTCCTGTAAAAATCAGATGGTGAGTGAATTCTCAATTTCTTCAGATTCCTCTAAAAATCAGCGTAGTGACCAATTTAAGACCGCTGAGTCTGAATATCGTCAAAATTTGCGAATCTGAGATGGTGAGTGAAATCTCAATTTCTTCAGATTCCTCTAAAAATCAGATGGTGAGTGAATTCTCAATTTCTTCAGATTCCTCTAAAAATCAGCGTAGTGACCAATTTAAGACCGCTGAGTCTGAATATCGTCAAAATTTGCGAATCTGAGATAGTGAATGAAATCTCAATTTCTTCAGATTCCTCTAAAAATCAGATGGTGAGTGAATTCTCAATTTCTTCAGATTCCTCTAAAAATCAGCGTAGTGACCAATTTAAGACCGCTGAGTCTGAATATCGTCAAAATTTGCGAATCTGAGATGGTGAGTGAAATCTCAATTTCTTCAGATTCCTCTAAAAATCAGATGGTGAGTGAATTCTCAATGTCTTCAGATTCCTCTAAAAATCAGCGTACTGACCAATTTAAGACCGCTGAGTCTGAATATCGTCAAAATTTGCGAATCTGAGATAGTGAATGAAATCTCAATTTCTTCAGATTCCTCTAAAAATCAGATGGTGAGTGAATTCTCAATTTCTTCAGATTCCTCTAAAAATCAGCGTACTGACCAATTTAAGACCGCTGAGTCTGAATATCGTCAAAATTTGCGAATCTGAGATGGTGAGTGAAATCTCAATTTCTTCAGATTCCTGTAAAAATCAGATGGTGAGTGAATTCTCAATTTCTTCAGATTCCTCTAAAAATCAGCGTAGTGACCAATTTAAGACCGCTGAGTCTGAATATCGTCAAAATTTGCGAATCTGAGATGGTGAGTGAAATCTCAATTTCTTCAGATTCCTCTAAAAATCAGATGGTGAGTGAATTCTCAATTTCTTCAGATTCCTCTAAAAATCAGCGTGGTGACCAATTTAAGACCGCTGAGTCTGAATATCGTCAAAATTTGCGAATCTGAGATGGTGAGTGAAATCTCAATTTCTTCAGATTCCTCTAAAAATCAGATGGTGAGTGAATTCCCAATTTCTTCAGATTCCTCTAAAAATCAGCGTACTGACCAATTTAAGACCGCTGAGTCTGAATATCGTCAAAATTTGCGAATCTGAGATGGTGAGTGAAATCTCAATTTCTTCAGATTCCTCTAAAAATCAGATGGTGAGTGAATTCTCAATTTCTTCAGATTGTGGGGCTCATCAAAGCAATAATTGAATTTTGCATCAAAGCAATAATTAAATTTCTCATCAAAGTAATAGTGGGATTTCTCATCAAAGCAAGAGTTGAATTTATCATCAAAGCATCAGTTGAATTTTGATTTTTAAATAAAGTAGACTGTTTTTGTTTTTGTTTTAAAAAAATAAAAAAGTCATTGTGATAAAATTATTTAAAAAGAAAAAATGTAAATTTGAAATAATATAAAAAATAATAATTAAAATAAATGTAAATAAGAAAAAAAGTAAAAAATGAAATAAATCAAGTAGAAGAATTAATCATCGTCTTCTACATTGGTGACCCCGACCACTAACGAACAACTATTGAGAAAACAACAAGAAAACATCTCTCCACATTCCTCCCAACAACGCTGAAATGGCATCGTATTCCAGCAAGTCTTCCCGGTCGACATCCCTTAGGTCTTGGTTAAAAGCCCAAGCTGCCGACCGGGATTATGTTTACACCGAAGGAGGAAAATTTAAAATAATATCACCATTGCCACTGTGGTGGTTGTTGTCTATGATTAGAATGTTATATGGATTGTGTATTTATATTCGGTAATGCTGAGCTTTATTTTTCATATCATCTAGTTTTAATCTTTGATGATATGGAGAAATTTATTTAAAAGTTTGAACGTTATTCGGATTGTGTATTGGATTTCGGATTAAAATAAAGGATGAAAATTGTATGAAAGTAGAAGTAGTTAGAAGTAGATATTGAGTAGTATTTTTGAAGTATTTGTAATAAATAATGTAGTGTGTATTTATTTTGATGTTTGGTTGCTATGGAAATTATAAATTACTTTGTAAATGTAGTACTGTAGAGATTTGATTTTTTATGTAATCTAGTGAGTGTAAATGTAGCAAGCCTGAATGTAGAAGTAGATATTTTTTGTTTCATTAATTGAAAATATTGAGTTCTCGATTGTCAACAGAAGAATAAAGAAGGTTTTAATAATCTAACATTTTAAAATAAATATTTTAAAAATAAAATATATTATCACGCAAATTTTAATACTTCTGAATTATTTAAAAAAAAAAAGAGCAAAGTTATTTTAAAAAAGAAATAATTTCAGATCAAATAGTTTCATCAAGAAAAGTTTCGCCTAGAAATTGATGAAGAAGAAATTTCAAATCAAAGAAGGAGAATTCCTTTAACTAGAAATTTCAAATAAAAAAAAGGATAACTCCTTTAACTGGTGACCCCGACTAGCAACACCCCGACTACCAACACCCCGACTGCGAACAACAGCAATATCCCGACTGCAAAAAACAGCAATATCTCGCCTGCGAACAACGAACAACATCCCGACGGCAGCACAACGAACAACATTACGACTGGAGGAACAACATCAGAATCAGCAATCAACAAAACCACCAGGTTTAGTTTCTTTTAAAATTTTATCATATAGCTTATTAAATAGAAAAATTATTATTGAACATTTGCCAATAATTATTTTGTAATTCATCCTTTATTTCGTCGTGTTCTCTTTCGTTTATTTAAAAAAAAAAAAAAAAAAAAAAAAAAATAATAATAATAATAATGAATAATTCAAGTGGTGACTCGCCGATAGTCTCCGTGATTCCCGGGAATCCAACTCAAAATCGTGAAAGTCGAAATGTAAATCATGATTCGTACAATCCACTTCCATCACCACGACATACACCCTCTATTGCAACATTTTCTGTTAGTGCACCCTCATTTTGGAAGAATGCACCTAAATTCTGGTTTCAGCGACTCGAAGCACAATTCGAGCTGGCCAGAATATCAACAGAAATTGCTAAATTTAATTACGTTCTCTCTGTGTTAGATGAGAATTTAGTTTCTATTCTAAGTGATATCTTAGAAGAACCAGATCCGCGACATCCGTATACTCAGCTGAAAGAAGCTTTAATTTCCCGTCTTTCGGCTAGTGAAACAACAAAATTAAATAAATTACTTAGTGACATTGTTATGGGCGATCGTTCTCCATCACAATTTCTTAGGGAAATGAAAAATTTATCAAACGGAAACTTAAGCGACGATATTTTGAAAACATTGTGGATGCAGAGGCTTCCAGAAAATATGAGAGCAATTTTGTCTTGCAATTCCGGTCCACTTTCGGAATTAGCTAATTGCGCAGACAAAATTTTCGAAATGAACAATAAATCCGCCATATTTACTTACTCTTCAGTACACTCCGATACAAATATTTTATCTGACCTAACATCACAAATTTTACGTTTAACCAAACAAGTCCAAGAGATGTCCTTGGAGATTAAATCTTTAAAAACTCACAATCGTTCTTCAAGTAATTCTTCCCGTCATTCAAGATATTCATCAAGTCGTTCACCAAATCGACTTAATACTAAATTTATGCAACGGAATAGTTCACAAACTCGCGATAATCCTGATTGGTGCTGGTATCATTCAAAATTCCAAAACAATGCAAATAAATGCATTCCTCCCTGCTCATTTAATAAAATTTCAGAATCATCAAAAAAATAAAACGCTTATCATCTATGGCGACAGATGATAAAGGCGAAATTAACAGTCGCCTACACATCTTTGACAGGTCAACGAACAAATATTACTTAATTGACACCGGAGCAGATATTTCAGTTATTCCTCCTCCACTAACAATGAAATTATCACCTACATCTTTACAATTATCTGCAGCAAATTCTTCAATTATTAATACCTATGGTAAAAGAATTCTTACTCTTGATCTAGGTTTACGAAGAAATTTTCAATGGGAATTCCTTTTAGCTGACGTTGAAAAACCCATTATAGGTGCAGATTTTTTATTCCATTTCAAATTAATAGTTGATTTATCTAAAAGAATTTTAATTGATCCTTTAACTAAATTAACTTCAAATGGAAATATTTTCAGAGGACCTTCAACTACTTTATCAATTTTGATCAAACCTTCAATTAAAGATAATATTCAAAAATTACTTCGTGAATTCAACAATATTACAATAGATTCCAGTTTTTCAAAACCAGTTAAGCACACCATAACACATCAAATCAAAACTATCGGTCAGCCCATATTTTCAAAAGTTCGACGTTTATCTCCAGATAAACTTGCGGTTGCAAAGAAAGAATTTGAATTCTTACTCAACCAAGGAATTTGCAGGCCTTCTAACAGTTGCTGGTCATCACCATTGCATATGGTTCCAAAACAGAATGGTGAATGGAGACCCTGTGGTGATTACAGACGTTTAAATGCAGTAACAATTCCTGACCGATATCCAATTCCGTTGACACACGATTTCGCCTGCCAACTACAAAATTGTACAATATTTTCAACTTTAGATCTAACCAAAGCATATCATCAAATTCCTGTAGAACCTGAAGATATTCCGAAAACCGCAATTTGTACACCTTTCGGACTTTTTGAATTTACTAGGATGACTTTCGGATTATGCAATGCTGCACAAACATTCCAAAGATTTATCCATGCGGTTCTCCAAGATTTATCATTTTGTTTTGTATATCTTGATGATATTTTAGTAGCTTCCAATTCAGAAGCACAACATTTAGATCATTTAAAACAAATTTTTCAACGCTTTCAAGACAACGGCCTAATAATAAATGTCGAGAAATGTAACTTTTTACAATCGGAAGTAAAATTTCTCGGTCATTTCATAAATTCTAAAGGCATCAAACCATCACCAGAGAAAGTTGAAGCAATTACTAAATTTAAACAACCTTCAACTGTCAAAGAACTCAGACGTTTTCTCGGAATGGTAAATTTTTATCGACGTTTTCTGCCACATGCAGCTGCACATCAGTTGTTATTAAATAAATACCTCACTGGTAATAAAAAAGAAGGTTCAAAACAAATTAATTGGACACCTGAAGCAATTAAGGCATTCGAAAACATTAAATCACAATTAGCAAAAATTACTCTTTTGGCTTTTCCAAACAATAATTCTCAACTAGCTTTATTTGTAGATGCTTCAGACACTGCAATCGGCGCTTCTTTAAATCAGAATGTTGATAACACTTGGCAACCTCTTGGTTTCTTTTCAACAAAATTAAGTTCAGCACAAATCAAATACAGCGCCTATGATCGGGAATTATTAGCAGCTTATAAAGGAATAAAGTATTTTCGATACCATTTAGAAGGAAGAAATTTTACTTTATTTACAGATCATAAACCTTTAATTTTCGCATTTAAACAAAATCCCGAAAAAGCTTCTCCAAGACAAGCTAGACACTTAGATTTCATCGGTCAATTTACTACCGATATTAAACATATTCCAGGAACAGAAAACATAGTAGCAGACACTCTTTCACGGGTCGAAGAATTACATTTACCATCCTCTATAAATTTTGAAGCTATAGCTATCGCACAAGAGACCGATAGCCAGTTAAAAGATTTTTTAGAAAATTCTTCATATAAATTTTCCAAATTACCCGTGATTGGGAGTAACAAACAAATTTACTGTGAAAATTCCAATTCTAACGTTAGACCTTACATTCCAGAACCTTTCCGACTACAAGTTTTTAATTCAATTCATAATTTATCTCATCCTAGCATACGAGCAACAAATAAGATGATAACATCAAAATATTTTTGGCCATCTATTAACAAAGATGTCAACAATTGGTCTAGAAGTTGTTTAGCATGTCAGAAAAATAAAATTACTCGTCATGTTAAAAATACTTTTGGCTCATTTCCGATAATTTCAAGTAGGTTCGACACAATTCATATGGATATCATCGGTCCACTTCCTCCTTCACACGGCTTCAGATATTGTCTCACGATAATCGATCGTTTCACTCGATGGCCTGAGGCAATACCTTTGACTGATATTACAGCCGAAACCTGTGCAGAAGCTCTTTATCAAAATTGGATTTCTCGTTTCGGTGTTCCCAAAATTATAGTCACTGATCAAGGAAGACAATTTGAATCTACACTCTTTAAAGAACTTTCAAAATTTTTAGGATTCAGACATAATCGAACTACTCCATACCATCCACAATCAAACGGTTTTTTAGAACGTTGGCACAGAACACTTAAAACGGCTATCAAAACTTATGAAACAAATTCTTGGTCCGAAGTATTACCTTCAATTTTACTTGGTCTTCGAACAACATTTCGAGAAGAATTCGTCGCGACACCAGCGGAATTACTCTATGGTCAGTCCTTAAGACTACCTGGTGATTTTATTGAACAAAATTCAGAAATTATGCACCAAAGTCTTTTTGTTAATCGATTACGAAATGTATTTAATAACTTACGACCAATTCCAGCTACAAACCATTCAAAAGCAAAATTTTTTAAATTCAAAGAATTAGAAAATTGCTCACATGTTTTAATCAGAAGTCAACCATCTAAAAATAATTTGCAAAATTGTTATAACGGACCATTTCCAGTTATAACAAGAAATAAAGATTATTATACAGTGCAAATTAAAAATAAAAATATTAACATCTCCTTGGATCGTTTAAAACCTTATTTCGTTTCTTCCATTAATAAAATCAATTTATCAGATAATTTTTCTGATCCAACTAAGAGAGACAATTCCAATTTGACACAACCTAACTCGAATCATTTAAAGGAACAGCCAGTGCCTGTTCACACCACAAAAAGTTTTCTTTTTCGACCAGAGTCGTTAAGAAATAATCAAAATTTAAATTATACACCAACTCCGGCATCAGAAATTAAGTGTCACATCAATAAATCTTTAAAAAAAGTTACATTTTCAGCAAAATTAGTAAGTTGCTGAAATCAGAATATCGCTATCATTGCATTACGCTGGCAGGAGGGTGTGTGGTGGTTGTTGTCTATGATTAGAATGTTATATGGATTGTGTATTTATATTCGGTAATGCTGAGCTTTATTTTTCATATCATCTAGTTTTAATCTTTGATGATATGGAGAAATTTATTTAAAAGTTTGAACGTTATTCGGATTGTGTATTGGATTTCGGATTAAAATAAAGGATGAAAATTGTATGAAAGCAGAAGTAGTTAGAAGTAGATATTGAGTAGTATTTTTGAAGTATTTGTAATAAATAATGTAGTGTGTATTTATTTTGATGTTTGGTTGCTATGGAAATTATAAATTACTTTGTAAATGTAGTACTGTAGAGATTTGATTTTTTATGTAATCTAGTGAGTGTAAATGTAGCAAGCCTGAATGTAGAAGTAGATATTTTTTGTTTCATTAATTGAAAATATTGAGTTCTCGATTGTCAACAGAAGAATAAAGAAGGTTTTAATAATCTAACATTTTAAAATAAATATTTTAAAAATAAAATATATTATCACGCAAATTTTAATACTTCTGAATTATTTAAAAAAAAAAAGAGCAAAGTTATTTTAAAAAAGAAATAATTTCAGATCAAATAGTTTCATCAAGAAAAGTTTCGCCTAGAAATTGATGAAGAAGAAATTTCAAATCAAAGAAGGAGAATTCCTTTAACTAGAAATTTCAAATAAAAAAAAGGATAACTCCTTTACCACCATCACCACCAGCACAGCCCATCGTGCCACCACCACCACCAGCATGGCCCATCGTGCCACCACCACCACCAGCATGGCCCATCGTGCCACCTCTACCTTCAAAATGGCCCATCGTGCCACCTCTACCTTCAAAATGGCCCATCGTGCCACCTCTACCTCCAAAATGGCCCATCGTGCCACCTCAAGGCCCATCGAGCCCGCTTCAAAAATAATTTTTTTTTTATTTTTCGTTACACTGGGAGGAGGGTAATGTGGGGCTCATCAAAGCAATAATTGAATTTCTCATCAAAGCAATAATTGAATTTCTCATCAAAGTAATAGTGGAATTTCTCATCAAAGCAAGAGTTGAATTTATCATCAAAGCATCAGTTGAATTTTGATTTTTAAATAAAGTAGACCGTTTTTGTTTTTGTTTTAAAAAAATAAAAAAGTCATTGTGATAAAATTATTTAAAAAGAAAAAATGTAAATTTGAAATAATATAAAAAATAATAATTAAAATAAATGCAAATAATAAAAAAAGTAAAAAATGAAATAAATCAAGTAGAAGAATTAATCATCGTCTTCTACAAGATTCCTCTAAAAATCAGCGTACTGACCAATTTAAGACCGCTGAGTCTGAATATCGTCAAAATTTACGAATCTGAGATGGTGAGTGAAATCTCAATTTCTTCAGATTCCTCTAAAAATCAGATAGTGAGTGAATTCTCAATTTCTTCAGATTCCTCTAAAAATCAGCGTAGTGACCAATTTAAGACGGCTGAGTCTGAATATCGTCAAAATTTGCGAATCTGAGATGGTGAGTGAAATCTCAATTTCTTCAGATTCCTCTAAAAATCAGATGGTGAGTGAATTCTCAATTTCTTCAGATTCCTCTAAAAATCAGCGTGGTGACCAATTTAAGACCGCTGAGTCTGAATATCGTCAAAATTTGCGAATCTGAGATGGTGAGTGAAATCTCAATTTCTTCAGATTCCTCTAAAAATCAGATGGTGAGTGAATTCTCAATTTCTTCAGATTCCTCTAAAAATCAGCGTACTGACCAATTTAAGACCGCTGAGTCTGAATATCGTCAAAATTTGCGAATCTGAGATGGTGAGTGAAATCTCAATTTCTTCAGATTCCTCTAAAAATCAGATGGTGAGTGAATTCTCAATTTCTTCAGATTCCTCTAAAAATCAGCGTACTGACCAATTTAAGACCGCTGAGTCTGAATATCGTCAAAATTTGCGAATCTGAGATGGTGAGTGAAATCTCAATTTCTTCAGATTCCTCTAAAAATCAGATGGTGAGTGAATTCTCAATTTCTTCAGATTCCTCTAAAAATCAGCGTAGTGACCAATTTAAGACCGCTGAGTCTGAATATCGTCAAAATTTGCGAATCTGAGATGGTGAGTGAAATCTCAATTTCTTCAGATTCCTCTAAAAATCAGATGGTGAGTGAATTTTCAATTTCTTCAGATTCCTCTAAAAATCAGCGTATTGACCAATTTAAGACCGCTGAGTCTGAATATCGCCAAAATTTGCGAATCTGAGATGGTGAGTGAAATCTCAATTTCTTCAGATTCCTCTAAAAATCAGATGGTGAGTGAATTCTCAATTTCTTCAGATTCCTCTAAAAATCAGCGTTGTGACCAATTTAAGACCGCTGAGTCTGAATATCGTCAAAATTTGCGAATCTGAGATGGTGTAGATGTAGATGTAGATTTCAGGAGGCGGGCGATGATACCCAGCACTTAGACCATGTGGTCCATTGTACATACCTCAGGAGAAGAACGCCATCTGAATTAATCTTGTTACCCTTCAAGAGCCGTTAGTCGTTTGGTTCGTCTAACAAAGCTCATTATTTTGGGTAACGTAAGATTGTGTAGCTCTGACGTGGCTACTATTAGTGCTCCGAGTGTATCGGCTCTCGCTCTGAAGTAGAGGGGGCAGGAACTCAGGAAGTGGTCCATGGTTTCCTCCGCCAGCTCGCATTTACAAAATGGCGAGTCAACAATCCGCAGAGTGTGAAGATGTTTGTTCAGCTTGCAGGTTCCCGTAATGACACTGATTGCCAAGCTGATGCTTCTTCTATTGCAGCTCACCAACCATTTAGTTAAGCCTTGATCGGCCTTTTTCAAAATAGTCTTAGACTGCCTGCAGTCCCCCCTAGCATACCATCGTTCATTGTGCTCTTTTAGGGCCCACTCATCGAAGATGTGTGTAATAAAGGATGTTGCTAGACCTACACATGGCTCGGGGCCTGTCAATGGGGTATTGGAGCCCTTCCTGGCCAATGAGTCAGCAATATCGTTACCCTCGATGTTGCTGTGACCAGGGACCCATATGATCGCCACCTTGTTTATTCCGGCGATTGATTCAAGCGACTTTCTGCATTCACCTAATAGTTTCGAGGATATCACATCCGAATCTAGAGCCTTTAAGGCTGCTTGACTATCAGAGAAGATAAATATGTTCTTCCCACTGATGTTCATCTCTCGTATTGTAGTGGCACATGTGTTTATGCCTAGAATTTCTGTCTGGAAAATAGTGGAAAAACTGCCAACTGGTAGGGAGATGTACAGGCTCTCCATTTGTCCATACACTCCCACACCCGCGTGTCCACCCGCCAGAGAGCCATCCGTAAACCACACGGAGCTACTCTCTGATGTATTGTTCCAGAGATAATTTTCTTCCCATTCTGTTCTAGAAGGGAAGTGTACTACATAACTCCTACTTGGACAGATTTGAGGAGTTGTGTGATCTGAGATCATGAGAACAGTTTTGTCCAAGTTAATCATCTTTTCCCAGATTTTTAGATGCCCTACCTGCTGAGTATTGATTTGCCACAAGTTGTTTAACTTCAGGCGGTAGGTAGTTTTTATAGCTTCTTTCTCTGCGAAGATATCAAGCGGAACGAGAGATAATGCCAGCTCCATGGTGGCATTTGGAGTGGTTCTCATAGCTCCCGTGATTGCAAAGCAGGCCATTCTTTGGATTTTAGCTAAAAGTTTCCCGAATGTGCCTAGCTTTGTCTTATGCCACCAGACTACCGCGCCATAGCAAAGACTGGGATCTGAGATGGTGAGTGAAATCTCAATTTCTTCAGATTCCTCTAAAAATCAGATGGTGAGTGAATTCTCAATTTCTTCAGATTCCTCTAAAAATCAGCGTAGTGACCAATTTAAGACCGCTGAGTCTGAATATCGTCAAAATTTGCGAATCTGAGATGGTGAGTGAAATCTCAATTTCTTCAGATTCCTCTAAAAATCAGATGGTGAGTGAATTCTCAATTTCTTCAGATTCCTCTAAAAATCAGCGTAGTGACCAATTTAAGACCGCTGAGTCTGAATATCGTCAAAATTTGCGAATCTGAGATGGTGAGTGAAATCTCAATTTCTTCAGATTCCTCTAAAAATCAGATGGTGAGTGAATTCTCAATTTCTTCAGATTCCTCTAAAAATCAGCGTAGTGACAAATTTAAGACCGCTGAGTTTGAATATCGGCAAAATTTGCGAATCTGAGATGGTGAGTGAAATCTCAATTTCTTCAGATTCCTCTAAAAATCAGATGGTGAGTGAATTCTCAATTTCTTCAGATTCCTCTAAAAATCAGCGTATTGACCAATTTAAGACCGCTGAGTCTGAATATCGTCAAAATTTGCGAATCTGAGATGGTGAGTGAAATCTCAATTTCTTCAGATTCCTCTAAAAATCAGATGGTGAGTGAATTCTCAATTTCTTCAGATTCCTCTAAAAATCAGCGTAGTGACCAATTTAAGACCGCTGAGTCTGAATATCGTCAAAATTTGCGAATCTGAGATGGTGAGTGAAATCTCAATTTCTTCAGATTCCTCTAAAAATCAGATGGTGAGTGAATTCTCAATTTCTTCAGATTCCTCTAAAAATCAGCGTACTGACCAATTTAAGACCGCTGAGTCTGAATATCGTCAAAATTTGCGAATCTGAGATGGTGAGTGAAATCTCAATTTCTTCAGATTCCTCTAAAAATCAGATGGTGAGTGAATTCTCAATTTCTTCAGATTCCTCTAAAAATCAGCGTACTGACCAATTTAAGACCGCTGAGTCTGAATATCGTCAAAATTTGCGAATCTGAGATGGTGAGTGAAATCTCAATTTCTTCAGATTCCTCTAAAAATCAGATGGTGAGTGAATTCTCAATTTCTTCAGATTCCTCTAAAATCAGCGTAGTGACCAATTTAAGACCGCTGAGTCTGAATATCGTCAAAATTTGCGAATCTGAGATGGTGAGTGAAATCTCAATTTCTTCAGATTCCTCTAAAATTCAGATGGTGAGTGAATTCTCAATTTCTTCAGATTCCTCTAAAAATCAGCGTACTGACCAATTAAGACCGCTGAGTCTGAATATCGTCAAAATTTGCGAATCTGAGATGGTGATTGAAATCTCAATTTCTTCAGATTCCTCTAAAAATCAGATGGTGAGTGAATTCTCAAATTCTTCAGATTCCTCTAAAAATCAGCGTAGTGACCAATTTAAGACCGCTGAGTCTGAATATCGTCAAAATTTGCGAATCTGAGATGGTGAGTGAAATCTCACTTTCTTCAGATTCCTCTAAAAATCAGATGGTGAGTGAATTCTCAATTTCTTCAGATTCCTCTAAAAATCAGCGGAGTGACCAATTTAAGACCGCTGAGTCTGAATATCGTCAAAATTTGCGAATCTGAGATGGTGAGTGAAATCTCAATTTCTTCAGATTCCTCTAAAAATCAGATGGTGAGTGAATTCTCAATTTCTTCAGATTCCTCTAAAAATCAGCGTAGTGACCAATTTAAGACCGCTGAGTCTGAATATCGTCAAAATTTGCGAATCTGAGATGGTGAGTGAAATCTCAATTTCTTCAGATTCCTCTAAAAATCAGATGGTGAGTGAATTCTCAATTTCTTCAGATTCCTCTAAAAATCAGCGTACTGACCAATTTAAGACCGCTAAGTCTGAATATCGTCAAAATTTGAGAATCTGAGATGGTGAGTGAAATCTCAATTTCTTCAGATTCCTCTAAAAATCAGATGGTGAGTGAATTCTCAATTTCTTCAGATTCCTCTAAAAATCAGCGTAGTGACCAATTTAAGACCGCTGAGTCTGAATATCGTCAAAATTTGCGAATCTGAGATGGTGAGTGAAATCTCAATTTCTTCAGATTCCTCTAAAAATCAGATGGTGAGTGAATTCTCAATTTCTTCAGATTCCTCTAAAAATCAGCGTACTGACCAATTTAAGACCGCTGAGTCTGAATATCGTCAAAATTTGCGAATCTGAGATGGTGAGTGAAATCTCAATTTCTTCAGATTCCTCTAAAAATCAGATGGTGAGTGAATTCTCAATTTCTTCAGATTCCTCTAAAAATCAGCGTACTGACCAATTTAAGACCGCTGAGTCTGAATATCGTCAAAATTTGCGAATCTGAGAAGGTGCGTGAAATCTCAATTTCTTCAGATGACTCTAAAAATCAGATGGTGAGTGAATTCTCAATTTCTTCAGATTCCTCTAAAAATCAGCGTAGTGACCAATTTAAGACCGCTGAGTCTGAATATCGTCAAAATTTACGAATCTGAGATGGTGAGTGAAATCTCAATTTCTTCAGATTCCTCTAAAAATCAGATGGTGAGTGAATCCTCAATTTCTTCAGATTCCTCTAAAAATCAGCGTACTGACCAATTTAAGACCGCTGAGTCTGAATATCGTCAAAATTTGCGAATCTGAGATGGTGAGTGAAATCTCAATTTCTTCAGATTCCTCTAAAAATCAGATGGTGAGTGAATTCTCAATTTCTTCAGATTCCTCTAAAAATCAGCGTAGTGACCAATTTAAGACCGCTGAGTCTGAATATCGTCAAAATTTGCGAATCTGAGATGGTGAGTGAAATCTCAATTTCTTCAGATTCCTCTAAAAATCAGATGGTGAGTGAATTTTCAATTTCTTCAGATTCCTCTAAAAATCAGCGTAGTGACCAATTTAAGACCGCTGAGTCTGAATATCGTCAAAATTTGCGAATCTGAGATGGTGAGTGAAATCTCAATTTCTTCAGATTCCTCTAAAAATCAGATGGTGAGTGAATTCTCAATTTCTTCAAATTCCTCTAAAAATCAGCGTAGTGACCAATTTAAGACCGCTGAGTCTGAATATCGTCAAAATTTGCGAATCTGAGATGGTGAGTGAAATCTCAATTTCTTCAGATTCCTCTAAAAATCAGATGGTGAGTGAATTCTCAATTTCTTCAGATTCCTCTAAAAATCAGCGTAGTGACCAATTTAAGACCGCTGAGTCTGAATATCGTCAAAATTTGCAAATCTGATATGGTGAGTGAAATCTCAATTTCTTCAGATTCCTCTAAAAATCAGATGGTGAGTGAATTTTCAATTTCTTCAGATTCCTCTAAAAATCAGCGTAGTGGCCAATTTAAGACTGCTGAGTCTGAATATCGTCAAAATTTGTGAATCTGAGATGGTGAGTAAAATTTCAATTTCTTCAGATTCCTCTAAAAATCAGATGGTGAGTGAATTCTCAATTTCTTCAGATTCCTCTAAAAATCAGCGTAGTGACCAATATAAGACCGCTGAGTCTGAATATCGTCAAAATTTGCGAATCTGAGATGGTGAGTGAAATCTCAATTTCTTCAGATTCCTCTAAAAATCAGATGGTGAGTGAATTCTCAATTTCTTCAGATTCCTCTAAAAATCAGCGTAGTGACCAATTTAAGACCGCTGAGTCTGAATATCGTTAAAATTTGCGAATCTGAGATGGTGAGTGAAATCTCAATTTCTTCAGATTCCTCTAAAAATCAGATGGTGAGTGAATTCTCAATTTCTTCAGATTCCTCTAAAAATCAGCGTACTGACCAATTAAGACCGCTGAGTCTGAATATCGTCAAAATTTGCGAATCTGAGATGGTGATTGAAATCTCAATTTCTTCAGATTCCTCTAAAAATCAGATGGTGAGTGAATTCTCAAATTCTTCAGATTCCTCTAAAAATCAGCGTAGTGACCAATTTAAGACCGCTGAGTCTGAATATCGTCAAAATTTGCGAATCTGAGATGGTGAGTGAAATCTCAATTTCTTCAGATTCCTCTAAAAATCAGATGGTGAGTGAATTCTCAATTTCTTCAGATTCCTCTAAAAATCAGCGTACTGACCAATTTAAGACCGCTGAGTCTGAATATCGTCAAAATTTGCGAATCTGAGATGGTGAGTGAAATCTCAATTTCTTCAGATTCCTCTAAAAATCAGATGGTGAGTGAATTCTCAATTTCTTCAGATTCCTCTAAAAATCAGCGTAGTGACCAATTTAAGACCGCTGAGTCTGAATATCGTCAAAATTTGCGAATCTGAGATGGTGAGTGAAATCTCAATTTCTTCAGATTCCTCTAAAAATCAGATGGTGAGTGAATTCTCAATTTCTTCAGATTCCTCTAAAAATCAGCGTAGTGACCAATTTAAGACCGCTGAGTCTGAATATCGTCAAAATTTGCGAATCTGAGATGGTGAGTGAAATCTCAATTTCTTCAGATTCCTCTAAAAATCAGATGGTGAGTGAATTCTCAATTTCTTCAGATTCCTCTAAAAATCAGCGTACTGACCAATTTAAGACCGCTGAGTCTGAATATCGTCAAAATTTGCGAATCTGAGAAGGTGCGTGAAATCTCAATTTCTTCAGATGACTCTAAAAATCAGATGGTGAGTGAATTCTCAATTTCTTCAGATTCCTCTAAAAATCAGCGTAGTGACCAATTTAAGACCGCTGAGTCTGAATATCGTCAAAATTTGCGAATCTGAGATGGTGAGTGAAATCTCAATTTCTTCAGATTCCTCTAAAAATCAGATGGTGAGTGAATTCTCAATTTCTTCAGATTCCTCTAAAAATCAGCGTAGTGACCAATTTAAGACCGCTGAGTCTGAATATCGTCAAAATTTGCGAATCTGAGATGGTGAGTGAAATCTCAATTTCTTCAGATTCCTCTAAAAATCAGATGGTGAGTGAATTCTCAATTTCTTCAGATTCCTCTAAAAATCAGCGTACTGACCAATTAAGACCGCTGAGTCTGAATATCGTCAAAATTTGCGAATCTGAGATGGTGATTGAAATCTCAATTTCTTCAGATTCCTCTAAAAATCAGATGGTGAGTGAATTCTCAAATTCTTCAGATTCCTCTAAAAATCAGCGTAGTGACCAATTTAAGACCGCTGAGTCTGAATATCGTCAAAATTTGCGAATCTGAGATGGTGAGTGAAATCTCAATTTCTTCAGATTCCTCTAAAAATCAGATGGTGAGTGAATTCTCAATTTCTTCAGATTCCTCTAAAAATCAGCGTACTGACCAATTTAAGACCGCTGAGTCTGAATATCGTCAAAATTTGCGAATCTGAGATGGTGAGTGAAATCTCAATTTCTTCAGATTCCTCTAAAAATCAGATGGTGAGTGAATTCTCAATTTCTTCACATTCCTCTAAAAATCAGCGTAGTGACCAATTTAAGACCGCTGAGTCTGAATATCGTCAAAATTTGCGAATCTGAGATGGTGAGTGAAATCTCAATTTCTTCAGATTCCTCTAAAAATCAGATGGTGAGTGAATTCTCAATTTCTTCAGATTCCTCTAAAAATCAGCGTACTGACCAATTTAAGACCGCTGAGTCTGAATATCGTCAAAATTTGCGAATCTGAGAAGGTGCGTGAAATCTCAATTTCTTCAGATGACTCTAAAAATCAGATGGTGAGTGAATTCTCAATTTCTTCAGATTCCTCTAAAAATCAGCGTAGTGACCAATTTAAGACCGCTGAGTCTGAATATCGTCAAAATTTGCGAATCTGAGATGGTGAGTGAAATCTCAATTTCTTCAGATTCCTCTAAAAATCAGATGGTGAGTGAATTCTCAATTTCTTCAGATTCCTCTAAAAATCAGCGTACTGACCAATTAAGACCGCTGAGTCTGAATATCGTCAAAATTTGCGAATCTGAGATGGTGATTGAAATCTCAATTTCTTCAGATTCCTCTAAAAATCAGATGGTGAGTGAATTCTCAAATTCTTCAGATTCCTCTAAAAATCAGCGTACTGACCAATTTAAGACCGCTGAGTCTGAATATCGTCAAAATTTGCGAATCTGAGATGGTGAGTGAAATCTCAATTTCTTCAGATTCCTCTAAAAATCAGATGGTGAGTGAATTCTCAATTTCTTCAGATTCCTCTAAAAATCAGCTTAGTGACCAATTTAAGACCGCTGAGTATGAATATCGTCAAAATTTGCGAATCTGAGATGGTGAGTGAAATCTCAATTTCTTCAGATTCCTCTAAAAATCAGATGGTGAGTGAATTCTCAATTTCTTCAGATTCCTCTAAAAATCAGCGTAGTGACCAATTTAAGACCGCTGAGTCTGAATATCGTCAAAATTTGCGAATCTGAGATGGTGAGTGAAATCTCAATTTCTTCAGATTCCTCTAAAAATCAGATGGTGAGTGAATTCTCAATTTCTTCAGATTCCTCTAAAAATCAGCGTACTGACCAATTTAAGACCGCTGAGTCTGAATATCGTCAAAATTTGCGAATCTGAGAAGGTGCGTGAAATCTCAATTTCTTCAGATGACTCTAAAAATCAGATGGTGAGTGAATTCTCAATTTCTTCGGATTCCTCTAAAAATCAGCGTAGTGACCAATTTAAGACCGCTGAGTCTGAATATCGTCAAAATTTGCGAATCTGAGATGGTGAGTGAAATCTCAATTTCTTCAGATTCCTCTAAAAATCAGATGGTGAGTGAATTCTCAATTTCTTCAGATTCCTCTAAAAATCAGCGTAGTGACCAATTTAAGACCGCTGAGTCTGAATATCGTCAAAATTTGCGAATCTGAGATGGTGAGTGAAATCTCAATTTCTTCAGATTCCTCTAAAAATCAGATGGTGAATGAATTCTCAATTTCTTCAGATTCCTCTAAAAATCAGCGTACTGACCAATTAAGACCGCTGAGTCTGAATATCGTCAAAATTTGCGAATCTGAGATGGTGAGTGAAATCTCAATTTCTTCAGATTCCTCTAAAAATCAGATGGTGAGTGAATTCTCAATTTCTTCAGATTCCTCTAAAAATCAGCGTAGTGACCAATTTAAGACCGCTGAGTCTGAATATCGTCAAAATTTGCGAATCTGAGATGGTGAGTGAAATCTCAATTTCTTCAGATTCCTCTAAAAATCAGATGGTGAGTGAATTTTCAATTTCTTCAGATTCCTCTAAAAATCAGCGTAGTGACCAATTTAAGACCGCTGAGTCTGAATATCGTCAAAATTTGTGAATCTGAGATGGTGAGTAAAATTTCAATTTCTTCAGATTCCTCTAAAAATCAGATGGTGAGTGAATTCTCAATTTCTTCAGATTCCTCTAAAAATCAGCGTAGTGACCAATATAAGACCGCTGAGTCTGAATATCGTCAAAATTTGCGAATCTGAGATGGTGAGTGAAATCTCAATTTCTTCAGATTCCTCTAAAAATCAGATGGTGAGTGAATTCTCAATTTCTTCAGATTCCTCTAAAAATCAGCGTAGTGACCAATTTAAGACCGCTGAGTCTGAATATCGTCAAAATTTGCGAATCTGAGATGGTGAGTGAAATCTCAATTTCTTCAGATTCCTCTAAAAATCAGATGGTGAGTGAATTCTCAATTTCTTCAGATTCCTCTAAAAATCAGCGTACTGACCAATTAAGACCGCTGAGTCTGAATATCGTCAAAATTTGCGAATCTGAGATGGTGATTGAAATCTCAATTTCTTCAGATTCCTCTAAAAATCAGATGGTGAGTGAATTCTCAAATTCTTCAGATTCCTCTAAAAATCAGCGTAGTGACCAATTTAAGACCGCTGAGTCTGAATATCGTCAAAATTTGCGAATCTGAGATGGTGAGTGAAATCTCAATTTCTTCAGATTCCTCTAAAAATCAGATGGTGAGTGAATTCTCAATTTCTTCAGATTCCTCTAAAAATCAGCGTACTGACCAATTTAAGACCGCTGAGTCTGAATATCGTCAAAATTTGCGAATCTGAGATGGTGAGTGAAATCTCAATTTCTTCAGATTCCTCTAAAAATCAGATGGTGAGTGAATTCTCAATTTCTTCAGATTCCTCTAAAAATCAGCGTAGTGACCAATTTAAGACCGCTGAGTCTGAATATCGTCAAAATTTGCGAATCTGAGATGGTGAGTGAAATCTCAATTTCTTCAGATTCCTCTAAAAATCAGATGGTGAGTGAATTCTCAATTTCTTCAGATTCCTCTAAAAATCAGCGTAGTGACCAATTTAAGACCGCTGAGTCTGAATATCGTCAAAATTTGCGAATCTGAGATGGTGAGTGAAATCTCAATTTCTTCAGATTCCTCTAAAAATCAGATGGTGAGTGAATTCTCAATTTCTTCAGATTCCTCTAAAAATCAGCGTAGTGACCAATTTAAGACCGCTGAGTCTGAATATCGTCAAAATTTGCGAATCTGAGAAGGTGCGTGAAATCTCAATTTCTTCAGATTCCTCTAAAAATCAGATGGTGAGTGAATTCTCAATTTCTTCAGATTCCTCTAAAAATCAGCGTAGTGACCAATTTAAGACCGCTGAGTCTGAATATCGTCAAAATTTGCGAATCTGAGATGGTGAGTGAAATCTCAATTTCTTCAGATTCCTCTAAAAATCAGATGGTGAATGAATTCTCAATTTCTTCAGATTCCTCTAAAAATCAGCGTACTGACCAATTAAGACCGCTGAGTCTGAATTTCGTCAAAATTTGCGAATCTGAGATGGTGATTGAAATCTCAATTTCTTCAGATTCCTCTAAAAATCAGATGGTGAGTGAATTCTCAAATTCTTCAGATTCCTCTAAAAATCAGCGTAGTGACCAATTTAAGACCGCTCAGTCTGAATATCGTCAAAATTTGCGAATCTGAGATGATGAGTGAAATCTCAATTTCTTCAGATTCCTCTAAAAATCAGATGGTGAGTGAATTCTCAATTTCTTCAGATTCCTCTAAAAATCAGCGTACTGACCAATTTAAGACCGCTGAGTCTGAATATCGTCAAAATTTGCGAATCTGAGATGGTGAGTGAAATCTCAATTTCTTCAGATTCCTCTAAAAATCAGATGGTGAGTGAATTCTCAATTTCTTCAGATTCCTCTAAAGATCAGCGTAGTGACCAATTTAAGACCGCTGAGTCTGAATATCGTCAAAATTTGCGAATCTGAGATGGTGAGTGAAATCTCAATTTCTTCAGATTCCTCTAAAAATCAGATGGTGAGTGAATTCTCAATTTCTTCAGATTCCTCTAAAAATCAGCGTAGTGACCAATTTAAGACCGCTGAGTCTGAATATAGTCAAAATTTGCGAATCTGAGACGGTGAGTGAAATCTCAATTTCTTCAGATTCCTCTAAAAATCAGAAGATGGTGAGTGAATTCTCAATTTCTTCAGATTCCTCTAAAAGTCAGCGTAGTGACCAATTTAAGACCGCTGAGTCTGAATATCGTCAAAATTTGCGAATCTGAGATGGTGAGTGAAATCTCAATTTCTTCAGATTCCTCTAAAAATCAGATGGTGAGTGAATTCTCAATTTCTTCAGATTCCTCTAAAAATCAGCGTAGTGAGCAATTTAAGACCGCTGAGTCTGAATATCGTCAAAATTTGCGAATCTGAGATGGTGAGTGAAATCTCAATTTCTTCAGATTCCTCTAAAAATCAGATGGTGAGTGAATTCTCAATTTCTTCAGATTCCTCTAAAAATCAGCGTAGTGACCAATTTAAGACCGCTAAGTCTGAATATCGTCAAAATTTGCGAATCTGAGATGGTGAGTGAAATCTCAATTTCTTCAGATTCCTCTAAAAATCAGATGGTGAGTGAATTCTCAATTTCTTCAGATTCCTCTAAAAATCAGCGTAGTGACCAATTTAAGACCGCTGAGTCTGAATATCGTCAAAATTTGCGAATCTGAGATGGTGAGTGAAATCTCAATTTCTTCAGATTCCTCTAAAAATCAGATGGTGAGTGAATTCTCAATTTCTTCAGATTCCTCTAAAAATCAGCGTAGTGACCAATTTAAGACCGCTGAGTCTGAATATCGTCAAAATTTGCGAATCTGAGATGGTGAGTGAAATCTCAATTTCTTCAGATTCCTCTAAAAATCAGATGGTGAGTGAATTCTCAATTTCTTCAGATTCCTCTAAAAGTCAGCGTAGTGACCAATTTAAGACCGCTGGCTGAGTCTGAATATCGTCAAAATTTGCGAATCTGAGATGGTGAGTGAAATCTCAATTTCTTCAGATTCCTCTAAAAATCAGATGGTGAGTGAATTCTCAATTTCTTCAGATTCCTCTAAAAATCAGCGTAGTGACCAATTTAAGACCGCTGAGTCTGAATATCGTCAAAATTTGCGAATCTGAGATGGTGAGTGAAATCTCAATTTCTTCAGATTCCTCTAAAAATCAAATGGTGAGTGAATTCTCAATTTCTTCAGATTCTTCTAAAAATCAGCGTACTGACCAATTTAAGACCGCTGAGTCTGAATATCGTCAAAATTTGCGAATCTGAGATGGTGAGTGAAATCTCAATTTCTTCAGATTCCTCTAAAAATCAGATGGTGAGTGAATTCTCAATTTCTTCAGATTCCTCTAAAAATCAGCGTACTGACAAATTTAAGACCGCTGAGTCTGAATATCGTCAAAATTTGCGAATCTGAGATGGTGAGTGAAATCTCAATTTCTTCAGATTCCTCTAAAAATCAGATGGTGAGTGAATTCTCAATTTCTTCAGATTCCTCTAAAAATCAGCGTAGTGACCAATTTAAGACCGCTGAGTCTAAATATCGTCAAAATTTGCGAATCTGAGATGGTGAGTGAAATCTCAATTTCTTCAGATTCCTCTAAAAATCAGATGGTGAGTGAATTCTCAATTTCTTCAGATTCCTCTAAAAATCAGCGTAGTGACCAATTTAAGACCGCTGAGTCTGAATATCGTCAAAATTTGCGAATCTGAGATGGTGAGTGAAATCTCAATTTTTTCAGATTCCTCTAAAAATCAGATGGTGAGTGAATTCTCAATTTCTTCAGATTCCTCTAAAAATCAGCGTAGTGACCAATTTAAGACCGCTGAGTCTGAATATCGTCAAAATTTGCGAATCTGAGATGGTGAGTGAAATCTCAATTTCTTCAGATTCCTCTAAAAATCAGTTGGTGAGTGAATTCTCAATTTCTTCAGATTCCTCTAAAAATCAGCGTAGTGACCAATTTAAGACCGCTGAGTCTGAATATCGTCAAAATTTGCTAATCTGAGATGGTGAGTGAAATCTCAATTTCTTCAGATTCCTCTAAAAATCAGATGGTGAGTGAATTCTCAATTTCTTCAGATTCCTCTAAAAATCAGCGTAGTGACCAATTTAAGACCGCTGAGTCTGAATATCGTCAAAATTTGCGAATCTGAGATAATGAGTGAAATCTCAATTTCTTCAGATTCCTCTAAAAATCAGATGGTGAGTGAATTCTCAATTTCTTCAGATTCCTCTAAAAATCAGCGTAGTCACCAATTTAAGACCGCTGAGTCTGAATATCGTCAAAATTTGCGAATCTGAGATGGTGAGTGAAATCTCAATTTCTTCAGATTCCTCTAAAAATCAGTTGGTGAGTGAATTCTCAATTTCTTCAGATTCCTCTAAAAATCAGCGTAGTGACCAATTTAAGACCGCTGAGTCTGAATATCGTCAAAATTTGCGAATCTGAGATGGTGAGTGAAATCTCAATTTCTTCAGATTCCTCTAAAAATCAGATGGTGAGTGAATTCTCAATTTCTTCAGATTCCTCTAAAAATCAGCGTAGTGAGCAATTTAAGACCGCTGAGGCTGCATATCGTCAAAATTTGCGAATCTGAGATGGTGAGTGAAATCTCAATTTCTTCAGATTCCTCTAAAAATCAGATGGTGAGTGAATTCTCAATTTCTTCAGATTCCTCTAAAAATCAGCGTAGTGACCAATTTAAGACCGCTAAGTCTGAATATCGTCAAAATTTGCGAATCTGAGATGGTGAGTGAAATCTCAATTTCTTCAGATTCCTCTAAAAATCAGATGGTGAGTGAATTCTCAATTTCTTCAGATTCCTCTAAAAATCAGCGTAGTGACCAATTTAAGACCGCTGAGTCTGAATATCGTCAAAATTTGCGAATCTGAGATGGTGAGTGAAATCTCAATTTCTTCAGATTCCTCTAAAAATCAGATGGTCAGTGAATTCTCAATTTCTTCAGATTCCTCTAAAAATCAGCGTAGTGACCAATTTAAGACCGCTGAGTCTGAATATCGTCAAAATTTGCGAATCTGAGATGGTGAGTGAAATCTCAATTTCTTCAGATTCCTCTAAAAATCAGATGGTGAGTGAATTCTCAATTTCTTCAGATTCCTCTAAAAGTCAGCGTAGTGACCAATTTAAGACCGCTGAGTCTGAATATCGTCAAAATTTGCGAATCTGAGATGGTGAGTGAAATCTCAATTTCTTCAGATTCCTCTAAAAATCAGATGGTGAGTGAATTCTCAATTTCTTCAGATTCCTCTAAAAACCAGCGTAGTGACCAATTTAAGACCGCTGAGTCTGAATATCGTCAAAATTTGCGAATCTGAGATGGTGAGTGAAATCTCAATTTCTTCAGATTCCTCTAAAAATCAAATGGTGAGTGAATTCTCAATTTCTTCAGATTCTTCTAAAAATCAGCGTACTGACCAATTTAAGACCGCTGAGTCTGAATATCGTCAAAATTTGCGAATCTGAGATGGTGAGTGAAATCTCAATTTCTTCAGATTCCTCTAAAAATCAGATGGTGAGTGAATTCTCAATTTCTTCAGATTCCTCTAAAAATCAGCGTACTGACAAATTTAAGACCGCTGAGTCTGAATATCGTCAAAATTTGCGAATCTGAGATGGTGAGTGAAATCTCAATTTCTTCAGATTCCTCTAAAAATCAGATGGTGAGTGAATTCTCAATTTCTTCAGATTCCTCTAAAAATCAGCGTAGTGACCAATTTAAGACCGCTGAGTCTAAATATCGTCAAAATTTGCGAATCTGAGATGGTGAGTGAAATCTCAATTTCTTCAGATTACTCTAAAAATCAGATGGTGAGTGAATTCTCAATTTCTTCAGATTCCTCTAAAAATCAGCGTAGTGACCAATTTAAGACCGCTGAGTCTGAATATCGTCAAAATTTGCGAATCTGAGATGGTGAGTGAAATCTCAATTTTTTCAGATTCCTCTAAAAATCAGATGGTGAGTGAATTCTCAATTTCTTCAGATTCCTCTAAAAATCAGCGTACTGACAAATTTAAGACCGCTGAGTCTGAATATCGTCAAAATTTGCGAATCTGAGATGGTGAGTGAAATCTCAATTTCTTCAGATTCCTCTAAAAATCAGATGGTGAGTGAATTCTCAATTTCTTCAGATTCCTCTAAAAATCAGCGTAGTGACCAATTTAAGACCGCTGAGTCTAAATATCGTCAAAATTTGCGAATCTGAGATGGTGAGTGAAATCTCAATTTCTTCAGATTCCTCTAAAAATCAGATGGTGAGTGAATTCTCAATTTCTTCAGATTCCTCTAAAAATCAGCGTAGTGACCAATTTAAGACCGCTGAGTCTGAATATCGTCAAAATTTGCGAATCTGAGATGGTGAGTGAAATCTCAATTTTTTCAGATTCCTCTAAAAATCAGATGGTGAGTGAATTCTCAATTTCTTCAGATTGCTCTAAAAATCAGCGTAGTGACCAATTTAAGACCGCTGAGTCTGAATATCGTCAAAATTTGCGAATCTGAGATGGTGAGTGAAATCTCAATTTCGTCAGATTCCTCTAAAAATCAGTTGGTGAGTGAATTCTCAATTTCTTCAGATTCCTCTAAAAATCAGCGTAGTGACCAATTTAAGACCGCTGAGTCTGAATATCGTCAAAATTTGCTAATCTGAGATGGTGAGTGAAATCTCAATTTCTTCAGATTCCTCTAAAAATCAGATGGTGAGTGAATTCTCAATTTCTTCAGATTCCTCTAAAAATCAGCGTAGTGACCAATTTAAGACCGCTGAGTCTGAATATCGTCAAAATTTGCGAATCTGAGATGGTGAGTGAAATCTCAATTTCTTCAGATTCCTCTAAAAATCAAATGGTGAGTGAATTCTCAATTTCTTCAGATTCTTCTAAAAATCAGCGTACTGACCAATTTAAGACCGCTGAGTCTGAATATCGTCAAAATTTGCGAATCTGAGATGGTGAGTGAAATCTCAATTTCTTCAGATTCCTCTAAAAATCAGATGGTGAGTGAATTCTCAATTTCTTCAGATTCCTCTAAAAATCAGCGTACTGACAAATTTAAGACCGCTGAGTCTGAATATCGTCAAAATTTGCGAATCTGAGATGGTGAGTGAAATCTCAATTTCTTCAGATTCCTCTAAAAATCAGATGGTGAGTGAATTCTCAATTTCTTCAGATTCCTCTAAAAATCAGCGTAGTGACCAATTTAAGACCGCTGAGTCTAAATATCGTCAAAATTTGCGAATCTGAGATGGTGAGTGAAATCTCAATTTCTTCAGATTCCTCTAAAAATCAGATGGTGAGTGAATTCTCAATTTCTTCAGATTCCTCTAAAAATCAGCGTAGTGACCAATTTAAGACCGCTGAGTCTGAATATCGTCAAAATTTGCGAATCTGAGATGGTGAGTGAAATCTCAATTTTTTCAGATTCCTCTAAAAATCAGATGGTGAGTGAATTCTCAATTTCTTCAGATTCCTCTAAAAATCAGCGTAGTGACCAATTTAAGACCGCTGAGTCTGAATATCGTCAAAATTTGCGAATCTGAGATGGTGAGTGAAATCTCAATTTCTTCAGATTCCTCTAAAAATCAGTTGGTGAGTGAATTCTCAATTTCTTCAGATTCCTCTAAAAATCAGCGTAGTGACCAATTTAAGACCGCTGAGTCTGAATATCGTCAAAATTTGCTAATCTGAGATGGTGAGTGAAATCTCAATTTCTTCAGATTCCTCTAAAAATCAGATGGTGAGTGAATTCTCAATTTCTTCAGATTCCTCTAAAAATCAGCGTAGTGACCAATTTAAGACCGCTGAGTCTGAATATCGTCAAAATTTGCGAATCTGAGATAATGAGTGAAATCTCAATTTCTTCAGATTCCTCTAAAAATCAGATGGTGAGTGAATTCTCAATTTCTTCAGATTCCTCTAAAAATCAGCGTAGTCACCAATTTAAGACCGCTGAGTCTGAATATCGTCAAAATTTGCGAATCTGAGATGGTGAGTGAAATCTCAATTTCTTCAGATTCCTCTAAAAATCAGTTGGTGAGTGAATTCTCAATTTCTTCAGATTCCTCTAAAAATCAGCGTAGTGACCAATTTAAGACCGCTGAGTCTGAATATCGTCAAAATTTGCGAATCTGAGATGGTGAGTGAAATCTCAATTTCTTCAGATTCCTCTAAAAATCAGATGGTGAGTGAATTCTCAATTTCTTCAGATTCCTCTAAAAATCAGCGTAGTGAGCAATTTAAGACCGCTGAGTCTGCATATCGTCAAAATTTGCGAATCTGAGATGGTGAGTGAAATCTCAATTTCTTCAGATTCCTCTAAAAATCAGATGGTGAGTGAATTCTCAATTTCTTCAGATTCCTCTAAAAATCAGCGTAGTGACCAATTTAAGACCGCTAAGTCTGAATATCGTCAAAATTTGCGAATCTGAGATGGTGAGTGAAATCTCAATTTCTTCAGATTCCTCTAAAAATCAGATGGTGAGTGAATTCTCAATTTCTTCAGATTCCTCTAAAAATCAGCGTAGTGACCAATTTAAGACCGCTGAGTCTGAATATCGTCAAAATTTGCGAATCTGAGATGGTGAGTGAAATCTCAATTTCTTCAGATTCCTCTAAAAATCAGATGGTCAGTGAATTCTCAATTTCTTCAGATTCCTCTAAAAATCAGCGTAGTGACCAATTTAAGACCGCTGAGTCTGAATATCGTCAAAATTTGCGAATCTGAGATGGTGAGTGAAATCTCACTTTCTTCAGATTCCTCTAAAAATCAGATGGTGAGTGAATTCTCAACTTCTTCAGATTCCTCTAAAAGTCAGCGTAGTGACCAATTTAAGACCGCTGAGTCTGAATATCGTCAAAATTTGCGAATCTGAGATGGTGAGTGAAATCTCAATTTCTTCAGATTCCTCTAAAAATCAGATGGTGAGTGAATTCTCAATTTCTTCAGATTCCTCTAAAAACCAGCGTAGTGACCAATTTAAGACCGCTGAGTCTGAATATCGTCAAAATTTGCGAATCTGAGATGGTGAGTGAAATCTCAATTTCTTCAGATTCCTCTAAAAATCAAATGGTGAGTGAATTCTCAATTTCTTCAGATTCTTCTAAAAATCAGCGTACTGACCAATTTAAGACCGCTGAGTCTGAATATCGTCAAAATTTGCGAATCTGAGATGGTGAGTGAAATCTCAATTTCTTCAGATTCCTCTAAAAATCAGATGGTGAGTAAATTCTCAATTTCTTCAGATTCCTCTAAAAATCAGCGTACTGACAAATTTAAGACCGCTGAGTCTGAATATCGTCAAAATTTGCGAATCTGAGATGGTGAGTGAAATCTCAATTTCTTCAGATTCCTCTAAAAATCAGATGGTGAGTGAATTCTCAATTTCTTCAGATTCCTCTAAAAATCAGCGTAGTGACCAATTTAAGACCGCTGAGTCTAAATATCGTCAAAATTTGCGAATCTGAGATGGTGAGTGAAATCTCAATTTCTTCAGATTACTCTAAAAATCAGATGGTGAGTGAATTCTCAATTTCTTCAGATTCCTCTAAAAATCAGCGTAGTGACCAATTTAAGACCGCTGAGTCTGAATATCGTCAAAATTTGCGAATCTGAGATGGTGAGTGAAATCTCAATTTTTTCAGATTCCTCTAAAAATCAGATGGTGAGTGAATTCTCAATTTCTTCAGATTCCTCTAAAAATCAGCGTAGTGACCAATTTAAGACCGCTGAGTCTGAATATCGTCAAAATTTGCGAATCTGAGATGGTGAGTGAAATCTCAATTTCTTCAGATTCCTCTAAAAATCAGTTGGTGAGTGAATTCTCAATTTCTTCAGATTCCTCTAAAAATCAGCGTAGTGACCAATTTAAGACCGCTGAGTCTGAATATCGTCAAAATTTGCTAATCTGAGATGGTGAGTGAAATCTCAATTTCTTCAGATTCCTCTAAAAATCAGATGGTGAGTGAATTCTCAATTTCTTCAGATTCCTCTAAAAATCAGCGTAGTGACCAATTTAAGACCGCTGAGTCTGAATATCGTCAAAATTTGCGAATCTGAGATAATGAATGAAATCTCAATTTCTTCAGATTCCTCTAAAAATCAGATGGTGAGTGAATTCTCAATTTCTTCAGATTCCTCTAAAAATCAGCGTAGTGACCAATTTAAGACCGCTGAGTCTGAATATCGCCAAAATTTGCGAATCTGAGATGGTGAGTGAAATCTCAATTTCTTCAGATTCCTCTAAAAATCAGATGGTGAATGAATTCTCAATTTCTTCAGATTCCTCTAAAAATCAGCGTAGTGACCAATTTAAGACCGCTGAGTCTGAATATCGCCAAAATTTGCGAATCTGAGATGGTGAGTGAAATCTCAATTTCTTCAGATTCCTCTAAAAATCAGATGGTGAATGAATTCTCAATTTCTGCAGATTCCTCTAAAAATCAGCGTAGTGACCAATTTAAGACCGCTGAGTCTGAATATCGTCAAAATTTGCGAATCTGAGATGGTGAGTGAAAACTCAATTTCTTCAGATTCCTCTAAAAATCAGATGGTGAATGAATTCTCAATTTCTTCAGATTCCTCTAAAAATCAGCGTAGTGACCAATTTAAGACCGCTGAGTCTGAATATCGTCAAAATTTGCGAATCTGAGATGGTGAGTGAAATCTCAATTTCTTCAGATTCCTCTAAAAATCAGATGGTGAATGAATTCTCAATTTCTTCAGATTCCTCTAAAAATCAGCGTAGTGACCAATTTAAGACCGCTGAGTCTGAATATCGCCAAAATTTGCGAATCTGAGATGGTGAGTGAAATCTCAATTTCTTCAGATTCCTCTAAAAATCAGATGGTGAATGAATTCTCAATTTCTTCAGATTCCTCTAAAAATCAGCGTAGTGACCAATTTAAGACCGCTGAGTCTGAATATCGTCAAAATTTGCGAATCTGAGATGTGTTGCGGGCTAGTGCCTCGAGGCCCGGCTAAACACCTCGTCCGGCGGTATGCGGCAGCGAGAGCTGGCAGGGCTAGCATTTGCGGTATCGTGGGGGGGTTTGCCGAAAATGCCGCTTTGAGCCGCCGGAACGGACCACCAACAACATGAAAAACCTCTCGCGACGGAACACGATCCAAAAAGGAAACGTACAGGGGCGGAATCGGGCAGAGCAGGCCGAACCCCTGCAACTGCCCGTGATTGACCCTTGTGGGGGGGCTAAGGTGTTAAAGAACCCCCTGGCCTATGCCCCAACCACCCTTTGACCTCCCCTTGGCCCGAATAAAAAAACTGGGGAGGTCCCTTTTAGAGAACTACACCCCTGGCTGAATTATGTATGGGAGAAGGAACCAGCGAAAGAAAATTTTTTTTATCGTAACATACCTGCTGTTATTTCATACAACAATTTACATATACATACAATGATAATCGGAAATAGGAGATAACAAAAATCGTTGGGCGCCTTGCTGCTGCTGATTAGGATGACCCTGGGTTGATGCTGCTGGTGACGGAGTAACGGATGCTGTTGCTGCTACGTTACACCCGGCCTCTTCAGTGGCCCCGAAGTGGTGTGTTTGGTTTTTTTTTTTTTTTTTTTTTTTTTTTTTTATTTTAGGTTCAACTAGGTTTCGTATGGCGGTGAGTATATACTGAGTTCATGAAATATTTTTAGATGACAAAAGCTTAACTATAAATTTTTATTTCAGGTTCCAATATTATTCCACATGGCGGTAAGTCTTCACTAAATGAACAGAATACTTTTTATATTATAAAAACTTAACTATTAATTTTTATCATTTCAGGTTCGATCAGGTTTCACATAGCGGTGAGTATGTACTAGAATTACCTTTTTTTTTTTTTTTTTTTTTTTTTTTTTTTTACTGTAACAAACTTAACTGTTAATTTTTTCCATTTCAGGTTCAACTAGGTTCCACATAACGGTGAGTATATATTAGAATCACGGAATAATTTTTTGTTGTAACAAACTCAACTGTTAATTTTTGTTTCAGGTTTAACTAGGTGCAGATGGCGGTGAGTATTTACTGAATTTATGAAATATTTTTATGTTCTGAAAACTTAACTATTAATTTTTTTCCATTTCAGGTTCAACTAAGTTGCACATAACGGTGAGTGTATATTAGAATAACGGAATATTTTTTTATTGTAACAAACTTAACTGTTAATTTTTGTTTCAGGTTTAACTAGGTTCACATGGCGGTGAGTATTTACTGAATTTATGAAATATTTTTATGTTCTGAAAACTTAACTATTAATTTTTTTCCATTTCAGGTTCAACTAAGTTGCACATAACGGTGAGTGTATATTAGAATAACGGAATATTTTTTTATTGTAACAAACTTAACTGTTAATTTTTGTTTCAGGTTCAACTAAATTCACGTGGCGGTGAGTATTTACTGAGGTTATGAAATATTTTTATGTCCTGAAAACTTAACTATTAATTTTCTTCCATTTCAGGTTCAACTAGGTTCCACATAACGGTGAGTATATATATTAGAATCACGGAATAATTTTTTTATTGTAACAAACTTAACTGTTAATTTTTGTTTCAGGTTTAACTAGGTTCACATGGCGGTGAGTATTTACTGAATTTATGAAATATTTTTATGTTCTGAAAACTTAACTATTAATTTTCTTCCATTTCAGGTTCAACTAGGTTCCACATAACGGTGAGTATATATATTAGAATCACGGAATAATTTTTTTATTGTAACAAACTTAACTGTTAATTTTTGTTTCAGGTTTAACTAGGTTCACATGGCGGTGAGTATTTACTGAATTTATGAAATATTTTTATGTTCTGAAAACTTAACTATTAATTTTCTTCCATTTCAGGTTCAACTAGGTTCCACATAACGGTGAGTATACATATATTAGAATCACGGAATAATTTTTTTATTGTAACAAACTTAACTGTTAATTTTTGTTTCAGGTTCAACTGGATTCACGTGGCGGTGAGTATTTACTGAGTTTATGAAATTTTTTTTTATGTTCTAAAAAACTTAACTATTACTTTTTTTTTTTTTTTTCATTTCAGGTTCAACTAGGTTGCACGTAGGTGAGTGTATATTCGAATCACGGAATATTTTTTATTGTAACAAACTTAACTGGCTTTTGGTTCAGGTTCAACTAGGTTCACATCGCGGTGAGTATCCGGAATACTTTTATATATGCAAAACTTGACTGTTCATTTTTTTGTTTCAAGTTCACTTAGGTTTCACATGACGGTAAGTAGGCACTATATTTACGGAATTTATTTTATATCACGAAATTTAATTGTCAGTTTTTTTTTTTTTTTTTTTCTTAATTCCGGTTCGGCTAATACTCCACACGCGGTGAGTCTCCCTCGATTTTTTGGTATCCCGCGACCCGAGGATCACCTCCCACGTCCGATCTCCTCGATTGCTTACTTAGAACTCTCCGTCTCGATCGACTTTTCGTCCACCACGTCCGCCACGGCTCATCCAGCACCGTTTGGGAGTCCGGAGCCAATCACGCTCTCGCCGCATCTGTGCGAGCCGGCGACAACGGCCCCGCCGTACGCCGATCACGGCACCAGGGACTCGACCTCTGAACTTTCGCTTTGAGCCTTGCTCGGTCCGAGAATTTTTTGTACGCGACCGAGAAGCAGAAGGCTCATCAGTGCTCGGTCGCGGTTTTTTGGCTCTTCATTTACCGCTCCTTGAGTTTCGGACGACGAATTTTGGTAATTTTTTCTGCCTGGGCGGCGACCAAATTTCTGCGCCCGAAACCCAAGGAGCGGAATTTCGAGCGGGGATCGACAGTGCCGCCGTTTAAATTTGGATACGGCTGAGGGGCAACCCGACCATAGGCGTAGAAAAGGAAAGATTTTTTTATTAAGGGGACTTAGGGACTTGGAGTCCCTGACCATAACAGCACAGGTCCGTTGGACTCGATACCGAGGCCAATGGAGCTGAAGAATGGTCGGGCTGTGAAGGCGTCCAACATGTGGCTCGACCCATGTCTGAACCTAGCCCGATACTGAGCTAGCCGGCCAAAATCAACACTGGACTTCCCTGATCCTAATGAGGGGCCAGTTGGTCCAGGGGCAACTTGGCCACCCCCTCCCACTGTCAGGGAAACCAACCCTAATGAGAGGCAGGCCTCCCTGGCAGTGACAGAGAGATGCTAACCCATCTCGGGTCAGTCCAGATCTCGGGTGATAGACTTAAGGGTGGGTGCTCGCGGAGAAAATGAGGGGCGCTCAACATGTGGCTCGACCCACGCTCGGGACTAACCCGAGCCGTAGTCAGCTGGCCAGATGTCAGCATTGAACTTCCCTGACCCTTATGGGAGGTCCGGTAGATTCAATGCTGACTTGACCACTTACTCCCACTGGCGGGGAAAACCAGCCCTGATGAGAGGCAGGCTTCACCGACAGTGGGGCTGAGTTGCTGATTCTGCCTCGGGCCAGCCCCGATCGTGGGGTTGGGTCTAAGGAAATTCGAATTACAAAAAAAAAAAAAAAATTTAGAGGTGGCTGTAAACCAGCTCCCACGGTCATCCCAGTCCCAAGATGAACCTCCGCACTGCGGATCCGCATCCCTCCAGACTCCAGCGATGTGGCGCTGCTGTTCCAGGGAGTCTGGAGGTGAGAGCTGTTGTGAAATTTGGGGAACCAACTTAACCTAATTAAAGGAATCTCCTGTCAGATTCCTTGTGGTGCAGTCTTTGCCAGGTGGAATTGTTGGAGTACAGGATCTCCAAGTATAGGCGACAGAAGGTAATACGGGTATAAAAAGGGCGATGAAAAAATGGGGAAGGGCAGAAATTGAGAAGAGGATCGGGTAAAAAAAAAACTGTACAAGAACGAATGTCTTGTCAGGGCGAAAACGTTGACGTTTCCCGAAGGGTAACTGACGTGTGCCGTTAACGTTGGGGTACGAAGAGATTACAGTCGATAGAGGCCAACGACGTTCGGATGAGTTGTGATGAGACCAAACCGTAAGACCACCCAGGGCAACCCAGATTGTAAATGGCAGACGGGGTGACAAGTTTAGGTGTGTGAGGGCGGCGCAAACCGATACGAACCACTGTAGACAAAAGAAATTCATGAATAGGTACGAGATGTACAATATGCGACGGTATACAGGTTTATATATTCGAAAGGCTGATTGTAATTCGTACCATGTACGATGGATGTAATAAAAAAAAAAATTGTACCAGAGACGAGCAGGAAGGGTAGATATGTAGCATATAGAGGTCGTGAAATAATGAAACAGAGACAAGGTGATATGTAAGATTTTGTAAGATTATATATATATATATATATAAAAGGGAAAGTATAAAAAAGGTGAGATATTTTGCCTACGGCAGCGGAATAGCTAGATCCGCAGATCAAGCGACACCGTTCGGGATTAAGGGTATGTCCTCGGGGAAAAGGCCGCCGTACCGACCCACACCGTGAGGCCTTGCAAGGACGACGACCGGGGAATTCTCCCGGACAGGTAGCTGGCTCTAACATCAGCCAGCTCCTGTAATTCCAGGGAGCGCCCCGGGGGTCTCCAAAGCACAGGTCCCACGGCGTGGACAGGCAAAGCGCCTCCCTGCCGGTTCCCCTCAAGGAGGAGGAAGCCCGAGACCTCGAGACGGCTTGCTGGCTGATGAAGCCAGCATCCGTAATTCTCAAGAGGCCTCGGAGCTGCCTCGACCAGGAGAGTCACCGACAGAGCCCTTTGGAGTGAGAAGGTGGGAATGAAATTGAGGTTAGACGACAGTTAATTAACAAAGGATAAGGGGTGGGATGGGTGTAAGGACGAGGACTTCTAACTAGGAAGAGGGTAGGGAATACGGGGTTAGAAGGGTATATCCACCGCATAACCGAGCAGAGGCGGTTTTACGGACAACCTGATACCAGTTAAGCTGGACGGATGCCTTATTAGGGCTACCGGAGAGATTGTTGAGGAATGGAAAAAAAAGAAAACTCCACTACGGATCGCCGCCAGTGAAGATTCCACACGAATCAAAACAAAATTATTTGAATGCTTTACAACATTAGAATAAGTCACATGTCAGAGTGACGAATATATAAAAGGGTCATGATTTAATGTCCTTCGCATGGAAGATGCCTATTAATTTACCTTGGAGGGTCTCTAGCTCGTACAATGCATTACCTTTTCTCGCTCTTACCCGGCATTTCATAAACTTTTTTCCCAACTTGGCGTTGAAACCTTTCCCGAAATTACTCAACTGGAAATTTCGTCTGTACACTTCCTGCCCTACCTTGAATTCGACTGGCTTGGATCGCAAATTATACCGTTTCTCTCCCTTTTCGAAGGCCTTGTCTAAATTTTCTTGTACCTGAGTACGAATCAGTCGAAGTTTGTCGGAACAGTCCACATCAATAGGTTCGTTAACTCCCGATAGTTGTCGTAATAAAGCGTAGGCGGACCCATGCTCAATCATATTAATACCGAACAGAGTTTTATACGGGGAGAACTTAGTGGTTTGGTGTACCGAACTACGTAGTGAACTGGCAATGCAACTCAATTTCTCATCCCATCTGGTGTGCTCATCTCGTATATATGCCCGGATTCCGGCCAGAATGGATTGATTAACACGCTCGGAAGCGTTGGCCTGAGGCGAATAAACAGCCGTACGCAGATGATGCACTCCATATTTTCTTAGAAGGTTTCGAAACTGAGCCGAGCGGAATTGCGTTTCATTGTCAGTCACCACGGTTTCGGGAACTCCGAATAGATGGAAAATTTGTTCTTCGACGTAAGTGCAAATGTTTGAGGTACTGGCCTTTCGTAGGGGTTTTAGCAAGGGATATTTCGAAAAGTGATCTAGCGCGATCAAGATGCAGACTTTGCCCTTTTTGGTTCTAGGGTAGGGACCCAGGAGGTCGAGAAAAATTCGCTGCCAAGGCCGTTCAGTCTTGGCCTGTGTGCCCATGGGTGGTCTTAGGGTAGTGTTAGATGGTTTCACCTCTTTGCAGATGTCACAAGAGAGAATGTACTCTCGAGTTTCTACCGTCATACCTGGCCAATAAAAATGTCTACGGAGTCTTTCTAGAGTTTTACCAATTCCGCCGTGAGCTGCCAAAGGGGGATCATGAGCTCGCGATATTACGTCTTTCGTTAATGCCTTCGGCACCCACAGTTTCCAAGCTTCTTCTTCTTGAACGGGATCACCTGATCGAGGTTGAATTCGGATATAAACATAGTCGTCACGAACTATTAAATCAGGGAAACGGTCTTTATTCTTCTCTACTCGTTCGATAAGCTCTTTATATTCGGAAGAACGGAAATGCGGCGATTCAAGATCTATTTCTGGACCGGGATTTTCAAGGGAGCTAGCATCAATTTGTTCACAGTGAACTCTTGACAAGGCGTCTGGCACCACATTCAGTGTTCCTTTACGGTGTTCTACACTGAAGTTGAAGCCTTGCAACTTTAGGCTCCAACGGGCCAGACGACCACTAAGGTCTTTTTGCGTCATAAGCCACTGCAGGCTAGCATGGTCCGTAACGATTTTGAACGGCATCAATTCGACGTAGGCACGGAATTTTTTCAGACTCAGGATTGCCGCCAGACATTCCAATTCGGTCACTGTGTAGTTGCGCTGAGCAGAATTTAATTTCTGAGAGACATACGCGATTGGTCGTTCTTTCCCTTCGTCGTCAAATTGAAGAAGCACGCCCCCTATCCCTTGACTACTCGCGTCACACTGAATGATAAAAGGTTTAGAAAAATCAATGGAGCGGAGGTAAGTAATTTCTTTAGTTCTTCGAAGGCAGTCTGAGCTTCGGCAGTCCACGTATATTTGTTCGACTTCTTTAACGTGTCTGTTATTGGCGAAGTCAGGTCTGCATAATTAGGTATGAACTTTCTATACCAACCGGCCATCCCGAGGAAACGACGAGCCTGTTTAAGCGTTTTAGGTGACGGATAATCTATGATAGCTGCGATTTTGTCTGGGTCCGTCTTGATGCCCCCCTCTCCAACAATGTACCCCAGATATTTGGTTTCTTTCAAGCAAAATTTACTTTTTTCTACATTAATGGTAAGGCCTGCCTTTTTGAGACAACTGGCCACCTGAGACAACAGCTCTAAATGGGTATCAAAATCTTCGGATAGGACTAGGAGGTCATCAAGATAGACCAAGACATTATCGCGAAGGTGGTACGGAATAACTTTATCCATTAGCCTGCACATTGTCTGCGGAGCGTTGCAGAGACCGAATGGCATCACTGTGAAGTGATAGAGGGGATGCCCAGGCACCGTAAACGCGGTCTTCTCTCTGGAGTGTTCCTCCAGTGGTATCTGCCAGAAAGCATCCTTCAAGTCCAGGCTGGTTATAAATTTAGCCGACGGAAGGCGACTCAGGATGCCATCGATTTGAGGTAAAGGATAGGCATCCTTCTTCGTCACTGAGTTCACCTTCCGGGCGTCAAAACACAGCCTGACCTTTCCGGGCTTCCTCACCAATACCACTGGGGAGCTCCATGGGCTTTGGCTTTCCTCTATCACCCCAAGCGAGACCATTCGGCTCAGCTCGGCGTCCATCAGTTTTTGAACGGCAGGCGATACGGGATAGAAACGTTGTTTAATTGGGGCGGCTTCACCGACATCAATCACGTGCTCGAGAAGGTGGGTTCTTCCCAACCCCAGGGTAGCGAACGATGGAAATAGGGATTTGACATATTCTAATCGACGTTGATCCGCAGGAGGGAGGACATGACTTTTGGAGTCGGTCGTCTCCGCGATCGAAGTGTCCAACGACGCCAAGGACCCTAACACATCGGGAGCTAGACCAAAAGCCTTCCAGAAGTCGACACCCAAATACAACGCTTGTGTCAGACTGGGAACGAGGTAGAAACGTACAGGCTTGGTTTGCCCACGAAAAGTGACGTCCAGATCAGCGTGCCCGTGTACTTCGGGCTTGGCCCCGTTGGCCACCTCGATAGCGGAGCGATATTTTATCCAATTAATTTTTGGGTCTGATAACATCAGCTCCGCTCCTTGGCCGAGTATGCTAACACTGGCCCCGCTGTCTAATAAACCTGTCAGTGTTTTCCCCAAAATTTGGACCTCGGCATAAGGCCTAACGTCCTGATGCACTGACACGGAAACTGCGGCTAATTTACGGCGAGTAGAAATTACGCGTCGCCAAAAGGTACGTAGACGAAGTGACGATCGTTTGAATCGTTTTAGGGTTCGCACACTGGAATCAGGATGGGTAGAGGACTCCAGAGCCGACATGAAAATTCTCTCCCGAGCAGCTCGATACTCTTTCAGCCGCTGATGTAAAGGTTTACGTGGGTGAACGACTGGAACGGAAGGAACTTGAGTTTTTACCGGCGGTTCAGGCCTCGGTAAAATCGCAACTGCTCGACAGGGAGTGACATGTGGCTCTGAGGTCCCCCCCTCCGATTCAACACAATCTTCCAGAGTGACTCTTTCGACGATATCTGTTTTCGGTAGAATGGATACTTCAGGTGGGTGAAAAGATTTTATACTTCCGGCCGGTAATTTCATAAGGGCTGGGGACACCTCGGGGCTCCGAGTTAGGGCTGCGGAGGGAAAGGAAGAGTCCGCCGCCACAGCTGTCACCATCGCTCGTTGTGGTCGAGAACCGATGGTGCTGCTCTCGACCCGAGTCCTGTTTTTTTGTGAACAGCTGGGACAGCGAGGTTTGACTGTCCCCTTGCGTCCGCAGCCGTAACAGAAGAAGCCCGTTGGCTCCCTGTCACAGTCTTGGTAGAAATGCCCTTCGGCCTCGCAATTCCAACATTTGGATTTCGGTGGCTGATATCTCGCCACAGACCCTACGGCATCAACAAAAGGCTCGGCAACGTCAACCGGCTCAACTAACAATGGGCTAGATTCTTCTACTCGCGCACGATGCTGAGCAGGAGACAACAGCGCCGCTCTTGACCTCTCCCGAGTAATTTGAACTTCCATAGCTAGTGATCGTAGCTGACCGATTGTGTCGGTACGATGAAGACAAATCTGCTCCTGTATGTAGGGAAGCAAACCTGCCCTCACCGTCTCGACAAACTCAGCTTCAGCCATCGGATTTTTCAGCTGAGTGCGGAGTGAAAGAAGAGATTGATAGTACGACGCAAAAGTCTCACGAGGCTGCTGTCGCCTGCCCAACATCTGCCTCCGAATATCGACATCTCTCGACCGATCGCCCCAATCCGATCGTAACGCGAGCTTTATTTGCTCCCAAGTTGGGTTAACTGTACTTCGCAGAAAAGTCCAGTACCAATTGACCAGGCTATCACTCAGCAGCTGGTGGAAGTTCCGAACCAGTAGGGAGAAATCGCTGCGTAAGGTGTTGTGTGTCAGCGTTTCCGCCCTAAAAATAAACTCTTCCACGTTCAATCGCTTGTTGTCGCCATCGTACTGCAACTTCCAGTTACGGATTGGACTGCTGCAGCGGCGGTGCGATGAGTAATGCCCCGAAGGGTCGAAGATAGGTGGAGGTGGTCGCGCGAATAGAGGGTTCGGCAGACTACGGCCTTCAGGTCGGCGAGTATGGGGAATCTGAGACGCCATTGGCGGAGAGGAGGTCATAAAACTATGTTTTGAACCGTCTCGAGCAACCTGTTCTCGGATCTCCCTCACTCCCTTAGCAACTTCGTCGCGTACAAGATTTGAAATTTGTTGCTGGAGGCCTACTAACAGTGAGTGGGTCGGTATCCAACCGGATTCAGCCGTTACTATTTTAGGCTTAACCTGCTGCTCTGTCGCGCTAGGTGGGTCTATCGAAAGGCGAGCCAAAGTTGGTGGATCGACGTCTAGCGGACGCGCCGTGGCGGGCGTGTCTATCTCGCGGTCACGAAGAAAATCAACAGACGTAGCACCTACTTCCTCAGTCAGGTTCGTGGCCGCGTCTGCCCCTGCCTCATACGGAGCATCGGGGGGAAATAACTGCTGGCGAACCGCGTGCCGCGTATTGTATTGATTTTTAGGGGACGCCCCTGTCTTCTTCGGCATTTTGGTCGATCGCGACAAACAAAAGCAACGACGAGAAATTAAATGAGGCCAGTAAGCGAAAGAAGTACAAAAGAATCAACAATTTATGTAACGGCGTAGATTTAGCGCGTCCAATATATAACTATTTATACAAAATGAAATAAGCGCGGACCGCTCAATGAATTAGTATTAAGGAAAGGAAATTAATAGTTAAATTTCCACTGCCTAAACTCAGCCAATTACAATATGGGTAAACGCTTACATTTAATCTTACAACTGAAGTCACTACGGACTTTACTAACTTTGACAACAATAATTCTTCGTATAAAAAGGGTGATATTTGAAATTATACCGAAAAAAAAAGAAAAAGGAACAAAATCTCGCTGGTCCACTCCCTCCATCCACATTCAGCCAGTACGGTGAGGCGAACAACAAAAAAAAGTTATGTTTCAAACTAAACACGAGGGTCAATCACAGGCTACTGAGCATTCAGCCTGCAAGACAGGAAATGTTGAGGGTAGGGACCTTACCAGTTTCACCTGCAAGGACTACGAGGCGGAGAACGACCAAGGTATACTCCCGGACAGGAGGCTGGTCCACCAACTAGCCAACCCCTGTAATTCCAGGGAGAGTCTCGGACGTCTCCACCACGCAGGCCCAGCAGGCTCTGCCGATAAGGCCCCGCCGCTACCAGCTCATCCCTAGGATAGAGCTGTCCCCAAGACCTCGAGTCGGCTTACTGGCTGACAAAGCCAGTATCCGCAATTCTCGAGAGGCCTCAAGTAAGCTCCAGCCACGGGACTCACCGATAGGGCCTCGAAGGAATTATTGAAAAGGTGAGTAAGAATAAGGGGAGCCTTAAGCTCCAAGGGGAGGGGATAGGATGGCCCCACGTTGGGCGCCATAATTTTGTTGCGGGCTGGTGCCTCGAGGCCCGGCTAAACACCTCGTCCGGCGGTATGCGGCAGCGAGAGCTGGCAGGGCTAGCATTTGCGGTATCGTGGGGGGGTTTGCCGAAAATGCCGCTTTGAGCCGCCGGAACGGACCACCAACAACATGAAAAACCTCTCGCGACGGAACACGATCCAAAAAGGAAACGTACAGGGGCGGAATCGGGCAGAGCAGGCCGAACCCCTGCAACTGCCCGTGATTGACCCTTGTGGGGGGGCTAAGGTGTTAAAGAACCCCCTGGCCTATGCCCCAACCACCCTTTGACCTCCCCTTGGCCCGAATAAAAAAACTGGGGAGGTCCCTTTTAGAGAACTACACCCCTGGCTGAATTATGTATGGGAGAAGGAACCAGCGAAAGAAAATTTTTTTTATCGTAACATACCTGCTGTTATTTCATACAACAATTTACATATACATACAATGATAATCGGAAATAGGAGATAACAAAAATCGTTGGGCGCCTTGCTGCTGCTGATTAGGATGACCCTGGGTTGATGCTGCTGGTGACGGAGTAACGGATGCTGTTGCTGCTACGTTACACCCGGCCTCTTCAGTGGCCCCGAAGTGGTGTGTTTGGTTTTTTTTTTTTTTTTTTTTTTTTTTTTTTTATTTTAGGTTCAACTAGGTTTCGTATGGCGGTGAGTATATACTGAGTTCATGAAATATTTTTAGATGACAAAAGCTTAACTATAAATTTTTATTTCAGGTTCCAATATTATTCCACATGGCGGTAAGTCTTCACTAAATGAACAGAATACTTTTTATATTATAAAAACTTAACTATTAATTTTTATCATTTCAGGTTCGATCAGGTTTCACATAGCGGTGAGTATGTACTAGAATTACGGAAACCTTTTTTTTTTTACTGTAACAAACTTAACTGTTAATTTTTTCCATTTCAGGTTCAACTAGGTTCCACATAACGGTGAGTATATATTAGAATCACGGAATAATTTTTTGTTGTAACAAACTCAACTGTTAATTTTTGTTTCAGGTTTAACTAGGTTCACATGGCGGTGAGTATTTACTGAATTTATGAAATATTTTTATGTTCTGAAAACTTAACTATTAATTTTTTTCCATTTCAGGTTCAACTAAGTTGCACATAACGGTGAGTGTATATTAGAATAACGGAATATTTTTTTATTGTAACAAACTTAACTGTTAATTTTTGTTTCAGGTTTAACTAGGTTCACATGGCGGTGAGTATTTACTGAATTTATGAAATATTTTTATGTTCTGAAAACTTAACTATTAATTTTTTTCCATTTCAGGTTCAACTAGGTTGCACGTAGGTGAGTGTATATTCGAATCACGGAATATTTTTTATTGTAACAAACTTAACTGGCTTTTGGTTCAGGTTCAACTAGGTTCACATCGCGGTGAGTATCCGGAATACTTTTATATATGCAAAACTTGACTGTTCATTTTTTTGTTTCAAGTTCACTTAGGTTTCACATGACGGTAAGTAGGCACTATATTTACGGAATTTATTTTATATCACGAAATTTAATTGTCAGTTTTTTTTTTTTTTTTTTTTTTTTTCTTAATTCCGGTTCGGCTAATACTCCACACGCGGTGAGTCTCCCTCGATTTTTTGGTATCCCGCGACCCGAGGATCACCTCCCACGTCCGATCTCCTCGATTGCTTACTTAGAACTCTCCGTCTCGATCGACTTTTCGTCCACCACGTCCGCCACGGCTCATCCAGCACCGTTTGGGAGTCCGGTGCCACCACTCCCACAGCTGCGCCGATAGCCAATCACGCTCTCGCCGCATCTGTGCGAGCCGGCGACAACGGCCCCGCCGTACGCCGATCACGGCACCAGGGACTCGACCTCTGAACTTTCGCTTTGAGCCTTGCTCGGTCCGAGAATTTTTTGTACGCGACCGAGAAGCAGAAGGCTCATCAGTGCTCGGCCGCGGTTTTTTGGCTCTTCATTTACCGCTCCTTGAGTTTCGGACGACGAATTTTGGTAATTTTTTCTGCCTGGGCGGCGACCAAATTTCTGCGCCCGAAACCCAAGGAGCGGAATTTCGAGCGAGGATCGACAGTGCCGCCGTTTAAATTTGGATACGGCTGAGGGGCAACCCGACCATAGGCGTAGAAAAGGAAAGATTTTTTTATTAAGGGGACTTAGGGACTTGGAGTCCCTGACCACAACAGATGGTGAGTGAAATCTCAATTTCTTCAGATTCCTCTAAAAATCAGATGGTGAATGAATTCTCAATTTCTTCAGATTCCTCTAAAAATCAGCGTAGTGACCAATTTAAGACCGCTGAGTCTGAATATCGTCAAAATTTGCGAATCTGAGATGGTGAGTGAAATCTCAATTTCTTCAGATTCCTCTAAAAATCAGATGGTGAGTGAATTCTCAATTTCTTCAGATTCCTCTAAAAATCAGCGTAGTGACCAATTTAAGACCGCTGAGTCTGAATATCGTCAAAATTTGCGAATCTGAGATGGTGAGTGAAATCTCAATTTCTTCAGATTCCTCTAAAAATCAGATGGTGAGTGAATTCTCAATTTCTTCAGATTCCTCTAATAATCAGCGTAGTGACCAATTTAAGACCGCTGAGTCTGAATATCGCCAAAATTTGCGAATCTGAGATGGTGAGTGAAATCTCAATTTCTTCAGATTCCTCTAAAAATCAGATGGTGAATGAATTCTCAATTTCTTCAGATTCCTCTAAAAATCAGCGTAGTGACCAATTTAAGACCGCTGAGTCTGAATATCGTCAAAATTTGCGAATCTGAGATGGTGAGTGAAATCTCAATTTCTTCAGATTCCTCTAAAAATCAGATGGTGAGTGAATTCTCAATTTCTTCAGATTCCTCTAAAAATCAGCGTAGTGACCAATTTAAGACCGCTGAGTCTGAATATCGTCAAAATTTGCGAATCTGAGATGGTGAATGAAATCTCAATTTCTTCAGATTCCTCTAAAAATCAGATGGTGAGTGAATTCTCAATTTCTTCAGATTCCTCTAAAAATCAGCGTACTGACCAATTTAAGACCGCTGAGTCTGAATATCGTCAAAATTTGCGAATCTGAGATGGTGAGTGAAATCTCAATTTCTTCAGATTCCTCTAAAAATCAGATGGTGAGTGAATTCTCAATTTCTTCAGATTCCTCTAAAAATCAGCGTAGTGACCAATTTAAGACCGCTGAGTCTGAATATCGTCAAAATTTGCGAATCTGAGATGGTGAGTGAAATCTCAATTTCTTCAGATTCCTCTAAAAATCAGATGGTGAGTGAATTCTCAATTTCTTCAGATTCCTCTAAAAATCAGCGTAGTGACCAATTTAAGACCGCTGAGTCTGAATATCGTCAAAATTTGCGAATCTGAGATGGTGAGTGAAAACTCAATTTCTTCAGATTCCTCTAAAAATCAGATGGTGAGTGAATTCTCAATTTCTTCAGCTTCCTCTATAAATCAGCGTAGTGACCAATTTAAGACCGCTGAGTCTGAATATCGTCAAAATTTGCGAATCTGAGATGGTGAGTGAAATCTCAATTTCTTCAGATTCCTCTAAAAATCAGATGGTGAGTGAATTTTCAATTTCTTCAGATTCCTCTAAAAATCAGCGTAGTGACCAATTTAAGACCGCTGAGTCTGAATATCGTCAAAATTTGCGAATCTGAGATGGTGAGTGAAATCTCAATTTCTTCAGATTCCTCTAAAAATCAGATGGTGAGTGAATTTTCAATTTCTTCAGATTCCTCTAAAAATCAGTGTAGTGACCAATTTAAGACCGCTGAGTCTGAATATCGCCAAAATTTGCGAATCTGAGATGGTGAGTGAAATCTCAATTTCTTCAGATTCCTCTAAAAATCAGATGGTGAGTGAATTCTCAATTTCTTCAGATTCCTCTAAAAATCAGCGTAGTGACCAATTTAAGACCGCTGAGTCTGAATATCGCCAAAATTTGCGAATCTGAGATGGTGAGTGAAATCTCAATTTCTTCAGATTCCTCTAAAAATCAGATGGTGAATGAATTCTCAATTTCTTGAGATTCCTCTAAAAATCAGCGTAGTGACCAATTTAAGACCGCTGAGTCTGAATATCGTCAAAATTTGCGAATCTGAGATGGTGAGTGAAATCTCAATTTCTTCAGATTCCTCTAAAAATCAGATGGTGAGTGAATTCTCAATTTCTTCAGATTCCTCTAGAAATCAGCGTTGTGACCAATTTAAGACCGCTGAGTCTGAATATCGTCAAAGTTTGCGAATCTGAGATGGTGAGTGAAATCTCAATTTCTTCAGATTCCTCTAAAAATCAGATGGTGAGTGAATTCTCAATTTCTCCAGATTCCTCTAAAAATCAGCGTAGTGACCAATTTAAGACCGCTGAGTCTGAATATCGTCAAAATTTGCGAATCTGAGATGGTGAGTGAAATCTCAATTTCTTCAGATTCCTCTAAAAATCAGATGGTGAGTGAATTTTCTATTTCTTCAGATTCCTCTAAAAATCAGCGTAATGACCTATTTAAGACCGCTGAGTCTGAATATCGTCAAAATTTGCGAATCTGAGATGGTGAGTGAAATCTCAATTTCTTCAGATTCCTCTAAAAATCAGATGGTGAGTGAATTCTCAATTTCTTCAGATTCCTCTAAAAATCAGCGTAGTGACCAATTTAAGACCGCTGAGTCTGAATATCGTCAAAATTTGCGAATCTGAGATGGTGAGTGAAATCTCAATTTCTTCAGATTCCTCTAAAAATCAGATGGTGAGTGAATTCTCAATTTCTTCAGATTCCTCTAAAAATCAGCGTAGTGACCAATTTAAGACCGCTGAGTCTGAATATCGTCAAAATTTGCGAATCTGAGATGGTGAGTGAAAACTCAATTTCTTCAGATTCCTCTAAAAATCAGATGGTGAGTGAATTCTCAATTTCTTCAGCTTCCTCTATAAATCAGCGTAGTGACCAATTTAAGACCGCTGAGTCTGAATATCGTCAAAATTTGCGAATCTGAGATGGTGAGTGAAATCTCAATTTCTTCAGATTCCTCTAAAAATCAGATGGTGAGTGAATTTTCAATTTCTTCAGATTCCTCTAAAAATCAGCGTAGTGACCAATTTAAGACCGCTGAGTCTGAATATCGTCAAAATTTGCGAATCTGAGATGGTGAGTGAAATCTCAATTTCTTCAGATTCCTCTAAAAATCAGATGGTGAGTGAATTTTCAATTTCTTCAGATTCCTCTAAAAATCAGCGTAGTGACCAATTTAAGACCGCTGAGTCTTAATATCGTCAAAATTTGCGAATCTGAGATGGTGAGTGAAATCTCAATTTCTTCAGATTCCTCTAAAAATCAGATGGTGAGTGAATTCTCAATTTCTTCAGATTCCTCTAAAAATCAGCGTAGTGACCAATTTAAGACCGCTGAGTCTGAATATCGCCAAAATTTGCGAATCTGAGATGGTGAGTGAAATCTCAATTTCTTCAGATTCCTCTAAAAATCAGATGGTGAATGAATTCTCAATTTCTTGAGATTCCGCTGAGTCTGAATATCGTCAAAATTTGCGAATCTGAGATGGTGAGTGAAATCTCAATTTCTTCAGATTCCTCTAAAAATCAGATGGTGAGTGAATTCTCAATTTCTTCAGATTCCTCTAGAAATCAGCGTTGTGACCAATTTAAGACCGCTGAGTCTGAATATCGTCAAAATTTGCGAATCTGAGATGGTGAGTGAAATCTCAATTTCTTCAGATTCCTCTAAAAATCAGATGGTGAGTGAATTTTCAATTTCTTCAGATTCCTCTAAAAATCAGCGTAGTGACCAATTTAAGACCGCTGAGTCTGAATATCGTCAAAATTTGCGAATCTGAGATGGTGAGTGAAATCTCAATTTCTTCAGATTCCTCTAAAAATCAGATGGTGAGTGAGTTCTCAATTTCTTCAGATTCCTCTAAAAATCAGCGTAGTGACCAATTTAAGACCGCTGAGTCTGAATATCGTCAAAATTTGCGAATCTGAGATGGTGAGTGAAATCTCAATTTCTTCAGATTCCTCTAAAAATCAGATGGTGAGTGAATTCTCAATTTCTTCAGATTCCTCTAAAAATCAGCGTAGTGACCAATTTAAGACCGCTGAGTCTGAATATCGTCAAAATTTGCGAATCTGAGATGGTGAGTGAAATCTCAATTTCTTCAGATTCCTCTAAAAATCAGATGGTGAGTGAATTCTCAATTTCTTCAGATTCCTCTAGAAATCAGCGTTGTGACCAATTTAAGACCGCTGAGTCTGAATATCGTCAAAATTTGCGAATCTGAGATGGTGAGTGAAATCTCAATTTCTTCAGATTCCTCTAAAAATCAGATGGTGAGTGAATTTTCAATTTCTTCAGATTCCTCTAAAAATCAGCGTAGTGACCAATTTAAGACCGCTGAGTCTGAATATCGTCAAAATTTGCGAATCTGAGATGGTGAGTGAAATCTCAATTTCTTCAGATTCCTCTAAAAATCAGATGGTGAGTGAGTTCTCAATTTCTTCAGATTCCTCTAAAAATCAGCGTAGTGACCAATTTAAGACCGCTGAGTCTGAATATCGTCAAAATTTGCGAATCTGAGATGGTGAGTGAAATCTCAATTTCTTCAGATTCCTCTAAAAATCAGATGGTGACTGAATTCTCAATTTCTTCAGATTCCTCTATAAATCAGCGTAGTGACCAATTTAAGACCGCTGAGTCTGAATATCGTCAAAATTTGCGAATCTGAGATGGTGAGTGAAATCTCAATTTCTTCAGATTCCTCTAAAAATCAGATGGTGAGTGAATTTTCAATTTCTTCAGATTCCTCTAAAAATCAGCGTAGTGACCAATTTAAGACCGCTGAGTCTGAATATCGTCAAAATTTCCGAATCTGAGATGGTGAGTGAAATCTCAATTTCTTCAGATTCCTCTAAAAATCAGATGGTGAGTGAATTTTCAATTTCTTCAGATTCCTCTAAAAATCAGCGTAGTGACCAATTTAAGACCGCTGAGTCTGAATATCGTCAAAATTTGCGAATCTGAGATGGTGAGTGAAATCTCAATTTCTTCAGATTCCTCTAAAAATCAGATGGTATGTGAATTTTCAATTTCTTTAGATTCCTCTAAAAATCAGCGTAGTGACCAATTTAAGACCGCTGAGTCTGAATATCGTCAAAATTTGCGAATCTGAGATGGTGAGTGAAATCTCAATTTCTTCAGATTCCTCTAAAAATCAGATGGTGAGTGAATTTTCAATTTCTTCAGATTCCTCTAAAAATCAGCGTAGTGACCAATTTAAGACCGCTGAGTCTGAATATCGTCAAAATTTGCGAATCTGAGATAGTGAGTGAAATCTCAATTTCTTCATATTCCTCTAAAAATCAGATGGTGAGTGAATTTTCAATTTCTTCAGATTCCTCTAAAAATCAGCGTAGTGACCAATTTAAGACCGCTGAGTCTGAATATCGTCAAAATTTGCGAATCTGAGATGGTGAGTGAAATCTTAATTTCTTCAGATTCCTCTAAAAATCAGATGGTGAGTGAATTTTCAATTTCTTCAGATTCCTCTAAAAATCAGCGTAGTGACCAATTTAAGACCGCTGAGTCTGAATATCGTCAAAATTTGCGAATCTGAGATGGTGAGTGAAATCTCAATTTCTTCAGATTCCTCTAAAAATCAGATGGTGAGTGAATTTTCAATTTCTTCAGATTCCTCTAAAAATCAGCGTAGTGACCAATTTAAGACCGCTGAGTCTGAATATCGTCAAAATTTGCGAATCTGAGATGGTGAGTGAAATCTCAATTTCTTCAGATTCCTCTAAAAATCAGATGGTGAGTGAATTTTCAATTTCTTCAGATTCCTCTAAAAATCAGCGTAGTGACCAATTTAAGACCGCTGAGTCTGAATATCGTCAAAATTTGCGAATCTGAGATGGTGAGTGAAATCTCAATTTCTTCAGATTCCTCTAAAAATCAGATGGTGAGTGAATTTTCAATTTCTTCAGATTCCTCTAAAAATCAGCGTAGTGACCAATTTAAGACCGCTGAGTCTGAATATCGTCAAAATTTGCGAATCTGAGATGGTGAGTGAAATCTCAATTTCTTCAGATTCCTCTAAAAATCAGATGGTGAGTGAATTCTCAATTTCTTCAGATTCCTCTAAAAATCAGCGTAGTGACCAATTTAAGACCGCTGAGTCTGAATATCGCCAAAATTTGCGAATCTGAGATGGTGAGTGAAATCTCAATTTCTTCAGATTCCTCTAAAAATCAGATGGTGAATGAATTCTCAATTTCTTGAGATTCCTCTAAAAATCAGCGTAGTGACCAATTTAAGACCGCTGAGTCTGAATATCGTCAAAATTTGCGAATCTGAGATGGTGAGTGAAATCTCAATTTCTTCAGATTCCTCTAAAAATCAGATGGTGAGTGAATTCTCAATTTCTTCAGATTCCTCTAAAAATCAGCGTAGTGACCAATTTAAGACCGCTGAGTCTGAATATCGTCAAAATTTGCGAATCTGAGATGGTGAGTGAAATCTCAATTTCTTCAGATTCCTCTAAAAATCAGATGGTGAGTGAATTCTCAATTTCTTCAGATTCCTCTAAAAATCAGCGTACTGACCAATTTAAGACCGCTGAGTCTGAATATCGTCAAAATTTGCGAATCTGAGATGGTGAGTGAAATCTCAATTTCTTCAGATTCCTCTAAAAATCAGATGGTGAATGAATTCTCAATTTCTTCAGATTCCTCTAAAAATCAGCGTAGTGACCAATTTAAGACCGCTGAGTCTGAATATCGCCAAAATTTGCGAATCTGAGATGGTGAGTGAAATCTCAATTTCTTCAGATTCCTCTAAAAATCAGATGGTGAGTGAATTCTCAATTTCTTCAGATTCCTCTAGAAAACAGCGTTGTGACCAATTTAAGACCGCTGAGTCTGAATATCGTCAAAGTTTGCGAATCTGAGATGGTGAGTGAAATCTCAATTTCTTCAGATTCCTCTAAAAATCAGATGGTGAGTGAATTCTCAATTTCTCCAGATTCCTCTAAAAATCAGCGTAGTGACCAATTTAAGACCGCTGAGTCTGAATATCGTCAAAATTTGCGAATCTGAGATGGTGAGTGAAATCTCAATTTCTTCAGATTCCTCTAAAAATCAGATGGTGAGTGAATTTTCTATTTCTTCAGATTCCTCTAAAAATCAGCGTAATGACCAATTTAAGACCGCTGAGTCTGAATATCGTCAAAATTTGCGAATCTGAGATGGTGAGTGAAATCTCAATTTCTTCAGATTCCTCTAAAAATCAGATGGTGAGTGAATTCTCAATTTCTTCAGATTCCTCCAAAAATCAGCGTAGTGACCAATTTAAGACCGCTGAGTCTGAATATCGTCAAAATTTGCGAATCTGAGATGGTGAGTGAAATCTCAATTTCTTCAGATTCCTCTAAAAATCAGATGGTGAGTGAATTCTCAATTTCTTCAGATTCCTCTAAAAATCAGCGTAGTGACCAATTTAAGACCGCTGAGTCTGAATATCGTCAAAATTTGCGAATCTGAGATGGTGAGTGAAATCTCAATTTCTTCAGATTCCTCTAAAAATCAGATGGTGACTGAATTCTCAATTTCTTCAGATTCCTCTATAAATCAGCGTAGTGACCAATTTAAGACCGCTGAGTCTGAATATCGTCAAAATTTGCGAATCTGAGATGGTGAGTGAAATCTCAATTTCTTCAGATTCCTCTAAAAATCAGATGGTGAGTGAATTTTCAATTTCTTCAGATTCCTCTAAAAATCAGCGTAGTGACCAATTTAAGACCGCTGAGTCTGAATATCGTCAAAATTTGCGAATCTGAGATGGTGAGTGAAATCTCAATTTCTTCAGATTCCTCTAAAAATCAGATGGTGAGTGAGTTCTCAATTTCTTCAGATTCCTCTAAAAATCAGCGTAGTGACCAATTTAAGACCGCTGAGTCTGAATATCGTCAAAATTTGCGAATCTGAGATGGTGAGTGAAATCTCAATTTCTTCAGATTCCTCTAAAAATCAGATGGTGAGTGAATTCTCAATTTCTTCAGATTCCTCTATAAATCAGCGTAGTGACCAATTGAAGACCGCTGAGTCTGAATATCGTCAAAATTTGCGAATCTGAGATGGTGAGTGAAATCTCAATTTCTTCAGATTCCTCTAAAAATCAGATGGTGAGTGAATTCTCAATTTCTTTAGATTCCTCTAAAAATCAGCGTAGTGACCAATTTAAGACCGCTGAGTCTGAATATCGTCAAAATTTGCGAATCTGAGATGGTGAGTGAAATCTCAATTTCTTCAGATTCCTCTAAAAATCAGATGGTGAGTGAATTCTCAATTTCTTCAGATTCCTCTAAAAATCAGCGTAGTGACCAATTTAAGACCGCTTAGTCTGAATATCGTCAAAATTTGCGAATCTGAGATGGTGAGTGAAATCTCAATTTCTTCAGATTCCTCTAAAAATCAGATGGTGAGTGAATTTTCAATTTCTTCAGATTCCTCTAAAAATCAGCGTAGTGACCAATTTAAGACCGCTGAGTCTGAATATCGTCAAAATTTGCGAATCTGAGATGGTGAGTGAAATCTCAATTTCTTCAGATTCCTCTAAAAATCAGATGGTGAGTGAATTTTCAATTTCTTCAGATTCCTCTAAAAATCAGCGTAGTGACCAATTTAAGACCGCTGAGTCTGAATATCGTCAAAATTTGCGAATCTGAGATGGTGAGTGAAATCTCAATTTCTTCAGATTCCTCTAAAAATCAGATGGTGAGTGAATTTTCAATTTCTTCAGATTCCTCTAAAAATCAGCGTAGTGACCAATTTAAGACCGCTGAGTCTGAATATCGTCAAAATTTGCGAATCTGAGATGGTGAGTGAAATCTCAATTTCTTCAGATTCCTCTAAAAATCAGATGGTGAGTGAATTTTCAATTTCTTCAGATTCCTCTAAAAATCAGCGTAGTGACCAATTTAAGACCGCTGAGTCTGAATATCGTCAAAATTTGCGAATCTGAGATGGTGAGTGAAATTTCAATTTCTTCAGATTCCTCTAAAAATCAGATGGTATGTGAATTTTCAATTTCTTCAGATTCCTCTAAAAATCAGCGTAGTGACCAATTTAAGACCGCTGAGTCTGAATATCGTCAAAATTTGCGAATCTGAGATGGTGAGTGAAATCTCAATTTCTTCAGATTCCTCTAAAAATCAGATGGTGCGTGAATTTTCAATTTCTTCAGATTCCTCTAAAAATCAGCGTAGTGACCAATTTAAGACCGCTGAGTCTGAATATCGTCAAAATTTCCGAATCTGAGATAGTGAGTGAAATCTCAATTTCTTCAGATTCCTCTAAAAATCAGATGGTGAGTGAATTTTCAATTTCTTCAGATTCCTCTAAAAATCAGCGTAGTGACCAATTTAAGACCGCTGAGTCTGAATATCGTCAAAATTTGCGAATCTGAGATGGTGAGTGAAATCTCAATTTCTTCAGATTCCTCTAAAAATCAGATGGTGAGTGAATATTCAATTTCTTCAGATTCCTCTAAAAATCAGCGTAGTGACCAATTTAAGACCGCTGAGTCTGAATATCGTCAAAATTTGCGAATCTGAGATGGTGAGTGAAATCTCAATTTCTTCAGATTCCTCTAAAAATCAGATGGTGAGTGAATTTTCAATTTCTTCAGATTCCTCTAAAAATCAGCGTAGTGACCAATTTAAGACCGCTGAGTCTGAATATCGTCAAAATTTGCGAATCTGAGATGGTGAGTGAAATCTCAATTTCTTCAGATTCCTCTAAAAATCAGATGGTGAGTGAATTTTCAATTTCTTCAGATTCCTCTAAAAATCAGCGTAGTGACCAATTTAAGACCGCTGAGTCTGAATATCGTCAAAATTTGCGAATCTGAGATGGTGAGTGAAATCTCAATTTCTTCAGATTCCTCTAAAAATCAGATGGTGAGTGAATTTTCAATTTCTTTAGATTCCTCTAAAAATCAGCGTAGTGACCAATTTAAGACCGCTGAGTCTGAATATCGTCAAAATTTGCGAATCTGAGATGGTGAGTGAAATCTCAATTTCTTCAGATTCCTCTAAAAATCAGATGGTGAGTGAATTTTCAATTTCTTCAGATTCCTCTAAAAATCAGCGTAGTGACCAATTTAAGACCGCTGAGTCTGAATATCGTCAAAATTTGCGAATCTGAGATGGTGTGTGAAATCTCAATTTCTTCAGATTCCTCTAAAAATTAGATGGTGAGTGAATTTTCAATTTCTTCAGATTCCTCTAAAAATCAGCGTAGTGACCAATTTAAGACCGCTGAGTCTGAATATCGTCAAAATTTGCGAATCTGAGATGGTGAGTGAAATCTCAATTTCTTCAGATTCCTCTAAAAATCAGATGGTATGTGAATTTTCAATTTCTTCAGATTCCTCTAAAAATCAGCGTAGTGACCAATTTAAGACCGCTGAGTCTGAATATCGTCAAAATTTGCGAATCTGAGATGGTGAGTGAAATCTCAATTTCTTCAGATTCCTCTAAAAATCAGATGGTGAGTGAATTTTCAATTTCTTCAGATTCCTCTAAAAATCAGCGTAGTGACCAATTTAAGACCGCTGAGTCTGAATATCGTCAAAATTTGCGAATCTGAGATGGTGAGTGAAATCTCAATTTCTTCAGATTCCTCTAAAAATCAGATGGTGAGTGAATTTTCAATTTCTTCAGATTCCTCTAAAAATCAGCGTAGTGACCACTTTAAGACCGCTGAGTCTGAATATCGTCAAAATTTGCGAATCTGAGATGGTGAGTGAAATCTCAATTTCTTCAGATTCCTCTAAAAATCAGATGGTGAGTGAATTTTCAATTTCTTCAGATTCCTCTAAAAATCAGATGGTGAGTGAATTTTCAATTTCTTCAGATTCCTCTAAAAATCAGCGTAGTGACCAATTTAAGACCGCTGAGTCTGAATATCGTCAAAATCTGCGAATCTGAGATGGTGAGTGAAATCTCAATTTCTTCAGATTCCTCTAAAAATCAGATGGTGAGTGAATTTTCAATTTCTTCAGATTCCTCTAAAAATCAGCGTAGTGACCAATTTAAGACCGCTGAGTCTGAATATCGTCAAAATTTGCGAATCTGAGATGGTGAGTGAAATCTCAATTTCTTCAGATTCCTCTAAAAATCAGATGGTGAGTGAATTTTCAATTTCTTCAGATTCCTCTAAAAATCAGCTTAGTGACCAATTTAAGACCGCTGAGTCTGAATATCGTCAAAATTTGCGAATCTGAGATGGTGAGTGAAATCTCAATTTCTTCAGATTCCTCTAAAAATCAGATGGTGAGTGAATTTTCAATTTCTTCAGATTCCTCTAAAAATCAGCGTAGTGACCACTTTAAGACCGCTGAGTCTGAATATCGTCAAAATTTGCGAATCTGAGATGGTGAGTGAAATCTCAATTTCTTCAGATTCCTCTAAAAATCAGATGGTGAGTGAATTTTCAATTTCTTCAGATTCCTCTAAAAATCAGCGTAGTGACCACTTTAAGACCGCTGAGTCTGAATATCGTCAAAATTTGCGAATCTGAGATGGTGAGTGAAATCTCAATTTCTTCAGATTCCTCTAAAAATCAGATGGTGAGTGAATTTTCAATTTCTTCAGATTCCTCTAAAAATCAGCGTAGTGACCAATTTAAGACCGCTGAGTCTGAATATCGTCAAAATTTGCGAATCTGAGATGGTGAGTGAAATCTCAATTTCTTCAGATTCCTCTAAAAATCAAATGGTGAGTGAATTTTCAATTTCTTCAGATTCCTCTAAAAATCAGCGTAGTGACCAATTTAAGACCGCTGAGTCTGAATATCGTCAAAATTTGCGAATCTGAGATGGTGAGTGATATCTCAATTTCTTCAGATTCCTCTAAAAATCAGATGGTGTGTGAATTTTCAATTTCTTCAGATTCCTCTAAAAATCAGCGTAGTGACCAATTTAAGACCGCTGAGTCTGAATATCGTCAAAATTTGCGAATCTGAGAGGGTGAGTGAAATCTCAATTTCTTCAGATTCCTCTAAAAATCAGATGGTGAGTTAATTTTCAATTTCTTCAGATTCCTCTAAAAATCAGCGTAGTGACCAATTTAAGACCGCTGAGTCTGAATATCGTCAAAATTTGCGAATCTGAGATGGTGAGTGAAATCTCAATTTCTTCAGATTCCTCTAAAAATCAGATGGTGAGTGAATTTTCAATTTCTTCAGATTCCTCTAAAAATCAGCGTAGTGACCAATTTAAGACTGCTGAGTCTGAATATCGTCAAAATTTGCGAATCTGAGATGGTGAGTGAAATCTCAATTTCTTCAGATTCCTCTAAAAATCAGATGGTGAGTGAATTTTCTATTTCTTCAGATTCCTCTAAAAATCAGCGTAGTGACCAATTTAAGACCGCTGAGTCTGAATATCGTCAAAATTTGCGAATCTGAGATGGTGAGTGAAATCTCAATTTCTTCAGATTCCTCTAAAAATCAGATGGTGAGTGAATTTTCAATTTCTTCAGATTCCTCTAAAAATCAGCGTAGTGACCAATTTAAGACCGCTGAGTCTGAATATCGTCAAAATTTGCGAATCTGAGATGGTGAGTGAAATCTCAATTTCTTCAGATTCCTCTAAAAATCAGATGGTGAGTGAATTTTCAATTTCTTCAGATTCCTCTAAAAATCAGCGTAGTGACCAATTTAAGACCGCTGAGTCTGAATATCGTCAAAATTTGCGAATCTGAGATGGTGAGTGAAATCTCAATTTCTTCAGATTCCTCTAAAAATCAGATGGTGAGTGAATTTTCAATTTCTTCAGATTCCTCTAAAAATCAGCGTAGTGACCAATTTAAGACCGCTGAGTCTGAATATCGTCAAAATTTGCGAATCTGAGAGGGTGAGTGAAATCTCAATTTCTTCAGATTGCTCTAAAAATCAGATGGTGAGTGAATTTTCGATTTCTTCAGATTCCTCTAAAAATCAGCGTAGTGACCAATTTAAGACCGCTGAGTCTGAATATCGTCAAAATTTGCGAATCTGAGATGGTGTGTGAAATCTCAATTTCTTCAGATTCCTCTAAAAATCAGATGGTGAGTGAATTTTCAATTTCTTCAGATTCCTCTAAAAATCAGCGTAGTGACCAATTTAAGACCGCTGAGTCTGAATATCGTCAAAATTTGCGAATCTGAGATGGTGAGTGAAATCTCAATTTCTTCAGATTCCTCTAAAAATCAGATGGTGAGTGAATTTTCAATTTCTTCAGATTCCTCTAAAAATCAGCGTAGTGACCAATTTAAGACCGCTGAGTCTGAATATCGTCAAAATTTGCGAATCTGAGAGGGTGAGTGAAATCTCAATTTCTTCAGATTGCTCTAAAAATCAGATGGTGAGTGAATTTTCGATTTCTTCAGATTCCTCTAAAAATCAGCGTAGTGACCAATTTAAGACCGCTGAGTCTGAATATCGTCAAAATTTGCGAATCTGAGAGGGTGAGTGAAATCTCAATTTCTTCAGATTGCTCTAAAAATCAGATGGTGAGTGAATTTTCGATTTCTTCAGATTCCTCTAAAAATCAGCGTAGTGACCAATTTAAGACCGCTGAGTCTGAATATCGTCAAAATTTGCGAATCTGAGATGGTGTGTGAAATCTCAATTTCTTCAGATTCCTCTAAAAATCAGATGGTGAGTGAATTTTCAATTTCTTCAGATTCCTCTAAAAATCAGCGTAGTGACCAATTTAAGACCGCTGAGTCTGAATATCGTCAAAATTTGCGAATCTGAGATGGTGAGTGAAATCTCAATTTCTTCAGATTCCTCCAAAAATCAGATGGTGAGTGAATTTTCAATTTCTTCAGATTCCTCTAAAAATCAGCGTAGTGACCAATTTAAGACCGCTGAGTCTGAATATCGTCAAAATTTGCGAATCTGAGATGGTGAGTGAAATCTCAATTTCTTCAGATTCCTCTAAAAATCAGATGGTGAGTGAATTTTCAATTTCTTCAGATTCTCCTAAAAATCAGCGTAGTGACCAATTTAAGACCGCTGAGTCTGAATATCGTCAAAATTTGCGAATCTGAGATGGTGAGTGAAATCTCAATTTCTTCAGATTCCTCTAAAAATCAGATGGTGTGTGAATTTTCAATTTCTTCAGATTCCTCTAAAAATCAGCGTAGTGACCAATTTAAGACCGCTGAGTCTGAATATCGTCAAAATTTGCGAATCTGAGATGGTGAGTGAAATCTCAATTTCTTCAGATTCCTCTAAAAATCAGATGGTGAGTGAATTTTCAATTTCTTCAGATTCCTCTAAAAATCAGCGTAGTGACCAATTTAAGACCGCTGAGTCTGAATATCCTCAAAATTTGCGAATCTGAGATGGTGAGTGAAATCTCAATTTCTTCAGATTCCTCTAAAAATCAGATGGTGAGTGAATTTTCAATTTCTTCAGATTCCTCTAAAAATCAGCGTAGTGACCAATTTAAGACCGCTGAGTCTGAATATCGTCAAAATTTGCGAAACTGAGATGGTGAGTGAAATCTCAATTTCTTCAGATTCCTCTAAAAATCAGATGGTGAGTGAATTTTCAATTTCTTCAGATTCCTCTAAAAATCAGCGTAGTGACCAATTTAAGACTGCTGAGTCTGAATATCGTCAAAATTTGCGAATCTGAGATGGTGAGTGAAATCTCAATTTCTTCAGATTCCTCTAAAAATCAGATGGTGAGTGAATTTTCAATTTCTTCAGATTCCTCTAAAAATCAGCGTAGTGACCACTTTAAGACCGCTGAGTCTGAATATCGTCAAAATTTGCGAATCTGAGATGGTGAGTGAAATCTCAATTTCTTCAGATTCCTCTAAAAATCAGATGGTGAGTGAATTTTCAATTTCTTCAGATTCCTCTAAAAATCAGCGTAGTGACCACTTTAAGACCGCTGAGTCTGAATATCGTCAAAATTTGCGAATCTGAGATGGTGAGTGAAATCTCAATTTCTTCAGATTCCTCTAAAAATCAGATGGTGAGTGAATTTTCAATTTCTTCAGATTCCTCTAAAAATCAGCGTAGTGACCAATTTAAGACCGCTGAGTCTGAATATCGTCAAAATTTGCGAATCTGAGATGGTGAGTGAAATCTCAATTTCTTCAGATTCCTCTAAAAATCAGATGGTGAGTGAATTCTCAATTTCTTCAGATTCCTCTAAAAATCAGCGTACTGACCAATTTAAGACCGCTGAGTCTGAATATCGTCAAAATTTGCGAATCTGAGATGGTGAGTGAAATCTCAATTTCTTCAGATTCCTCTAAAAATCAGATGGTGAGTGAATTCTCAATTTCTTCAGATTCCTCTAAAAATCAGCGTAGTGACCAATTTAAGACCGCTGAGTCTGAATATCGTCAAAATTTGCGAATCTGAGATGGTGAGTGAAATCTCAATTTCTTCAGATTCCTCTAAAAATCAGATGGTGAGTGAATTCTCAATTTCTTCAGATTCCTCTAAAAATCAGCGTAGTGACCAATTTAAGACCGCTGAGTCTGAATATCGTCAAAATTTGCGAATCTGAGATGGTGAGTGAAATCTCAATTTCTTCAGATTCCTCTAAAAATCAGATGGTGAGTGTGAGTGATACACTGAATCAAACTAAACGCCGCTTGTTAGCGGAGGATGAAAACGTCTTTGGCTCGCTTGGTTCAATTATTCTTAACATAATTTGTACTTCTTGTACATCCTCCCGGCCGCGTTCTAATATGTCTATACGGTCGTGAGGTTCCATGTTCGGTTGTTATTTTCGGTTGCGTTGGATATCTCGTGTTGCTGGTTTAGTTGCCGGTTTCGGTAGGAGGAAATACATCTAATGGCCAGAATAATTGTTGTCAATAGCATCAAGCCCGCAAGTGCGTAGCTCAGAATATAGAGATGGAGGTGATTTTTCCGATAGTTCGTGTGGCAAGTATTCTTCTCGCCGAATTTTCGAGATCTGGCTCCGGATATCGGCGTAGACCTCATTATTGGGTTCCCAATGTTGCTCTATTTCTACTGGTGGTGTTGGTGAGGAATCTCGAGCAGCTAACAAAAGACGTATTTAGGAGGGTGGTGTATAAACCGTGGCCTCCTATAGTCATGGTTTCCTGTTTAATTTCACATTCGGGCATTAGTGTGAGAATGCCCTCTCCTGTAAGAGTCCTAGAGGTAACAGTTTTTCCGCAGACGATGTTGATAGTTTGTTCCCTTTCCATGACGTAGAGCCATGCATTTGATGAACGGAGTTGTACCCAGACCTTTGTTGGTTTCATTGTACCTATGTTGCAGTCTGGTGCGAGTTGATGCTTCAGAAGTTCTAGCTCGCATCGCGCCTTCATGGAACTGCTAGTGTAAAGAGGATGATTCCTTTGACACAAATATCGGTCTGCCCTGAGCTGTATGCATTCATCTAACTCCACTTGGTTAAGCGGATAATAGCTGTCTCGATGCAGATTGACTACTAAGTATGGTGTTGCTGGCTGAATGAAGGTGAAAAGGTCTTCATTTCGTGTTGGCACGGGAACTAGGTGAAAGAGTTGGTACCTTTCATTTTGTATTAGTGGCAAGCTTATTTTGAAGCGGATACTTGACTCTGTTACTTGAAAAGAAACTGTCATTAGGCGGTATAACAGCAGCTCTGTGTTCATTCCACTGTCAGGCAAGGATAATGTGGATGGAATATTTTCCCTTATAAGACGTATTTGCGCCCTTAGTTGAGATGGCGTAATGATCAATGGGTTTATCCGCCCATGGTGCAAATCTGTCAGTACGTCGATAATACTGCCTTGTATCCTTTCAAAGTTGTAGAGTACCAGAGTTGTAAGTGATGTTAAGGATGTGAAGGACTGTAGCGTGTTCTGCATGCTTCCAGTTCTTCGTATTTCTCGACCTACTGGGTTAATGTGGTCCTGTATTATTTTAAATTGGCCTTGAATGTGTTCATCTCTCTGCTGCATAACGTTCGTCGTTGTTTCTATGAGAGATGTCTGATTTTTTAACAACTCTAGTAGGTGCTGTTCGTTGTTTTTAACACCCTCGATTTTTCCATTGAATTCCTCGGCGTAATCTTCATCTAGAACGCCAAATAAGTAGTTAGCGGCCTTTCCTACTATATTCAGAGGTGATCTTCGCAGTCTGCTGGGTTCCTTATGGAACAACTTGTTCGTGGTCCTGTATGTAGTGTTGAATTTAAACTCTCACCATTGCTAGTCTTTGCTGAGGCATCGAAGACTACCCGTAGCTTGGTGGTTGTGCTGTCTTCCTTCATCACAGCGTGATGGGGAAGGAAACATTCTCCGTCCTGTGTTGTACTCGTGCATAACTTCATGTGACCCATATCTAGGTACTTCTGCATAAAGTCCTTATAGTCTGTTTCCAACTGTTTGTTTTTTCTGAATATCTGTTCCATATGAAAGAGTCGCGATATCGCTATTTTCTTACTATCGCCAAGTGGATACACTGCTAGGTCTCTTTTAAATGGTAAACGAGTGATGTATCGACCGTTTATATCTCTTGATACAGTGTTCTCAAAATACTCAATGCATTTTTTGTCTTCCTCATTGAGTTCCTTCGGTTCATTGAGCTCTTCCACTTCCCAGAATTTTTGAATCTCCTCCAGATCAATAGTAGTTATTAGACTTTTTATATTATCATTGCCTTGTGATCCACATCTTCCGGAGACGATCCATCCCAGCTTCGTCTGTTGCGCGAGTGGTGAATTTTCTTGACCCTTAAGAACACCGCCTAGGATTATTTCTCCATATATATCAGCTCCTAGTATAACATCAATTCTTCCTTGCTTGCAATATTCAGGATCAGCTAATATAATTCTTTGAAGATGCTGCCATTGCGCGGTGCTCGTAGCTATCTCAGGAATGAGATGTGTTAGCTTGTCCAGCACGAACGTAGTAACTGTTGTTTGAAAATCGGATTTAAAGTGTGGCGATATCTTTATGTCGATGCACGATGCTGAATTTTTATGTTGGGAATGTATTCCTGTTACCGTTATATTTGTTTTTGTTCTCTTTAATCCTAAGTGTTGAGCAGCTCTTTCCGATATGAAGGATGCCTGAGAGCCTTGATCAATAAGGGCTTTTAGCGTGTGAAGTAATACCTCTGCGGGTTTCTGCCTGCTTGTAGTTGCCAGTGTCAATACTTCTGATGTCTGAGATCTTCCAATATTTCGATTGTCTTCATGCAGCAGAGTATTATGTTTTTGATGACACTTCATGCATGTACTTTTGCTGGTGCAGTTTTCCATATCGTGCCCCTTTCGCAAACAGTTTGTGCATAAATTACCTCTTTTAACTGCTTCAATTTTTTGCCTTGGGGTCATAGATTGGTGCTTGCTGCACTTAAACATGCTGTGAGTGCCACCGCAGAATACACATTTTAATGCAATTGTCGTGTGGTACGCCTTGTATGGCGGCTGATGCTGCTTCTGTGGCATCATTTTCTTTTCGATTTTTTTTGACGAGAATTCAATTGATTCCAATGATTGGAATCTGGTTTCCAAGAATGAAAGTAGTTGATCGAACTTTGGCACGTCCTTGGCACGGTGGGTCATTAGTAAGTTCTAGTGGGAAGTAAAAGTAAGCAAGGTTTTTTTGTTGGGATGTTCTCTTGAGGTCAGTAGAACTCATTTTAGCCCAAAACCAAAATCCGATAGCGGGCTCTTTTTTAGATATGCACCTATAGGTTTTTTTTTGCTTGAAACTTAATGTAAAATTGTATATCATGCACGAAATGCACACACACACACACACACACACACACAAGCACACATATGAATGTATGTATGTATATATATGTGCTATGTACCCACACACATAATATAAATATATAAATAAAAAGATATACGTATAAAATAACATATTAGTTATTATATCACTTTTCACTTTTATTATAAACAATTATAATTTGTAAAAGCATTTTATAAGTGATTTTATAAATTTTAAAGATTTATTATATTTTCCAAACACATAATATATGTTTTATACATGAAGACCATTAAAGTCACATAGAGTCATGTGGGGCAAGTGTGCGCAGCGGGTAAGTGTACGCATTGTAAATATCTCAAAAGCGGTTTATAATTAAGAAACATCATTCCCCCCGTTCAGTGCCCCACGCAACGTCATGCAAAGCGTACGTGAGCCACTAACCGCCGGCACGCCATTTTGTTTTCACAGGTAAGATTTGTTTTTAGCTTAAATTATTGCGATTTTTCCATACAAGTTAACGTGTAATATTTTATTGACGTGTATACTCTATGAAAATTGCTATATATCAGTGAGTACTGCGTAATATCTAGTGTGATTAGTGGTGATCATTGAATTGTTATGATAATGCAATCGTGAGCAATTTTGATTGAATCTCGTTTTGATGGTTTGGGGTAAGTGTGCGCATACGCTTGTCGAGTAAGTTTGCACATGCGCACACTTACCCGCATTGTTTTGGCTTTCTATTTAAGCTGCATTTTGTTGTTTCAGAATATAATTATTTATTGAAAATGCCCCGAAATTATCAAAAAAAGGTCACAGTCTATGGAAGAGCTCAGAATCTTTGATTTTCGATGCTGCGTACACTTACCCCTATAGTAGGGGTAAGTGTGCGTATATTGACTATGTTTATTTTGCTAGTTTTTCAAAAAAATGTGCAATTGATGAATATTGTTTCTATGTTTAAGTTGTTGATTAATAAATACTCCAAGTAATTAACCTTGTTTTGTTTCATTAAACATGCCATTTTTCATTTTATGACGCTTCAAACCTTAAGTGCGTACACTTGCCCCACATGACTCTATAGCTTTATATAAGTGATTAGTAAATTTAGGATGATTCGAATTGACTTTATACTTATTCCATGCTGATATAAATTCATAATGAGCCGATTCCATAGCTTGTTCAGAATTACATATATCCCAAACCAAATTTGTGTTTAGAACAATAATCTTCGATATGAAAAAATATCGCATGGATTTTGGGGGTTACAGGTATCTCGAGGTCCATATAACTTTTCATAAATTCAGAAATACAGTCCTTATAATTTGGTTTCAAGTCACACGTAAAGAAAGCTTTTACGACACTGTGAAAAGTTCCTAATGCTTTAACAAATTTCAGACATTCAATTGGACTAATACTTCGTAACATATCTACATTATTCAATAATATTTTACATGAATTTCCTTTAAAACCTGAATTTCCATGGCGAATTTCTCGTTGTACATAGCACGCATTAGCCCAATTCATAGCAGTATTTTCATACTTTCTCATCATAGAATTAAAAATAGTATTAACACAGCCAAGCATTAGATGCAATTCAGGCGGGGGTATCAAGTCAAGGATTAGAGAATCGAATCATATCGAAGATTATTGTTCTAAACACAAATTTGGTTTGGGATATATGTAATTCTGAACAAGCTATGGAATCGGCTCATTATGAATTTATATCAGCATGGAATAAGTATAAAGTCAATTCGAATCATCCTAAATTTACTAATCACATATATAAAGCTATATGTGACTTTAATGGTCTTCATGTATAAAACATATATTATGTGTTTGAAAAATATAATAAATCTTAAAAATTTATAAAATCACTTATAAAATGCTTGTACAAATTATAATTGTTTATAATAAAAGTGAAACGTGATATAATAACTAATATGTTATTTTATACGTATATCTTTTTATTTATATATTTATATTATGTGTGTGGGTACATAGCACATATATATACATACATACATTCATATATCTGTGTGTGTGTGTGTGTGTGTGTGTGTGTGTGTGTGTGTGTGTGTGTGTGTGTGCGCATTTCGTGCATGATATACAATTTTACATTAAGTTTCAAGCAAAAAAAACCTATAGGTGCATATCTAAAAAAGCGCCCGCTATCGGATTTTGGTTTTGGGCTAAAATGAGTTCTACTGACCTCAAGAGAACATCCCAACAAAAAAACCTTGCTTACTTTTACTTCCCACTAAAACTTACTAATGACCCACCGTGTTGGGGTCAGCTAAGGATTGCTCATACAATCTGTATGTTTCCTTATCTAGTTTCCTTGTTACAATATGCACAAGGAATGGTCCCCAGCTGCTCACATCGATTTTGAGTGCCTGTATGGCTTGTATCGATTCTTTTGTTTTGTCGTGTAGTACTTTGAGCTCTTGGCCAGACTCTCTTTGAATTATGGGTTGATTCAGTAGCTTATCCAGGTAAGTATTCAGCAGTAGTCTTTTGTTATTATACCTATTGCAAAGAAGCTCCCAAGCAGCCTTGTAATTGCTATCGGATATCTCGAAGTGCTGAATAATTCTACTTGCCTCACCCTTGAGGTAGCACTTAAGGTATTGCATTTTTACTGCATCACCAAGCTTTTCTCGTGAGTGAATCATTCTGACATAAATATCGTGGAATGTTGCCCACGACATGTAGGTGCCATCAAAGTTTGGCACTAGTACTCTGGGTAAACGAACCGCAAGATTGTCAGTTTCTTCATTCTCACGAGAATGCTTGCTTTGAGACATACTCTGGATTAGAACCAACGCCTCCTGAACTTCAGCCTCTGCTATTCTGTAGTACTCCAAATTTTCTTCCGCTTGCATTTCATTTTCCTCATGGATCATAATTTCTTCATGCAGTATAGAAATTTTCTCCCATGAGTCTGCAATTGCCTTTCTTTTGAGCTCATAGTAATGCTCGGATAAGTTGCTGTTCAGGCTTTTGTGCACGTCTTCAACATTTCTTCTCAAGTTATCGTATCTGATCTCCAGCCGTTTATATCTCATTACTTGTTGCTGATCAAATTCGTTTTCTATATTGTTTTGATCGTGTCGCCCCGGAATGTTACCCCCACTGGTAGTTGGGGTGGTTGCGTTTTTGCCCGTCAGGGGACCAGTTGCTGGTAACGCAAAGCCTACTCTGTTATTTTGCAGCCTAGCTGCTAAAGGAGACTCTCCCTTGGTTGCGACTGCTATGCCTGCTGTAGATGCCGCTGTGGTCGAGTAGCCTTTTGTGGCTGAAGTATGCCTTGGTATTGCCCCTCTGGCACTTGAAGTGTGTTCCTCCATCATGCTCCAGTGTGCTGGTAGTGTAGTCTCTTCGTCTGATATGCCTGCTGGGATTGCTGCTGCTTCTGAGACCTTTCTTCTTGCTTGGTCTCCTATTGAAGGGCAATCTGCTGCTACCAATGAGACGTCTTTAGTTGCTTTGCTTGATTCCTGTGCTGGAATCTCTCTTGATTCATCTTCTAGGGCGAGCTGGTCTTCTTGCAGAAGTTGCGTGGCATTGTCATATGCCCTCTTTACCTTACTGTAAAAATTCTCTGTAAAATATTTATTGTCTGCTATGTTTAGCAGGGTTAATTCCTTGTGTGTAGTCTCAAACTCCCTCCAATACTGCGAGAGGGTGCTTTGATGACCACTTATGTAGGGTTGCGTTCTTCTCCTGTTAGGCCCGTCCTTCTTCATGTTGGTGAAAAAGGTGTTGATCATCTGGCCTAGCTTCCATTGGGAGTCTAGAAGATCGTTCTCCATGATCGCTGATTGCTTTTTCCTCGAAGGACCAAAAATGTGAGTGATACACTGAATCTCAATTTCTTCAGATTCCTCTAAAAGTCAGCATACTGACCAACTTAAGACCGCTGAGTCTGAATATCGTCAAAATTTGCGAATCTGAGATGGTGAGTGAAATCTCAATTTCTTCAGATTCCTCTAAAAATCAGATGGTGAGTGAATTCTCAATTTCTTCAGATTCCTCTAAAAATCAGCGTACTGACCAATTTAAGACCGCTGAGTCTGAATATCGTCAAAATTTGCGAATCTGAGATGGTGAGTGAAATCTCAATTTCTTCAGATTCCTCTAAAAATCAGATGGTGAGTGAATTCTCAATTTCTTCAGATTCCTCTAAAAATCAGCGTACTGACCAATTTAAGACCGCTAAGTCTGAATATCGTCAAAATTTGCGAATCTGAGATGGTGAGTGAAATCTCAATTTCTTCAGATTCCTCTAAAAATCAGATGGTGAGTGAATTCTCAATTTCTTCAGATTCCTATAAAAATCAGCGTACTGAACAATTGAAGACCGCTGAGTCTGAATATCGTCAAAATTTGCGAATCTGAGATGGTGAGTGAAATCTCAATTTCTACAGATTCCTCTAAAAATCAGATGGTGAGTGAATTCTCAATTTCTTCAGATTCCTCTAAAAATCAGCGTAGTGACCAATTTAAGACCGCTGAGTCTGAATATCGTCAAAATTTGCGAATCTGAGATGGTGAGTGAAATCTCAATTTCTTCAGATTCCTCTAAAAATCAGATGGTGAGTGAATTCTCAATTTATTCAGATTCCTCTAAAAATCAGCGTACTGAACAATTTAAGACCGCTGAGTCTGAACATCGTCAAAATTTGCGAATCTGAGATGGTGAGTGAAATCTCAATTTCTTCAGATTCCTCTAAAAATCAGATGGTGAGTGAATTCTCAATTTCTTAAGATTCCTCTAAAAATCAGAGTAGTGACCAATTTAAGACCGCTGAGTCTGAATATCGTCAAAATTTGCGAATCTGAGATGGTGAGTGAAATCTCAATTTCTTCAGATTCCTCTAAAAATCAGATGGTGAGTGAATTCTCAATTTCTTCAGATTCCTCTAAAAATCAGCGTAGTGACCAATTTAAGACCGCTGAGTCTTAATATCGTCAAAATTTGCGAATCTGAGATGGTGAGTGAAATCTCAATTTCTTCAGATTCCTCTAAAAATCAGATGGTGAGTGAAATCTCAATTTCTTCAGATTCCTCTAAAAATCAGCGTAGTGACCAATTTAAGACCGCTGAGTCTGAATATCGTCAAAATTTGCGAATCTGAGATGGTGAGTGAAATCTCAATTTCTTCAGATTCCTCTAAAAATCAGATGGTGAGTGAATTCTCAATTTCTTCAGATTCCTCTAAAAATCAGCGTAGTAACCAATTTAAGACCGCTGAGTCTGAATATCGTCAAAATTTGCGAATCTGAGATGGTGAGTGAAATCTCAATTTCTTCAGATTCCTCTAAAAATCAGATGGTGAGTGAATTCTCAATTTCTTCAGATTCCTCTAAAAATCAGCGTAGTGACCAATTTATTTATTTATTTATTTTAGGATTCATCAACAACTGACTACTACAATAATTAGATAAATGAAACCTTAACGAAGCTGATTTTTTAAATTGCGCTTATTTAAATTAAAATCAATCACATCGTATTTACTATTAAAAAGACGAGACATTGAGGAGATTGGCATGTGCATCCCATAATTAGTACTATGCCTAGAAACATGGAAAAAGTCATAGCTCCTAAAAGAGCGAGGAGGTACAGAAATATTGAATGATGAAAGCAATTCAGCAGAATTAATACCGCCCTGTATACAGTCAAAAGCAAAAGCAATTCTGGCATTCATTCGTCTATCCTCGAGAGAGGACAAAGGGAAGAGTTTAAGCCTATTTTCATAAGGCGGAAGCACGGAGGGATTGTCCCAATGTAAGCCACGAAGTGCAAAACGTACAAAATTACGCTGGACGGCTTCGATGCGGTTAATATGAACTGCATGGAAAGGAGACCAAACCGGGCTAGCGTATTCCAATATAGGGCGGACAAAAGTGCAAAAAAGAAGTTTCGTTATAGTGGGATCGTCAAACTCCTTAGACCACCTCTTAACAAAACCCAAAGCGGAGTTACCCTTGGCAATAATAGCGTCATAGTGATCATTGAAAGATAAACGGGAATTAAATAATACACCCAAATCTTTGGTTTTGTCAAGTCGAGATAAGGATGAATTATCCAGAACATAACAGAAGTCAAGAAGTGACCGTTTACGGGAAAAAGACATAACGGTACATTTACTTATATTTAAGGGTAAACAGTTAATAGAGCACCAATGATAAAAAGTGTCTAAGTCAGAATTTAAAAGTTCGCATTCGTTTGCGTTTGATACAGTACGGAAAATTTTGGCGTCATCTGCATAGCAAAGAATGCGTGAATTATTTAATAATAAAAAGACATCATTAATATATACAATGAAAAGCAGTGGTCCGAGGTGACTACCCTGAGGGACGCCTGATGTGTTATTTATTTCATTAGAAAGAGCGTTGCGAAAACTAACACGTTGTGTACGGCCTAATAGGTAAGAAGAAATCCAATTAATAAAAGAGGAGGGAAATCCTAAAAGAGATAATTTAAAAATGAGAATTTTATGATTAATTCTGTCGAAGGCCTTACTAAAATCTGTATAAATGCAATCAACCTGCTGTCCGTTTTCCAGGGCAGACATGCAAAAGTTAGAAAACTCTAATAAGTTAGTCGTAGTAGATTTCCCTTTAATAAAACCGTGTTGGAAAGATCCCAGGAAGGGTTTGCAGTGAAAACATAAAACATCACAAATTAAAGCTTCAAAAATTTTTGCTATGCAACATAATTTAGCAATAGGTCGATAGTTACTTATGTCGCACTTATTACCCTTCTTATGTAAAGGAATTATTAATGACAACTTCCACTGCTTAGGAAAAACACCACAAGATAAAGATAAATTAAATAAATAACACAGTACAGCGACAATAGACGAGTTGCAGCGTTTTACAAAAATGGAGGGAATGCCATCAGGACCACACGAGAATGAGTCTGGTAGATTAGAAATAAAATCAGAAATCGAGTCCTCGTCAAGTAATAAGTCCTTAGGCTGAAAAGAAGTCGGCGAAAGCTTCGTCAGGTGGGTAAAATTACTATAACTAATATCACAGTTGGGATCACAGAAAGCGGTTTTAAAAAAGTCACCAAAGAGATTGGCAATTTCAAGGGGATCAGTAGTATCTATATCCCCGTATCTCAACGAGGAAGGGTAACCGTCACACTTACGCTTAGAGTTGACGAAATGCCAGAACTGCTTTGGTTCGCTACGCAATGCGGACCTCATTCTCTGCAGATAGGAGCCGTACGAATCTTCAACAGCAGAAACATACAGAGAACGGATATTGCAGAACTCAGCATAGTCAGCATCACCCCGCGAGGAACAAAACCTTTTCCATGCTTTGTTTCTGGCATTTTTTAGGTGTTTCACGGAACTATTATTAACCCAGGGTGCATAATTAGAGTTACACCTAGAAAGCTCAATAGGGACAAATTTAGCACAGCAGTTATAAATAATTTCATAGAAAATATTAACAGCCTCGTCAATGTCACGTTTATTGAGCACGACAGACCAGTCATAACTAGCAAGCCAATCATTTATATTGGTAAAATCAGCCTTTTTAAAGTTGTAACATAAATTTTCAACATGAGAGCTATAAACAGAGGAAGTAATATCGAGCGTTATAATAGTGTGCAAGGCCGGGTGATGATTGGTTTCGGGAACAAGCGGAGCCAAGCAATGCTTCACGAGGGTTCCGTCAGGATCCGAAGAGAACAACAGGTCCAAAAACTTGCCAGAGGAATTCCGAATATTGCTAGCTTGTGATAGGCCCATCGAAAGAATGTAGTCAATGAAGCTACTAGCAGGTTGAAAAGCCGATGATATGAACGGAGACAGTCCATCGTTGTCATCAGATTGCTCCCAGGAAACAGTGGGAAGATTGAAGTCGCCAAAAAGCAGCAATTGATCAGAGGGGTGTAGTTTAGACATAATACCCTCGATACATAACGCCGTGGCCATATAAATCTCCAAAGAAGAATTTGGAGGAATGTAGCAGGTGATAATGTATACGGTTATGCAGGGAAGTCTCAAAGCTACGCAAATAAGCTCCAAATTGTCAGAGTTCAAGAAGTCAATCAGCACACAAGGAATATCACGGCGAACAGCACAAAGTACTCCTCCACCCACAGGTGCATCGTCAGAACAGTGGCGATCACGACGAAAGACAATGTATTCGGAGCTAAAAAGCTCGGCATCGGAAATCCTGCCGCACAGCCAAGTTTCAGTCAAGCAGACCACGTCGAAACATGAGTTGGTGCAACTATTAAAAAATTTATGCGTCTTAGATCGTAGACCGGTTACGTTGGCATAGTATAATGAGACTTCCCTAATATGTTTTTTGCAGGAGAAGCCGAGGAACCATTCCGACCTCTAGGAATAAATTCCCGCACAATAGAGTTTACTGGCCAGACGTCCAACGATAAAACTGCTTTAAAATGATCCTCAGGGACAAGAATTTTAAAAGAAGCTGCAAAAGTGCGGTTTCCAGGTCCTTGGTGTTTCGAAATCCTCCTGCATGAAATAGATGAATGCAACACACCAAGCCGGGAAGAAATTAAAGCGCAGATCTCCTCTTCAGAAGTCTCTGGATGGACACGAGACACAAAGATAGATCTAGGAACCTTAGCCGGGCGCAAAACAGATCCCACAACACCAACAGACGCAGGTTCAGCAGTGGAAATGAGATCGGTCGCAACAATAGAAGACGCAGAAGGGCCACCAGCACGATCCCTGCGCCTACGATGGCCAGGACGGCGATTAGTAGTGGGAGACACCTTACGGGATAGCTGTCGCGGCTCAGAAATCTTACTCTTATTAGAACTTTCCAGTATAGTACAAGAGGTGCTCGCAGTTATATCAGACGTTGGCTTCGTAGTGGTGCTGGACAGCCGTTCCGGTTCAGAAATCTGGCGCTCATTCAAATTATCAGATATAGTGCAAGGCGCACTTCCAGTAGTGTCCGTAGATGGCGATGCTATAGAAAATTCTGAGCATCGAGACGACAAAGAACACACGTCGGTTGCAATAGATCCAAGTAGCTTAGAATTAGCCGAAATAGCCGACGAGCACGAACCGAGATCATCGCGGACCTGCTTCACTCCACGACGAATATCCTCAGCAACTGGCATAATTGTAGCGGGAAGATCGGACCCCGCGATGAGAGTCTGAAAGTCGTTAGTAGTTTCCACCAAAAATGACAGCTTGGACGAAATAGCGTGCGTCTTTTCGAGCAAGGATAAAGAATTAGAATTTACCTCCGAAATTGTAGACAGAAGAGTATCAAACTTCCCATTAAGTGAAAATAGATCCTCAGATAGAGTGTTTAAAACAGCCTCATTCGAGGAAATTTGGTTGAGCCTATTAGCAACGAGTGAATGCTCTGCAGAGATCGATTTGGCCATGTCCGTAATGAGCCTCATAATATGGCAAGGCTTAATTTCCAAACATTCGGAACAAGTAGTATAGCGCGCCGAAGCCTGACTTCTAGTGCGTTTAAGGCAAGAGGCGTGAAAGAAACCATTACAGATACCATCGCACGCAATCTCTTCGCAAGAAATAGAAGTCGAGCAGATCTTGCAAAGATTCATCATGAAACCAGTAAAAATGGTTCTCAAAAATGTTTAGAAACACTGAATTAGCCGAGACACAAACCCAATAAAAATTTATCGATAAATAAAGCTTAAACCAGTGATCAAATCAGAGTTTCGGCTTAGAGAAAGTGGCACTATACACCAGTGGCGTGGGGTCCATATAACACGATTCCTACCGGCTTCCGTTTTGGGAACTCATCCTATTCCCGTAAATTTAAAACTTGTTCTATGCCTGTAAAATTCCTGGAAAGCGCTCCCAAAATTCATCTCGTAAAGAAAACATGGCAAAACAAGTATTACAACCAAAAACAACCATAATCTGTTGTTGCACTACGATGGAACCTTCCCTCGCACCGTAGCAGGGTCTATCAAGGGGTTGCATCGGGTATGAAGCGCTCGCTCGCTGCTTCTGTAAGCCGGTCATTTTACGGCTTACTCAAGCCCACACTTTTCTCCACGAGTAACAAAGAAATCGTGTGTGATATCCTTTGCTCACTAAAGGCAAATCCTATAAGAAAATAACACGATAGAAACCGGCTTCTCGGCTGTTTTTGTTTTGCAGAAGTTGAAATTCGGGTCACTTCGGCGGGTGGTTGTTTATTTCTTAGAATGTCAGCTGATTCGTGTCTTCTCTATGAACGGGTGTGAGTGTAGTGGTGCTCTATAACACGGTAGAAAGCGGCTTCTCGGGTGAGTGGGGTTGGTTGGGGTGGGTTTGGTTATTAAATCTCTTTGATACTGAAGGGGCTGTGAATTGTAGGAGTGAATGCTCCCTTATTTCACAAGAACACGGCAGAAGTCGTCTTCTCGGAAGGGAGGGGTGTTGTGGTTTTGTTTATTATATTTTAATAAAAAAATTGTTAACTTGTGTCTCTTTTTGCCTTGGTGCTCAACGGATTGTGACTTATGAGTGTGGTGTGGTGCTATTTTATTACCTCTCGATAACACGATAGAATCCGGCTTCTCGTCATTTCTCAGATTAAAACTCGGTATAGTTCCTTTAGTCAACTAAAATTTTTAGATTTACTTAATAAATCAAAATATGATTATTTTGCTCAATCAAGTCCTAACGAAAAGATATCATTTTTAATTACAGTTTTCCCGGGAATTTTCCAGTTTTCTGCTTTAAAAAATGAATTGAACGTTTTATATACCACTTCTTCATTACGGCAATTTGATATTCTCGCGCTTTACTCGCATATTAAATGTGGCATTTTAAAAGATACTTTTCCTCAAATTTTAAACTTGTGTTTTATATTTTTAACTCTTCCCATTACAGTTGCTTCCGCGGAAAGATCTTTTTCAGCCCTTAAGAGAATACATACTTATTTAAGAAATTCTCAAACCGAAGAAAGGCTCTCAAATTTAGCACTCTTATCGATAGAAAAACACCTTTCTTTTACAATGATGTTTTGGCCGAATTTATAAAAAAAAATCGTAGATTAGTTTTGGAGTATAAGTAAGATTAATTATATTTCATATCAACTTTTCACAGTTTTTGTTAACTGCTTTAGTTTGATTGCACGATACACGCGACTATAACGGTTTTTTTCAAAGCCACTTATATTATTCTTGAAGTTAATTGTATGTGCATATTTATTCATAATATTCGTATAGCACTTAACTTCCAATGACTTTAAGTACGATAGAAGTGGCCGACTAAATTCGACAAGAATACACGCAGTCACTGTTGAACACATTTTATAATATCTGACTTCATTTGGTAAGTTTTTTTTCGCTATTAAGTTTCTGATTTTTGCACCGGCTTACCTTCTCAAAAATTTCACCCCACGCCACTGCTATACACACATGTCACGTAAATAAATTAATAAATAGTCAGTTAAATAAATAAATAGTACATAGAAACAGTACAATGAAGAGTATCACAGGTCGACGAACTCAAATTGCACAATTAAAAAAATAAAACGATGAAAAATAAAAATATCACAGATCAGAGTTTAAGGTTCAGAGTTCAAAATCACAGAATCCAATTAATGAGCACCAAGAGGTCACAAAGCCCAACCAATGGGTGGTAAATAAGCGACACCGCACCAAAAATCACAATGATAGCAAAATCACTCTGTCTTTAGGCAGAAACTTAGGCGGCCGTTTAACCGAAAAAACCTTTAAAAATATTAAAGGAAAGCAGAAACTTATTATAGTTCAGTCAACCAAACAATTGCACCGATGATAGAGTTATAGTTAATAGCCACAACACAAGAAAAAAAGTAAAAATTGCAAAAAACACAGGAGCAAAATTAGCTGCGTCCGCACTCGACCTCGACCTCGAATTGTTTATATTTAAGACCGCTGAGTCTGAATATCGTCAAAATTTGCGAATCTGAGATGGTGAGTGAAATCTCAATTTCTTCAGATTCCTCTAAAAATCAGATGGTGAGTGAGTTTTCAATTTCTTCAGATTCCTCTAAAAATCAGCGAAGTGACCAATTTAAGACCGCTGAGTCTGAATATCGTCAAAATTTGCGAATCTGAGATGGTGAGTGAAATCTCAATTTCTTCAGATTACTCTAAAAATCAGATGGTGAGTGAATTCTCAATTTCTTCAGATTCCTCTAAAAATCAGCGTACTGACCAATTTAAGACCGCTGAGCCTGAATATCGCCAAAATTTGCGAATCTGAGATGGTGAGTGAAATCACAATTTCTTCAGATTCCTCTAAAAATCAGATGGTGAGTGAATTCTCAATTTCTTCAGATTCCTCTAAAAATCAGCGTAGTGACCAATTTAAGACCGCTGAGTCTGAATATCGTCAAAATTTGCGAATCTGAGATGGTGAGTGAAATCTCAATTTCTTCAGATTCCTCTAAAAATCAGGTGGTGAGTGAATTCTCAATTTCTTCAGATTCCTCTAAAAATCAGCGTAGTGACCAATTTAAGACCGCTGAGTCTGAATATCGTCAAAATTTGCGAATCTGAGATGGTGAGTGAAATCTCAATTTCTTCAGATTCCTCTAAAAATCAGGTGGTGAGTGAATTCTCAATTTCTTCAGATTCCTCTAAAAATCAGCGTAGTGACCAATTTAAGACCGCTGAGTCTGAATATCGTCAAAATTTGCGAATCTGAGATGGTGAGTGAAATGTCAATTTCTTCAGATTCCTCTAAAAATCAGATGGTGAGTGAATTCTCAATTTCTTCAGATTCCTCTAAAAATCAGCGTACTGACCAATTTAAGACCGCTGAGTCTGAATATCGTCAAAATTTGCGAATCTGAGATGGTGAGTGAAATCTCAATTTCTTCAGATTCCTGTAAAAATCAGATGGTGAGTGAATTCTCAATTTCTTCAGATTCCTCTAAAAATCAGCGTAGTGACCAATTTAAGACCGCTGAGTCTGAATATCGTCAAAATTTGCGAATCTGAGATGGTGAGTGAAATCTCAATTTCTTCAGATTCCTCTAAAAATCAGATGGTGAGTGAATTCTCAATTTCTTCAGATTCCTATAAAAATCAGCGTACTGACCAATTTAAGACCGCTGAGTCTGAATATCGTAAAAATTTGCGAATCTGAGATGGTGAGTGAAATTTCAATTTCTTCAGATTCCTCTAAAAATCAGATGGTGAGTGAATTCTCAATTTCTTCAGATTCCTCTAAAAATCAGCGCAGTGACCAATTTAAGACCGCTGAGTCTGAATATCGTCAAAATTTGCGAATCTGAGATGGTGAGTGAAATCTCAATTTCTTCAGATTCCTCTAAAAATCAGATGGTGAGTGAATTCTCAATTTCTTCAGATTCCTCTAAAAATCAGCGTAGTGACAAATTTAAGACCGCTGAGTCTGAATATCGTCAAAATTTGCGAATCTGAGATGGTGAGTGAAATCTCAATTTCTTCATATTCCTCTAAAAATCAGATGGTGAGTGAATTCTCAATTTCTTCAGATTCCTCTAAAAATCAGCGTAGTGACCAATTTAAGACCGCTGAGTCTGAATATCGTCAAAATTTGCGAATCTGAGATGATGAGTGAAATCTCAATTTCTTCAGATTCCTCTAAAAATCAGATGGTGAGTGAATTCTCAATTTCTTCAGATTCCTCTAAAAATCAGCGTAGTGACCAATTTAAGACCGCTGAGCCTGAATATCGTCAAAATTTGCGAATCTGAGATGGTGAGTGAAATCTCAATTTCTTCAGATTCCTCTAAAAATCAGATGGTGAGTGAATTCTCAATTTCTTCAGATTCCTCTAAAAATCAGCGTACTGACCAATTTAAGACCGCTAAGTCTGAATATCGTCAAAATTTGCGAATCTGAGATGGTGAGTGAAATCTCAATTTCTTCAGATTCCTCTAAAAATCAGATGGTGAGTGAATTCTCAATTTCTTCAGATTCCAATAAAAATCAGCGTACTGAACAATTTAAGACCGCTGAGTCTGAATATCGTCAAAATTTGCGAATCTGAGATGGTGAGTGAAATCTCAATTTCTTCAGATTCCTCTAAAAATCAGATGGTGAGTGAATTCTCAATTTCTTCAGATTCCTCTAAAAATCAGCGTAGTGACCAATTTAAGACCGCTGAGTCTGAATATCGTCAAAATTTGCGAATCTGAGATGGTGAGTGAAATCTCAATTTCTTCAGATCCCTCTAAAAATCAGATGGTGAGTGAATTCTCAATTTCTTCAGATTCCTCTAAAAATCAGCGTACTGACCAATTTAAGACCGCTGAGTCTGAATATCGTCAAAATTTGCGAATCTGAGATGGTGAGTGAAATCTCAATTTCGTCAGATTCCTCTAAAAATCAGATGGTGAGTGAATTCTCAATTTCTTCAGATTCCTCTAAAAATCAGCGTAGTGACCAATTTAAGACCGCTGAGTCTGAATATCGTCAAAATTTGCGAATCTGAGATGGTGAGTGAAATCTCAATTTCTCCAGATTCCTCTAAAAATCAGATGGTGAGTGAATTCTCAATTTCTTCAGATTCCTCTAAAAATCAGCGTACTGACCAATTTAAGACCGCTGAGTCTGAATATCGTCAAAATTTGCGAATCTGAGATGGTGAGTGAAATCTCAATTTCTTCAGATTCCTCTAAAAATCAGATGGTGAGTGAATTCTCAATTTCTTCAGATTCCTCTAAAAATCAGCGTACTGACCAATTTAAGACCGTTGAGTCTGAATATCGTCAAAATTTGCGAATCTGAGATGGTGAGTGAAATCTCAATTTCTTCAGATTCCTCTAAAAATCAGATGGTGAGTGAATTCTCAATTTCTTCAGATTCCTCTAAAAATCAGCGTAGTGACCAATTTAAGACCGCTGAGTCTGAATATCGTCAAAATTTGCGAATCTGAGATGGTGAGTGAAATCTCAATTTCTTCAGATTCCTCTAAAAATCAGATGGTGAGTGAATTCTCAATTTCTTCAGATTCCTCTAAAAATCAGCGTACTGACCAATTTAAGACCGCTGAGTCTGAATATCGTCAAAATTTGCGAATCTGAGATGGTGAGTGAAATCTCAATTTCTTCAGATTCCTCTAAAAATCAGATGGTGAGTGAATTCTCAATTTCTTCAGATTCCTCTAAAAATCAGCGTAGTGACCAATTTAAGACCGCTGAGTCTGAATATCGTCAAAATTTGCGAATCTGAGATGGTGAGTGAAATCTCAATTTCTGCAGATTCCTCTAAAAATCAGATGGTGAGTGAATTCTCAATTTCTTCAGATTCCTCTAAAAATCAGCGTACTGACCAATTTAAGACCGCTGAGTCTGAATATCGTCAAAATTTGCGAATCTGAGATGGTGAGTGAAATCTCAATTTCTTCAGATTCCTCTAAAAATCAGATGGTGAGTGAATTCTCAATTTCTTCAGATTCCTCTAAAAATCAGCGTAGTGACCAATTTAAGACCGCTGAATCTGAATATCGTCAAAATTTGCGAATCTGAGATGGTGAGTGAAATCTCAATTTCTTCAGATTCCTCTAAAAATCAGATGGTGAGTGAATTCTCAATTTCTTCAGATTCCTCTAAAAATCAGCGTACTGACCAATTTAAGACCGCTGAATCTGAATATCGTCAAAATTTGCGAATCTGAGATGGTGAGTGAAATCTCAATTTCTTCAGATTCCTCTAAAAATCAGATGGTGAGTGAATTCTCAATTTCTTCAGATTCCTCTAAAAATCAGCGTACTGACCAATTTAAGACCGCTGAGTCTGAATATCGTCAAAATTTGCGAATCTGAGATGGTGAGTGAAATCTCAATTTCTTCAGATTCCTCTAAAAATCAGATGGTGAGTGAATTCTCAATTTCTTCAGATTCCTCTAAAAATCAGCGTAGTGACCAATTTAAGACCGCTGAGTCTGAATATCGTCAAAATTTGCGAATCTGAGATGGTGAGTGAAATCTCAATTTCTTCAGATTCCTCTAAAAATCAGATGGTGAGTGAATTCTCAATTTCTTCAGATTCCTCTAAAAATCAGCGTAGTGACCAATTTAAGACCGCTGAGTCTGAATATTGTCAAAATTTGCGAATCTGAGATGGTGAGTGAAATCTCAATTTCTTCAGATTCCTGGTGAGTGAAATCTCAATTTCTTCAGATTCCTCTAAAAATCAGATGGTGAGTGAATTCTCAATTTCTTCAGATTCCTCTAAAAATCAGCGTACTGACCAATTTAAGACCGCTGAGTCTGAATATCGTCAAAATTTGCGAATCTGAGATGGTGAGTGAAATCTCAATTTCTTCAGATTCCTCTAAAACTCAGATGGTGAGTGAATTCTCAATTTCTTCAGATTCCTCTAAGAATCAGCGTACTGACCAATTTAAGACCGCTGAGTCTGAATATCGTCAAAATTTGCGAATCTGAGATGGTGAGTGAAATCTCAATTTCTTCAGATTCCTCTAAAAATCAGATGGTGAGTGAATTCTCAATTTCTTCAGATTCCTCTAAAAATCAGCGTAGTGACCAATTTAAGACCGCTGAGTCTGAATATCGTCAAAATTTGCGAATCTGATGTTAAGCAACGGGAGTTCAATTAAATTAATACTTGGGCGAGGGGTTTGATTAAAATATTGTATTATAACTTTATTTAAGTTATTTATTTAAGTTAACACAGTTTATACACAAAATACGGGTACAGAGTTCCAAGGCGGACCGGTCGGTTCAAGAACGACTTAGCGACTGACTTTTCAGATTTACAGAAACGACGCGCGGCTTCGATTCACGTGCGCTCGCAACGTGACTTAAGAATCCGCGTTTGCGGAAAATAGAACACGAGCCGCTTAGGTAGACGGTTCAGCCGGCGCATGTAGCGCTGGTCTGCTGAATCGCTAAAAATCGTGGGAAACAGAAAATGGGATTGTGGGAATGGAGTGGAGTTTTAGGGATTGGAATGCGGCTTTATTACACGCCTCCCCTTAGAGATGAAAATTGTACCTAGGGTTGGTGCAATTTTCATCCCTGTTGGTTGAGGGATCTGTGATATTGTGGTTTGACTCAGCAGACGGACTTTGTTCATTTAATGCAGGAATTGTTCTTGTACCTTCCGGTTTGACACAAATTTTTTTACAATGTTTTTGAAATACATAAATTAGGCTACCAATAATACAAAATGCAAAAATAGTATACAATGAATAAAATTGATTTTGATGTTTTTTCAGCGTTTTTAATTTAGATGTTTCTTCTTTTATGGAATCAAGATTTTTACTTAGTTTATTTAAATTTTGTATTTGTTCAGGGATAGAAAATGATAATGTTTTTGAATGGTCTGAGGAGCTTAAGTTTGTATGTAAGTGTACAATTTCGAAATCTTTGCTACTGGTTAGTTTTATATTAGAGAAGTGATCAACAGCGATATTACTTACAAATTCGCCTTTCGTGCTCAGGATTACAAGTTTTGCATTTACTTTACAATGTTGCTTTACTCTTAATATACCGATACCTTGAAGCTTCGTTGTAACACTAGTTTCTTTACAATTGATAATGATCGGTTCCTCGTAGGGGGCTACGAATAACCAAGAGTTGGCTTTAGCTAGTTGCAGGAAAATTGTTTGAGAAACAGATAGGATTCTTCTTTTACAGTTTTTCGGAAGAACATCGGTTGATGAGAAAAGTCTCATTTCACATGCGGCGTTAACATGTGCCAAAGAGATAGGTAACGTTTGCTCGCAAATATAAGTTGTCTTCTGTAACCGTTGACAGTTTGCAAGATCATGACTATTGTAAAGAAAGTAGTATTGGTTTACAGAATCTGTTACAATAAATGTTTTTTCTGGTAATATTAAGGCGTAAGAATCATTATACAATAGCGCAGGAATACTAGTGATCTTATAAATTGAATAGTCGATTGGCATAACTAACGAAATAACTAACAAAAAGTGAAGCTTATTATTACTGTAGTATATAAATGTTTCGATTATATTATATATTAGATGTACATTTTGTAACTTAAGGCTAATAGGTATGTGTAGGCTATTTGTTAGATGGATCTGAATTTTCTTAAGTTCGTCTAGCAGTTGGTCGCTATCGATTACATAAGGATGCTATTTACCTTGAGATGAGGAATATAAAATATCTACTATGTGAGATTGCGTCATTGAATATTGCTCTACGACCATCACGAAGGTTGTGAAAACTTCGTTTAACATTGCTAGAGATTCAGTTACGCGCAAACTTGTTCTTGTGATATTTTGTATAATATCTAGCCTTTGTAATACAATTTCGGTTTTTGCCTGGAGTTGTTTTATATATGATAGAGTGGAATTGAATTGATTTAGGGTAGATTTAACTATGCTGGTTTGTTCCTTTGTTAATTCGATAAGATGATTTTCGTTTTCTTCGACTAGTTTGAATTGTTCGTTATAATAAATAGCATCAGATTCATCTAGGGTTCCAAACAGGAATTTGGCTACACTACCAACAGCGTTTACTAGCCCTCTTTTGCTTATTACATTGAAATCTAATCCTAAAATGTTACTTATTAATTTATTTTGGGCTTGTAGATTACGTATGGTTTGGTTTACTTGAGGCAGAATGTTTTGGCATTCTTTGGTGTGAAGATTTCTGCCTAATAATTCGTTACAGATCTCGTCGATCTTCTCCGCGTAAAAGAGTATTTGTTTGTATTGGTACTTAAGGCCTCGGAGATCTATATGAATCATTTGTCGTTGTATAATTTCAATTCGCCAATGCGCTCGTATAACAGACCAGACTTCATGGTTAAGTTGGTGATTTCGAACGGTTGTCCACTCCAATCCATTGCATTCGAATGAGTGCTAATCGTCACTGCGATGAGCGTGATAAGAAGGAATGTGGTCATGATTCGTTAACCTGTAGGAAAGGAGTAAGTTTAAGTGGAAGAGATAAATGATATAAGACGGTTGTTATGGACCTTCGTTGGCTTATTTTTGACTAAGAATACAGAATTAACTCCCTCTGAGGATATGATCTTGTACGGTCCTGTCCATACGGGTAAAAGTTTTTTACATTTGCCCTTGCATGTGTGGTTATCTTTTAAAAGTACAAGGTCACATTCAGTAAACGACGAGGTATGTCTATCATAATATTCCTTCGTTAAGTGTTTTTGTTTTATAAGATTTTCTCTGGCGATTTGTAGAGAATGTTGCATTCTAGATTTAAGTTCGTTAGTGTATATATCATAGTTGTAATATATTTCTGGAGTGCGAGAAAATATAGAGGGTAATTCTGCCTTTCGACCGAAAACCAGTTCAAACGGAGTATATCCCGTGGAAGTATTGGGAGTGGTGTTGTGGACGAACACGGCGTATTTCATCCAAGTGTCCCAGTCGTTTTGTGAACGATTGATATAACAACGGAGATATTCAGTAAAATTTCGATGACTCCGTTCACACGATCCGTTCGATTGGTGGCGATACGCGGTTGTTTGTATTTTATTTATTTTGAGTAGCTTGCAAACGTTTTTAAAAAGGCTACTAAGGAAATTCTGGCCTCGATCAGTTAGGACATATTTAGGGACGCCAAAATTGAGGATGATATCAGTCACAAATTTCTCAGCAATTATATTAGCTCCTTGATCAGTTATAGGGATTGCTCCTGAGAATTTAGTAAGGTCATCAATAAATGTTAAAAGATATTTATTACCGTTTTCGGTCGCCGGGAATGGTCCAACTATGTCCATAGAGATTTTTTCGAAAGGTTCTCTCGCCGTGGTAGTAATCTCCATTGGCTCACGTGTATAGCGGGTAATTTTATTTTTCTTACATACTTCGCATTTGTTTATGTAGTTTTTGATATCTTTAAACATATTTCTCCATTTATGATACATTTTAATCCTTTTATAAGTACGATTAACACCATTGTGTCCACCGGTGGGGGTAATTTGAAATTCTCGCAAAATTCCCTGGATATCGTCGCTTGAGAGACCAGTAGAAAAATTATCATGGAAAACTGTGACTTTTATTCCTGTAGTTTTAAAAATATATCGTAACATAGCGCGGATGATCTCATAGCGCAGATGTTTGCGACTTGGTAATTTAACGGGGTTGTGTAAAATGAATCTGTAATATTTTTTTATTTACTAGGAATAATTTTAGCTTTTCGAAGACATCGAAGAAAATCTCATAACATGATTTTTCTGTGACTGAATTCGTGATTAGGTATATGGTAAGGAGACCATTATCGGTAGGTATTATATCTCGTAGGTCCCTTGATTTTGACCTAAGTTCTAGATAGTGATCTTCGTTTATTAAGGCTTTAAACTTGTTGTCGAGGTGGATTTCCTTATTGATGAATATAGCAGTATTATTTTGATTATGTATTTGGTCCTTCAAATAAATTATCGTCGGTATCTAGTACATGGGGATTTATGATTGGACCCTTGTTAAGAATTTCTACGAATAGATTATAAGAAGAAGAGTGATTGTCTACAGGGTTGGTTGTACGATTTTGGGATCGGACGTTGCTGGCTTGTGGAGGATCATTGACTGTTTTTTGGGACCGTAGCGTCATTTTACGTATTCTGCTTAGGCTGTCTGCATTAGTGTTGGATACGCCTTTCTTATGCAAAATCTCAAAGTCAAACTCAGCAAGTTTGAGCTTCAACGCATTAGTCTCGAACTTGGGTCCTTACAGTTATGAAGATAGACGAGGGGTTTATGGTATGTGTAAATTTTGAATTTTTTACCGAAGAGGTAGAGTCTAAAGTGTTGTACGGACCAGACAACGGCAAGGAGTTCCCTATCTATTGTAGAATAGTTTCTTTCACTCTTAGACAGTGTACGTGATGCATACGCAATAGGTAGATCTTGGTTAGGTTCTCCTTGCGATAGTACAGAGCCAATGGCAGTTCCACTTGCACCACATGTTAGAATGAAATTCTTAGTAAAATCAGGATATTGGAGTAAGGGGGGATTTATAAGTCTTTCCTTCAAAATATTGAAGGATTCAGTGCAGGAAGCTGTCCAGTCAAATACTGCGTCTTTTTTCAATAGGCTAGTAAGAGGTTGGGATATTTTTGAAAAATCTTTGATAAAACGCCTGTAATAGCCTGCGAGGCCAAGGAAGGTTTGTATGTCTTTAGTGTTTTTGGGAAGAGAAAAATTTCGTACGCTCTCGACTTTTCGCGGATCAGGGCTTATGCCTTGTTCATTTATGATATGTCCAAGGTAAGTGAGTTCAGATTTAAGGAACTCGCACTTTTCCGGTTGGAGCTTTAGGTTATGCTCGCGTAACCTCTGAAGTACTTCTATTAATTTCTGGTTGTGTTCTTGGAGCGTTTTGCCATAAATCACGATGTCGTCCATATAAACGAATATTTTTGTGCCCTGGAGGCCCGTGAGTACATTATTCATTAGCCTCTGGAAGGTCGCTGGTGCGCCTTTGAGACCATAAGGCATGCGTAAGTACTCATAGTGTCCCATAGGCGTAGAAAAGGCGGTCTTTTCGCGGTCAGCGGGGTCCACCTTAATTTGGTGAAACCCGTTCGCCAGATCAAGAGTAGAGAAGAATTTAGAGTTACCTAGTTGGTCCAATATCTCTGTTATGTTTGGTAAAGGATAGGCGTCTCCGACTCTTTTTCATTCAGTCGCCTAAAATCTACCACAATTCGCCATTTTTTATTGCCATTAATGTCGGGCTTCTTTGGTACTACTACTAACGGAAAGTTATATGGGCTTTTAGACTGTTGAATGATATTGTCTTCTAACATTTGCGCTACCTGTTTTTGCACTTCTGCCTTCTGGGCTTCCGGTAATCGATATGGCTTTACGTGGATTGGTTCTACCCCAGGGGTTGTTATATGGTGTTGAGTAGTATCCGTGCAACTTAATTTTTCTCCTTTCAAGAAGAAAAGATCGGAAAATTGGGTACATATTTTGTTGATTTCTTCTTGCTGTTCCTGGGTCATATGATTGGTTCGAATCTCGCTTTGTACACGTTTTATGCGCTCGTAATCGTTAATAACATTGTCGTCTTTGGAGATCTTATATATTTGAAATTCGGGTAACTTAAAGAATTTGAGATTTTCGGTAGGCAAGTAAACATCTGTATCGTTTGTATTCACTACAGAGATGTAACACTTATTGTTACGAGGTCTGGAGATACTATTCGCTACATAAAGACCGTCGGAAAATATATTTGGGAGGCACACCACGTCTTCAAGAATATCAGTTTTTACTTCCTTTATGATTTCTGATCGGGCTGGAATTAATAATTTTGTAAGAGAGGGTACGAGACTAAAAGTAGCCGACTCGTTCCCTGAATTTACGCGCAGAATTTTAGATCCGTAGTCGATGTTAGCTTTATATTTTTGAAGAAAGTCATTCCCAAGTATGCCATCATTATCGATGGGGAATTTGCTGCCCACAATATGGAAAGGATGTAATATATAGCCGATGTTAAGTAATTTAATTTTAATAGTACAGACTCCGAGAGTTTCGTGTTCTTCTTCAGATATACCTTTGAGCCTTGCCTTATAGTCTGTGTAAATAATTGTGTCATCTGTAACCTTATTAATTTTTAGAATGGAGACATCGCTACCGCTATCGATTAGTAGATTCGACACTTCACAAATGGTAGAGGAAAGTTCAATGTTTATTGAATCACATTTGTAACTGTTTTCAAATTTTACCTTATAAATTTTTTTTCGATCAGAATGTAGGACGTTCAAAGGCGATTTAGTACTGTTAGCCCCATGATTTTCTTTACGCGTTTAAGGATTTGGAAAGAATTTAGAATTAGTGCATTTTTTAGTTGGCTCTATAGCTAGCGACGCAGTAGGGTCATAATATGGAAAGGAAGTAGTAGATTGAAATTCGCTAGAACTCTTTCGATTGCTATGAGGATATTGAAATGATTTTGAATCGGAGGATTTTTCGTTAGGCTTGGAATTTGCAAAAATTTGGTGACCTCTTTGAGACTTTCGGCTCTGGCCGGGCCACCGCTCGCGCCAGACCGCTGGGAGTTTCCCGAGGAACTTTCTTGCGCATCATTTGAATGAGACGAGTTAGTCTTTCTTGATTCATTGTATTGACGTTTCCGGCACTCTTTTATGTGATGGCCTTTATTTTTGAAATAACTGCAGATTATTATATTAATCTTATGTGGAGATTGAGGCTCCCGTTTATATTCAATTTTGGGAAGGGGAGGAGGAGAAGACCTAACGGACGAATTCTGTCGCAAAAAACACGAACTAAAACTGTGGCCAGACTTATGGCAAAATGAGCACTTTTGATTCCGAATCATATTCTGATTTTTGGTCTGAAAGTGGTCACTGCGCCGATTTTTAGTGGAATCTGAAGAAATTGCGAATTCACTCACCATCTCGGATTCGCAAATTTCGACGATATTCTGACTTAGTGGTCTGAAAGTGGTCACTGCGCCGATTTTTAGTGGAATCTGAAGAAATTGCGAATTCACTCAAAATCTCGGTTTCGCAAATTTCGACGATATTCTGACTTAGTGGTCTGAAAGTGGTCACTGCGCCGATTTTTAGTGGAATCTGAAGAAATTGCGAATTCACTCACCATCTCGGATTCGCAAATTTCGACGATATTCTGACTTAGTGGTCTGAAAGTGGTCACTGCGCCGATTTTTAGTGGAATCTGAAGAAATTGCGAATTCACTCAAAATCTCGGATTCGCAAATTTCGACGATATTCTGACTTAGTGGTCTGAAAGTGGTCACTGGGCCGATTTTTAGTGGAATCTGAAGAAATTGCGAATTCACTCAAAATCTCGGATTCGCAAATTTCGACGATATTCTGAATTAGCGGTCTGAAAGTGGTCACTGCGCCGATTTTTAGTGGAATCTGAAGAAATTGCGAATTCACTCACCATCTCGGATTCGCAAATTTCGACGATATTCTGACTTAGTGGTCTGAAAGTGGTCACTGCGCCGATTTTTAGTGGAATCTGAAGAAATTGCGAATTCACTCAAAATCTCGGTTTCGCAAATTTCGACGATATTCTGACTTAGTGGTCTGAAAGTGGTCACTGCGCCGATTTTTAGTGGAATCTGAAGAAATTGCGAATTCACTCACCATCTCGGATTCGCAAATTTCGACGATATTCTGACTTAGTGGTCTGAAAGTGGTCACTGCGCCGATTTTTAGTGGGATTTGAAGAAATTGCGAATTCACTCAAAATCTCGGATTCGCAAATTTCGACGATATTCTGACTTAGTGGTCTGAAAGTGGTCACTGGGCCGATTTTTAGTGGAATCTGAAGAAATTGCGAATTGACTCAAAATCTCGGATTCGCAAATTTCGACGATATTGTAGTGTTCGCTTCTCACGGGTAGTCAGCTGTCGGATAACCTGGGAGCAGCCGCAAGGCTTTTACTCCGTGGAGCAGCTATGATAGCTTGAACTCCGAGATAAGAGGATTAGTCAGGGTTTAGGAGCAGCTTAGCAGCGTTTACTCCTTCAAGACCAAAGATTCTTGTTCGACTGATCCTGCTTTATTAAAATGCTTAGCCTATTTATACAAAATTATTCTTACAGCTAGAGTTCCTATTGGTTAAGAATATTTCTCAATAGCCTATCAATATTTCACCCAGAGTCCCACATTAAGTGCACTCACTCTGCAACGTAAGGGATTCAAATTACCCCAATTCTTACGCTAAATGTTTTAACGTGTTTATGATGCGCAATGCACTTTCCCCGGTCGCTGTTTTAGGCGCCGGCAAGCTATGCCTCACTTGTTGTGTTGTTGCATCATTGCGTGAAACGTGAGCGCCCCTGCTATGTGGGTCAGCGCTAGGTTGTAATGCCCGGCAATGAACTATATGCAATGCGGTAGGTCGGGATCTTAAGTGCTGCGCTTGGGTTCTCGTTTGTTTTGAGTGTTGCGTTTAATTTTGGGTGACTTGGGTTAATTACTTAATAGGCGTATCACACCTTCCCCCTTTGGGAAAAAAAAATTTATGAGATATTCTTAATTTTTTTTTTTTTTACTACTGCTAAGTGGCGAATGGATATTTTGTAATATTATGGGCTATATTTAGTGGGTTACATTTAGATATTTAATTGTAATATTATGAGTTGCATTAAGTGGCTTACATTTAGTGTTTAGTCTCATGATGAACGTAATATTTATAATATTGATTCCCTTAAAGTCTTTAATATTCCTAGTTAACTATGATTAATTTATTCCTGTAATTTTCTTACTCTATTTTTATGTACTTTAAATCTAGCCTTATTTTTATATTCAATGGTACAATTAACAGTGTCTATTTCGATTATTTTATATGGTCCTTTGTATAACGGATCCAGTTTCTTCCTATTTTGTAATGTTAATAATACCTGATCGCCTACTTTTAAAGATAATGGCTTACAATTGGAATCGCTGTTTTGTTTTCTTTGTTGATTTGAAAGGTCTAGGTATTGTTTTGCTTTATTGAGTGTGTTTTGTAGTCTAAACTTAATTTCTTTGCTGTATAGATCATAGTTATAGATGGGTTCTGGGTTAGCAACTGTGAGTTCGGATGGTAAATTTACTCTTTTTGCGAATACTAGTTCAAACGGTGTGTAATTGTGAACTGTGTTCGGAGTTGTGTTATAGCAAAATGTATAATATGGTATCCACGTGTCCCAGTCGTCTCTGTTCTCATTCACGAAACACCTTAAATATTCGTTAAGGCATTTGTGGTTTCTTTCAAGAGACCCTATTGTTTCTGGGTGTGCCGCGGTTGCAAATAGCTGCTTTATTTTTAATAAATCACATACTTCCGAGAAGATTTGATTTTTGTACTCAGTTCCGAGATCAGATTTTATTTTACACATTGGTCCGTAAGTGAGTATAAATCCGTTGACTATTGCTTTTGCAATAGTGTTAGCCTCTTTATCTCTTGTTGGAATTATTACGATATATTTACTCAAGTCGCACTGCATGGTCACTGCGTACCTATTGCCACTGTCTGTTTTGGTAAATGGGCCTACCGTATCTATAGATACTATGTCAAATACCTTTGCTGGTGTTGTTGTTATTTCCATGCGTTCTTTATTGTGCTTCTGATGTTTGTTTTTCGCACAAAGCTCACAATTGTTTATATATTTCGCTATAGTTTTCTTCATCTTTTTCCATCTATATATCTCTTTAAGTTTATTATACATTCTTGATTGTCCTAAGTGTCCTCCAGTGGGTGTAGAGTGGAAGTTATATAGTATTTCTTTTATTTTTGTCATGTCCGTTATGTATTTTTGGGGTTTATATATTTTAATAATTTTATTCTTAAATGCGGTTTGATTAATTAATTTAAATATTTCGCTTTCTGCAGAAAGTTTCAGAGTCTTGGTCTGAAATTGTATATTACTTTCCAATATTTCGAATACCCGCTCTAGTGCTGGCTCTACTGATTGGTTTATCTTTATGTTTATAGGTACGGACACACCAAAAGCGAAGCGAGCGAAGCGGCGCGAATAATTTAAAATTTGGGAACATTCTGTCGCAGTAGACGCTTCGCTCATGTCGCGTTCTATTCGGACACTTCAATTGATTTGTACGGCACCCAAATTTTTTAAATTGTTCGCTTCGCTCGCGTCGCTTTTGGTGTGTCCGTACCTTATATACCGCTCAAAAATTATTTTAAATTTGTGCACAATACTTATGAATAATTTAATTTGTTTATCGCTGCAGCTGTTGATTTCTAGTTTTAGTTCAGGTAAGTGAGCAATTTCGCATGGGGATAGCGCTTCTATAACGCACAGTTGATCAGGCTGTGGATTTATGTCGCTATTCTCCGTTGCATCACTCGTTTTGTTGTTTATTTGTTTCGACATCGCACGCGTTTGTGCTCGTAGAATGTTGATATCCTTCAGGTCGTTAATATCAAGTTGTATTCTTGATAGTGCATCTGGTCCAACATTTTCTTTTCCCTTTACGTATCTGATCTCGAAATCGAATTCTTCGAGGTCTAATCTCATTCGTGTTAATTTTGATGATGGATTCTTCATGCCAAATAAATATGCTAGTGGTCGGTGGTCTGTGTTTACTATGGATTTTCTACCATATATGTAAGGTTTAAAATACATAATGGCCCAATGTATTGCCGCAAGTTCTTTCTCTATTATTGCCTTGTTTCTTTCTCCAGGTGTGAATGTCTTGCTTGCGAAAGCAATTGGTAGTTCCTTTCCATCAAAATTTTGTGCAAGTATTGCACCGCACGCAAAATCTGATGCATCGGTTGAGATTATGAACTGGTTATTGAAGTTTGGGTGTTGTAATATGGTAGGTGACATTAGGCATGATCTTAACTTATCAAAAGCTTTTTGATGAACATCCGACCATTCAAATTTAGCTTTTTTTCGTAGTAACTTGTTTAATGGTAGTGCAATTTCTGCGAAATTAGGGACGAATCGACGGTAATAGTTGCAAAAGGCAACGAACCGTCTAACTTCGTCAGTGTTCTTAGGGGTAGGGTAGTTTTTTACAGCTTCGTATTTCGATTTATCTGGTCTGACACCTTGTTCTGATATTTGATGTCCCAAGTAGGTAACTTCTTTCTGAAAGAATTTACATTTTTCAGGATTTAATTTAAGATTTCGTTCTCTAAGCCTTTTAAAAATTGCTGAAAGATTTTTCAAATGGTGCGTTTGTGAGCATCCGATAACTATAATGTCATCGATATATAAGAATGCTATTTCGGGTGTTAAACCCGCCATGGCAATTGCCATCATTCTTTGGAAACTGTTTGGACTAATGTTAAGCCCGAAAGGAAGGCGAGTATAGTGGTAATGACCTTGGTTTGTTGAAAATGCTGTAAATTTTCTGGATTGTTTGTCTAACGAAATTTGGTGAAAACCTGACATCAAATCTAGCGTAGAGAAGTATTTTGCTCTACCCATTTGATCAAGTATTTCTTCGATACGCGGCAAAGGAAATTTATCAGCTAGAACCTTTTTATTCAGGTTCCGAAAATCTACCACTAAACGCCACTTCTTGTTCTGGTCGTTTGATTTCTTGGGAACTAGTAATATTGGTGAATTGTATTGTGACACTGAGTTTTCTATAATTCCGTCAGATAACATTTTTTTTACCTATCGGTCTATTTCAGTTTTGTGTGCTTCTGGGGTTCGGTAATTTTTTGTATATACCGGTACATTATCTGCTACTTCTATATGCTGTTCATAGAAGTTATTTGATGTTAGATGTTCATCCTCCAAAGCGAAGATATCACTGAATTCCCGACATAAATTTTCTAATTGCGGTCTGGCATAGTTTGGTACATTTTCGAGTTTTAGCTTTGAAATTACTTGTTCTGTTCTTTTAGTTGTAGGTGTTTTTATTATATTAAAATCTGAAAGTGGTGTTGTTAAGGGTTTTAAGTTTTGTAATGTGATTGTTTTACTTGTTGTGTTTAAGATTTTTACTAAAGGGTTATTTTTTGAAATGATTGATCCCGCAATAAATATACCAGGTTGAATTTCTTGTCTAGCTACAACCAGATCTTCCGACTTATTTTCTGTTGAAATATTAATTTTTCTTATAACTTCACATCTTGGTGGAATAATGATTGAATTCGGACATGGTCCGCTTAAAATTGGTACTTCAACTGCTCCATCTAACGTATTTACAGTCAGAGTCCACGTGTCATAATCAATATTTGATTTAAATTTTGATAAAAAGTCTAATCCCAGAATTGCGTCCGCGCCTATAGAAAAATCGTCGCTGACTATTTGAAATTCGTGTTCAACTGAAAATTCGTCATTAAAGATGAGTTTTGTGTTTGTTGCACCAATCGTTTGTTTTCTACTGTCTGTTATACCCTGTATGAAGCAAGTGTTTTTTGGATAGTATAATTGATCATTGCTGATTTTACCCCTTTTAAACACTGAAATATCTGCACCTGTGTCTACGATGAATGTGCATACTGCTCCGCACATTTCTACATATGCCTTTATGAAATTAGTTAAAGAGATATTTATGTTCAGTATTCTTGGGTTATTTGTGTTGCTTCCCCCAACCGTTCTGATTCTGGTTGGGGGGTTTGGTATTCCCCCGATTCATAATGCTGAATTCGTCTATTCCGTGGACCATTCTGATTGTTATTACTTTGTCTTGTATTCGATTGCTGTGTTTGTATGGGTCGGTAATTCCTGTTATAAGCATTGTTATTGCTATAGTTGGGCCTGTTTTGGTTACTATAGCCTTCTCTGCTGTTGTTGTTGTAATTTTGTCTGTTACCGTTATTATATCTGCTATTATTGTTGTATCTGTTGTAACCATGCCAATTGTTTCTACCCCTGTTTGGATAACTTCCTGATTTTTCCGGTTGATTGCTCCTGTATTGGAGGATGTTGCATGGTTGTTCTTTATCTACCATTGTTGCTTTTGCTATTATTTCTGGTAATGTTGTGAGATTGCTAGCTTTAAGTATGAGCGCAGTTTCTCGATTTGTTACGTTATCGATGAAGGACTGTATCGAAAATTGTTCGGCTAATTTTTCCGCCGCTTCTCCTGTTGCCACTTTCTCAGCTATTAGTGCTCTTGTTAGCTGGCTGGAGAGGTTTTCGACTTGGTTTGCAAAATCCGTTAGCCTTTTATTTCCCTGTTTTAGTGCTCTTAATTGCGCTAGAACTGCGTCCGACGAAAGTTTGGCTGAAAATTTTTGGCGTATTTTTGTTTTTATCGCCTCAACCGAGTTTATATCCTCGGTTATCACGAGCTTAGCCTTACCTGTAATTCTTGTCTTTATGAACTTTATCATTATGTTTTTGTGGTCCGCTGCTGTGAGTTCATCCAGCAGTTCCATAGACTCGATGAACGCTTCCGTTTGCTCGTGTTTCCCGTCGTACGTTTGAATCAGAGAGGTCGCTGTCTTTATGTCGAAAGCCATAGTGTCATCTGATTTTTGATCGTTTATTAATGTGAGGATATCATGTACTAAATTTATTATTAGTTTATAGTATTCTCTGTATTTGAGTACTATAGCGGCCTCTGCCGGTATAGATACGCAAAGTTTTGCTTCTGCAAGAAGGTTATTTACTTTGTCTTCCTTTTCTTGCAGCGTTTTCTGGGTATATCCCCTGTTCTTGCTTTTAATAAAGTTGCTCAATATCTTCTGTAGCTCCTCTTTTATTTCTTTTAATCTGTCCATTAGTTAAATAGTTCTCTGTTGTGAATCCATCCCCGTGAGATGCGTACATCTTGTGAAAAATTTTGGAAAACTGTCTGTACGTTCTTCAGTGCTAACATTATAAGTCCGGCCTGCATGGCCATCATGGCAAACAATGCGATCAGGGACAAAAGAATCTGTATAAAGTCTCTCATTGCTTATTGCGATGAGGTAGTACGCTACACTATTTATCTTTTTAGACTTTCACAACGGCTGGTTCACCCAAGTATCTCTTTTTTAGACTTCTCTTATGATCTTTATACAGCATATAAATCAGCTCAACTATTTTTACTACAGCAATTATCAATAGAAGCAACACAATTTGTTTATTTTCGATATTTACCGTATCTTCAATAATAACGTTATTTACAACTTCTCCATTATTATCGGCATTTTTAGATTGCGTTGTTCCCATTGTAAGTGAATACAAATTATATTAAAAAAAATTAGAACAAGTTTATTAACATTTATATCTACAATTCTAACTGCCCTAAATAACTAAATTTTTATATATATAATTAAGAGAAAAACATTGCTTGCTACTTAGATGCCTAATCTATTTTATTTTATATAATGAGAGAAAAAAAAATTATATCAACAGAAATATGTTTGTTTCTACCTAACCTAGTTTATTTTTACAACTGTTGTTTCTTTTTATTGAATTGAGCTCCGCGCTGTCTTCTCTATCAACCCGAATATTTTGTTGAAGGCTGCATCCATTTCGCTCATTACTATTGTGTAGTAGTGTTCGATGTTTCCAGATGCCTTGAATACGCTGTATGCCGAAGAGTATCAAAAAAAAATTTTTTTTTTTTTTTTTTTTTTTTTTGTGTATTTGGGCTTCGTCTCCTATTGTCCGAGCTTCACCACGGTCGCCATGTAGTGTTCGCTTCTCACGGGTAGTCAGCTGTCGGATAACCTGGGAGCAGCCGCAAGGCTTTTACTCCGTGGAGCAGCTATGATAGCTTGACCTCCGAGATAAGAGGATTAGTCAGGGTTTAGGAGCAGCTTAGCAGCGTTTACTCCTTCAAGACCAAAGATTCTTGTTCGACTGATCCTGCTTTATTAAAATGCTTAGCCTATTTATACAAAATTATTCTTACAGCTAGAGTTCCTATTGGTTAAGAATATTTCTCAATAGCCTATCAATATTTCACCCAGAGTCCCACATTAAGTGCACTCACTCTGCAACGTAAGGGATTCAAATTACCCCAATTCTTACGCTAAATGTTTTAACGTGTTTATGAAGCGCAATGCACTTTCCCCGGTCGCTGTTTTAGGCGCCGGCAAGCTATGCCTCACTTGTTGTGTTGTTGCATCATTGCGTGAAACGTGAGCGCCCCTGCTATGTGGGTCAGCGCTAGGTTGTAACGCCCGGCAATGAACTATATGCAATGCGGTAGGTCGGGATCTTAAGTGCTGCGCTTGGGTTCTCGTTTGTTTTGAGTGTTGCGTTTAATTTTGGGTGACTTGGGTTAATTACTTAATAGGCGTATCACAATATTCTGAATTAGCGGTCTGAAAGTGGTCACTGCGCCGATTTTTAGTGGAATCTAAAGAAATTGCGAATTCACTCACCATCTCGGATTCGCAAATTTCGACGATATTCTGACTTAGTGGTCTGAAAGTGGTCACTGCGCCGATTTTTAGTGGAATCTGAAGAAATTGCGAATTCACTCAAATTCTCGGTTTCGCAAATTTCGATGATATTCTGACTTAGTGGTCTGAAAGTGGTCACTGCGCCGATTTTTAGTGGAATCTGAAGAAATTGCGAATTCACTCACCATCTCGGATTCGCAAATTTCGACGATATTCTGACTTAGTGGTCTGAAAGTGGTCACTGCGCCGATTTTTAATGGAATCTGAAGAAATTGCGAATTCACTCAAAATCTCGGATTCGCAAATTTCGACGATATTCTGATTTAGTGGTCTGAAAGTGGTCACTGCGCCGATTTTTAGTGGAATCTGAAGAAATTGCGAATTCACTCACCATCTCGGATTCGCAAATTTCGACGATATTCTGCCTTAGTGGTCTGAAAGTGGTCACTGCGCCGATTTTTAGTGGAATCTGAAGAAATTGCGAATTCACTCACCATCTCGGATTCGCAAATTTCGACGATATTCTGACTTATTGGTCTGAAAGTGGTCACTGCGCCGATTTTTAATGGAATCTGAAGAAATTGCGAATTCACTCACCATCTCGTATTCGCAAATTTTGACGATATTCTGACTTAGCGGTCTGAAAATGGTCACTGCGCCGATTTTTAGTGGAATCTGAAGAAATTGCGAATTCACTCACCATCTCGGATTCGCAAATTTTGACGATATTCTGACTTATTGGTCTGAAAGTGGTCACTGCGCCGATTTTTAGTGGAATCTGAAGAAATTGCGAATTCACTCACCATCTCGGATTCGCAAATTTTGACGATATTCTGACTTAGCGGTCTGGAAGTGGTCACTGCGCCGATTTTTAATGGAATCTGAAGAAATTGCGAATTCACTCAAAATCTCGGATTCGCAAATTCCGACGATAGTCTGATTTAGTGGTCTCAAAGTGGTCACTGCGCCGATTTTTAGTGGAATCTGAAGAAATTGCGAATTCACTCACCATCTCGGATTCGCAAATTTCGACGATATTCTGACTTAGTGGTCTGAAAGTGGTCACTGCGCCGATTTTTAGTGGAATCTGAAGAAATTGCGAATTCACTCACCATCTCGGATTCGCAAATTTCGACGATATTCTGACTTATTGGTCTGAAAGTGGTCACTGCGCCGATTTTTAATGGAATCTGAAGAAATTGCGAATTCACTCACCATCTCGTATTCGCAAATTTTGACGATATTCTGACTTAGCGGTCTGAAAATGGTCACTGCGCCGATTTTTAGTGGAATCTGAAGAAATTGCGAATTCACTCACCATCTCGGATTCGCAAATTTTGACGATATTCTGACTTAGCGGTCTGAAAGTGGTCACTGCGCCGATTTTTAATGGAATCTGAAGAAATTGCGAATTCACTCACCATCTCGTATTCGCAAATTTTGACGATATTCTGACTTAGCGGTCTGAAAATGGTCACTGCGCCGATTTTTAGTGGAATCTGAAGAAATGGCGAATTCACTCACCATCTCGTATTCGCAAATTTTGACGATATTCTGACTTAGCGGTCTGAAAATGGTCACTGGGCCGATTTTCAGTGGAATCTGAAGAAATTGCGAATTCACTCACCATCTCGGATTCGCAAATTTCGACGATATTCTGACTTATTGGTCTGAAAGTGGTCACTGCGCCGATTTTTAGTGGAATCTGAAGAAATTGCGAATTCACTCACCATCCCGGATTCGCAAATTTCGACGATATTCTGACTTAGTGGTCTGAAATTGGTCACTGCGCCGATTTTTAGTGGAATCTGAAGAAATTGCGAATTCACTCAAAATCTCGGATTCGCAAATTTCGACGATATTCTGACTTAGTGGTCTGAAAGTGGTCACTGCGCCGATTTTTAGTGGAATCTGAAGAAATTGCGAATTCACTCACCATCTCGGATTCGCAAATTTCGACGATATTCTGACTTAGTGGTCTGAAAGTGGTCACTGGGCCGATTTTTAGTGGAATCTGAAGAAATTGCGAATTTACTCACCATCTCGGATTCGCAAATTTCGACGATATTCTGACTTAGCGGTCTGAAAGTGGTCACTGCGCCGATTTTTAGTGGAATCTGAAGAAATTGCGAATTCACTCAAAATCTCGGATTCGCAAATTTCGCCGATATTCTGACTTAGTGGTCTGAAAGTGGTCACTGCGCCGATTTTTAGTGGAATCTGAAGAAATTGCGAATTCACTCAAAATCTCGGATTCGCAAATTTCGACGATATTCTGACTTAGTGGTCTGAAAGTGGTCACTGCGCCGATTTTTAGTGGAATCTGAAGAAATTGCGAATTCACTCAAAATCTCGGATTCGCAAATTTCGACGATATTCTGAATTAGCGGTCTGAAAGTGGTCACTGCGCCGATTTTTAGTGGAATCTGAAGAAATTGCGAATTCACTCAAAATCTCGGATTCGCAAATTTCGACGATATTTTGACTTAGTGGTCTGAAAGTGGTCACTGCGCCGATTTTTAGTGGAATCTGAAGAAATTGCGAATTCACTCACCATCGATTCGCAAATTTCGACGATATTCTGACTTAGTGGTCTGAAAGTGGTCACTGCGCCGATTTTTAGTGGAATCTGAAGAAATTGCGAATTCACTCACCATCTCGGATTCGCAAATTTCGACGATATTCTGACTTAGTGGTCTGAAAGTGGTCACTGCGCCGATTTTTAGTGGAATCTGAAGAAATTGCGAATTCACTCAAAATCTCGGATTCGCAAATTTCGACGATATTCTGATTTAGTGGTCTGAAAGTGGTCACTGCACCGATTTTTAGTGGAATCTGAAGAAATTGCGAATTCACTCACCATCTCGGATTCGCAAATTTCGACGATATTCTGACTTAGTGGTCTGAAAGTGGTTACTGCGCCGATTTTTAGTGGAATCTGAAGAAATTGCGAATTCACTCACCATCTCGGATTCGCAAATTTCGACGATATTCTGACTTAGTGGTCTGAAAGTGATCACTGCGCCGATTTTTAGTGGAATCTGAAGAAATTGCGAATTCACTCACCATCTCGGATTCGTAAATTTCGACGATATTCTGACTTAGTGGTCTGAAAGTGGTCACTGGGCCGATTTTTAGTGGAATCTGAAGAAATTCCGAATTCACACAAAATCTCGGATTCGCAAATTTCGACGATATTCTGAATTAGCGGTCTGAAAGTGGTCACTGCGCCGATTTTTAGTGGAATCTGAAGAAATTGCGAATTCACTCAACATCTCGGATTCGCAAATTTCGATGATATTCTGACTTAGTGGTCTGAAAGTGGTCACTGGGCCGATTTTTAGTGGAATCTGAAGAAATTGCGAATTCACTCAAAATCTCGGATTCGCAAATTTCGACGATATTCTGAATTAGCGGTCTGAAAGTGGTCACTGGGCCGATTTTTAGTGGAATCTGAAGAAATTGCGAATTCACTCACCATCTCGGATTCGCAAATTTCGATGATATTCTGACTTAGTGGTCTGAAAGTGATCACTGGGCCGATTTTTAGTGGAATCTGAAGAAATTGCGAATTCACTCACCATCTCGGATTCGCAAATTTCGATGATATTCTGACTTAGTGGTCTGAAAGTGGTCACTGGGCCGATTTTTAGTGGAATCTGAAGAAATTGCGAATTCACTCAAAATCTCGGATTCGCAAATTTCGACGATATTCTGAATTAGCGGTCTGAAAGTGGTCACTGCGCCGATTTTTAGTGGAATCTGAAGAAATTGCGAATTCACTCACCATCTCGGATTCGCAAATTTCGACGATATTCTGACTTAGTGGTCTGAAAGTAGTCACTGGGCCGATTTTTAGTGGAATCTGAAGAAATTGCGAATTCACTCAAAATCTCGGATTCGCAAATTTCGACGATATTCTGAATTAGCGGTCTGAAAGTGGTCACTGGGCCGATTTTTAGTGGAATCTGAAGAAATTGCGAATTCACTCAAAATCTCGGATTCGCAAATTTCGACGATATTCTGACTTAGTGGTCTGAAAGTGGTCACTGGGCCGATTTTTAGTGGAATCTGAAGAAATTGCGAATTCACTCAAAATCTCGGATTCGCAAATTTCGACGATATTCTGACTTAGTGGTCTGAAAGTGGTCACTGGGCCGATTTTTAGTGGAATCTGAAGAAATTACGACGAATTCACTCAAAATCTCGGATTCGCAAATTTCGACGATATTCTGAATTACCGGCCTGAAAGTGGTCACTGCGCCGATTTTTAGTGGAATCTGAAGAAATTGCGAATTCACTAACCATCTCGGTTTCGCACATTTCGACGATATTCTGACTTAGTGGTCTGAAAGTGGTCACTGGGCCGATTTTTAGTGGAATCTGAAGAAATTGCGAATTCACTCAAAATCTCGGATTCGCAAATTTCGACGATATTCTGACTTAGTGGTCTGAAAGTGGTCACTGGGCCGATTTTTAGTGGAATCTGAAGAAATTGCGAATTCACTCAAAATCTCGGATTCGCAAATTTCGACGATATTCTGACTTAGTGGTCTGACACTGGTCACTGCGCCAATTTTTAGTGGAATCTGAAGAAATTGCGAATTCACTCACCATCTCGGATTCGCAAATTTCGATGATATTCTGACTTAGTGGTCTGAAAGTGGTCACTGGGCCGATTTTTAGTGGAATCTGAAGAAATTCCGAATTCACTCAAAATCTCGGATTCGCAAATTTCGACGATATTCTGAATTAGCGGTCTGAAAGTGGTCACTGCGCCGATTTTTAGTGGAATCTGAAGAAATTGCGAATTCACTCACCATCTCGGATTCGCAAATTTCGATGATATTCTGACTTAGTGGTCTGAAAGTGGTCACTGGGCCGATTTTTAGTGGAATCTGAAGAAATTGCGAATTCACTCAAAATCTCGGATTCGCAAATTTCGACGATATTCTGAATTAGCGGTCTGAAAGTGGTCACTGCGCCGATTTTTAGTGGAATCTGAAGAAATTGCGAATTCACTCACCATCTCGGATTCGCAAATTTCGATGATATTCTGACTTAGTGGTCTGAAAGTGATCACTGGGCCGATTTTTAGTGGAATCTGAAGAAATTGCGAATTCACTCACCATCTCGGATTCGCAAATTTCGATGATATTCTGACTTAGTGGTCTGAAAGTGGTCACTGGGCCGATTTTTAGTGGAATCTGAAGAAATTGCGAATTCACTCAAAATCTCGGATTCGCAAATTTCGACGATATTCTGAATTAGCGGTCTGAAAGTGGTCACTGCGCCGATTTTTAGTGGAATCTGAAGAAATTGCGAATTCACTCACCATTTCGGATTCGTAAATTTCGATGATATTCTGACTTGGTGGTCTGAAAGTGGTCCCTGGGCCGATTTTTAGTGGAATCTGAAGAAATTGCGAATTCACTCAAAATCTCGGATTCGCAAATTTCGACGATATTCTGAATTAGCGGTCTGAAAGTGGTCACTGTGCCGATTTTTAGTGGAATCTGAAGAAATTGCGAATTCACTCACCATCTCGGATTCGCAAATTTCGATGATATTCTGACTTAGTGGTCTGAAAGTGGTCACTGGGCCAATTTTTAGTGGAATCTGAAGAAATTGCGAATTCACTCAAAATCTCGGATTCGCAAATTTCGACGATATTCTGAATTAGCGGTCTGAAAGTGGTCACTGGGCCGATTTTTAGTGCAATCTGAAGAAATTGCGAATTCACTCACCATCTCGGATTCGCAAATTTCGACGATATTCTGACTTAGTGGTCTGAAAGTGGTCACTGGGCCGATTTTTAGTGGAATCTGAAGAAATTGCGAATTCACTCAAAATCTCCGATTCGCAAATTTCGACGATATTCTGAATTAGCGGTCTGAAAGTGGTCACAGCGCCGATTTTTAGTGGAATCTGAAGAAATTGCGAATTCACTCAAAATCTCGGATTCGCAAATTTCGACGATATTCTGACTTAGTGGTCTGGAAGTGGTCACTGGGCCGATTTTTAGTGGAATCTGAAGAAATTGCGAATTCACTCAAAATCTCGGATTCGCAAATTTCGACGATATTCCGAATTAGTGGTCTGAAAGTGGTCAATGCGCCGATTTTTAGTGGAATCTGAAGAAATTGCGAATTCACTCACCATCTCGGATTCGCAAATTTCGATGATATTCTGACTTAGTGTTCTGAAAGTGGTCACTGGGCCGATTTTTAGTGGAATCTGAAGAAATTGCGAATTCACTCAAAATCTCGGATTCGCAAATTTCGACGATATTCTGACTTAGTGGTCTGAAAGTGGTCACTGGGCCGATTTTTAGTGGAATCTGAAGAAATTGCGAATTCACTCAAAATCTCGGATTCGCAAATTTCGACGATATTCTGACTTAGTGTACTGAAAGTGGTCACTGCGCCGATTTTTAGTGGAATCTGAAGAAATTGCGAGTTCACTCAAAATCTCGGATTCGCAAATTTCGACGATATTCTGATTTAGTGGTCTGAAAGTGGTCACTGGGCCGATTTTTAGTGCAATCTGAAGAAATTGCGAATTCACTCAAAATCTCTGATTCGCAAATTTCGACGATATTCTGAATTAGCGGTCTGAACGTGGTCACTGCGCCGCTTTTTAGTGGAATCTGAAGAAATTGCGAATTCACTCACCATCTCGGATTCGCAAATTTCGATGATATTCTGACTTAGTGGTCTGAAAGTGGTCACTGGGCCGATTTTTAGTGGAATCTGAAGAAATTGCGAATTCACTCAAAATCTCGGATTCGCAAATTTCGACGATATTCTGAATTAGCGGTCTGAAAGTGTTCACTGGGCCGATTTTTAGTGGAATCTGAAGAAATTGCGAATTCACTCACCATCTCGGATTCGCAAATTTCGATGATATTCTGACTTAGTGGTCTGAAAGTGGTCACTGGGCCGATTTTTAGTGGAATCTGAAGAAATTGCGAATTCACTCAAAATCCCGGATTCGCAAATTTCGACGATATTCTGACTTAGTGGTCTGAAAGTGGTCACTGGGCCAATTTTTAGTGGAATCTGAAGAAATTGCGAATTCACTCAAAATCTCGGATTCGCAAATTTCGACGATATTCTGACTTAGTGGTCTGAAAGTGGTCACTGCGCCGATTTTTAGTGGAATCTGAAGAAATTGCGAATTCACTCAAAATCTCGGATTCGCAAATTTCGACGATATTCTGACTTAGTGGTCTGAAAGTGGTCACTGGGCCGATTTTTAGTGGAATCTGAAGAAATTGCGAATTCACTCAAAATCTCGGATTCGCAAATTTCGACGATATTCTGAATTAGCGGTCTGAAAGTGGTCACTGCGCCGATTTTTAGTGGAATCTGAAGAAATTGCGAATTCACTCACCATCTCGGATTCGCAAATTTCGATAAAATTCTGACTTAGTGGTCTGAAAGTGGTCACTGGGCCGATTTTTAGTGGAATCTGAAGAAATTGCGAATTCACTCAAAATCTCGGATTCGCAAATTTCGACGATATTCTGAATTAGCGGTCTGAAAGTGGTCACTGCGCCGATTTTTAGTGGAATCTGAAGAAATTGCGAATTCACTCACCATCTCGGATTCGCAAATTTCGATGATATTCTGACTTAGTGGTCTGAAAGTGGTCAGTGGGCCGATTTTTAGTGGAATCTGAAGAAATTGCGAATTCACTCAAAATCTCGGATTCGCAAATTTCGACGATATTGTGAATTAGCGGTCTGAAAGTGGTCACTGCGCCGATTTTTAGTGGAATCTGAAGAAATTGCGAATTCACTCAAAATCTCGGATTCGCAAATTTCGACGATATTCTGACTTAGTGGTCTGAAAGTGGTCACTGGGCCGATTTTTAGTAGAATCTGAGGAAATTGCGAATTCACTCAAAATCTCGGATTCGCAAATTTCGATGATATTCTGAATTAGCGGTCTGAAAGTGGTCACTGCGCCGATTTTTAGTGGAATCTGAAGAAATTGCGAATTCACTCACCATCTCGGATTCGCAAATTTCGACGATATTCTGACTTAGTGGTCTGAAAGTGGTCACTGGGCCGATTTTTAGTGGAATCTGAAGAAATTGCGAATTCACTCAAAATCTCGGATTCGCAAATTTCGACGATATTCTGAATTAGCGGTCTGAAAGTGGTCACAGCGCCGATTTTTAGTGGAATCTGAAGAAATTGCGAATTCACTCAAAATCTCGGATTCGCAAATTTCGACGATATTCTGACTTAGTGGTCTGGAAGTGGTCACTGGGCCGATTTTTAGTGGAATCTGAAGAAATTGCGAATTCACTCAAAATCTCGGATTCGCAAATTTCGACGATATTCCGAATTAGTGGTCTGAAAGTGGTCACTGCGCCGATTTTTAGTGGAATCTGAAGAAATTGCGAATTCACTCACCATCTCGGATTCGCAAATTTCGATGATATTCTGACTTAGTGTTCTGAAAGTGGTCACTGGGCCGATTTTTAGTGGAATCTGAAGAAATTGCGAATTCACTCAAAATCTCGGATTCGCAAATTTCGACGATATTCTGACTTAGTGGTCTGAAAGTGGTCACTGGGCCGATTTTTAGTGGAATCTGAAGAAATTGCGATTTCACTCAAAATCTCGGATTCGCAAATTTCGACGATATTCTGACTTAGTGGTCTGAAAGTGGTCACTGGGCCGATTTTTAGTGGAATCTGAAGAAATTGCGAATTCACTCAAAATCTCGGATTCGCAAATTTCGACGATATTCTGACTTAGCGGTCTGAAAGTGGTCACTGCGCCGATTTTTAGTGGAATCTGAAAAAATTGCGAATTCACTCAAAATCTCGGATTCGCAAATTTCGACGATATTCTGACTTAGTGGTCTGAAAGTGGTCACTGGGCCGATTTTTAGTGGAATCTGAAGAAATTGCGAATTCACTCATCATCTCGGATTCGCAAATTTCGACGATATTCTGACTTAGTGGTCTGAAAGTGGTCACTGGGCCGATTTTTAGTGGAATCTGAAGAAATTGCGAATTCACTCACCATCTCGGATTCGCAAATTTCGACGATATTCTGACTTAGTGGTCTGAAAGTGGTCACTGGGCCGATTTTTAGTGGAATCTGAAGAAATTGCGAATTCACTCAAAATCTCGGATTCGCAAATTTCGACGATATTCTGACTTAGTGGTCTGAAAGTGGTCACTGGGCCGATTTTTAGTGGAATCTGAAGAAATTGCGAATTCACTTATCATCTCGGATTCGCAAATTTCGACGATATTCTGACTTAGTGGTCTGAAAGTGGTCACTGGGCCGATTTTTAGTGGAATCTGAAAAAATTGCGAATTCACTCACCATCTCGGATTCGCAAATTTCGACGATATTCTGACTTAGTGGTCTGAAAGTGGTCACTGGGCCGATTTTTAGTGGAATCTGAAGAAATTGCGAATTCACTCACCATCTCGGATTCGCAAATTTCGACGATATTCTGACTTAGTGGTCTGAAAGTGGTCACTGGGCCGATTTTTAGTGGAATCTGAAGAAATTGCGAATTCACTCAAAATCTCGGATTCGCAAATTTCGACGATATTCTGAATAAGCGGTCTGAAAGTGGTCACAGCGCCGATTTTTAGTGGAATCTGAAAAAATTGCGAATTCACTCAAAATCTCGGATTCGCAAATTTCGACGATATTCTGACTTAGTGGTCTGAAAGTGGTCACTGGGCCGATTTTTAGTGGAATCTGAAGAAATTGCGAATTCACTCATCATCTCGGATTCGCAAATTTCGACGATATTCTGACTTAGTGGTCTGAAAGTGGTCACTGGGCCGATTTTTAGTGGAATCTGAAGAAATTGCGAATTCACTCACCATCTCGGATTCGCAAATTTCGACGATATTCTGACTTAGTGGTCTGAAAGTGGTCACTGGGCCGATTTTTAGTGGAATCTGAAGAAATTGCGAATTCACTCACCATCTCGGATTCGCAAATTTCGACGATATTCTGACTTAGTGGTCTGAAAGTGGTCACTGGGCCGATTTTTAGTGGAGTCTGAAGAAATTGCGAATTCACTCAAAATCTCGGATACGCAAATTTCGACGATATTCTGAATTAGCGGTCTGAAAGAGGTCACAGCGCCGATTTTTAGTGGAATCTGAAAAAATTGCGAATTCACTCAAAATCTCGGATTCGCAAATTTCGACGATATTCTGACTTAGTGGTCTGAAAGTGGTCACTGGGCCGATTTTTAGTGGAATCTGAAGAAATTGCGATTTCACTCATCATCTCGGATTCGCAAATTTCGACGATATTCTGACTTAGTGGTCTGAAAGTGGTCACTGGGCCGATTTTTAGTGGAATCTGAAGAAATTGCGAATTCACTCACCATCTCGGATTCGCAAATTTCGACGATATTCTGACTTAGTGGTCTGAAAGTGGTCACTGGGCCGATTTTTAGTGGAATCTGAAGAAATTGCGAATTCACTCAAAATCTCGGATTCGCAAATTTCGACGATATTCTGACTTAGTGGTCTGAAAGTGGTCACTGGGCCGATTTTTAGTGGAATCTGAAGAAATTGCGAATTCACTCATCATCTCGGATTCGCAAATTTCGACGATATTCTGACTTAGTGGTCTGAAAGTGGTCACTGGGCCGATTTTTAGTGGAATCTGAAGAAATTGCGAATTCACTCAAAATCTCGGATTCGCAAATTTCGACGATATTCTGAATTAGCGGTCTGAAAGTGGTCACAGCGCCGATTTTTAGTGGAATCTGAAAAAATTGCGAATTCACTCAAAATCGCGGATTCGCAAATTTCGACGATATTCTGACTTAGTGGTCTGAAAGTGGTCACTGGGCCGATTTTTAGTGGAATCTGAAGAAATTGCGAATTCACTCATCATCTCGGATTCGCAAATTTCGACGATATTCTGACTTAGTGGTCTGAAAGTGGTCACTGGGCCGATTTTTAGTGGAATCTGAAGAAATTGCGATTTCACTCAAAATCTCGGATTCGCAAATTTCGACGATATTCTGACTTAGTGGTCTGAAAGTGGTCACTGGGCCGATTTTTAGTGGAATCTGAAGAAATTGCGAATTCACTCAAAATCTCGGATTCGCAAATTTCGACGATATTCTGACTTAGCGGTCTGAAAGTGGTCACTGCGCCGATTTTTAGTGGAATCTGAAGAAATTGCGAATTCACTCAAAATCTCGGATTCGCAAATTTCGACGATATTCTGACTTAGTTGTCTGAAAGTGGTCACTGGGCCGATTTTTAGTGGAATCTGAAGAAATTGCGAATTCACTCATCATCTCGGATTCGCAAATTTCGACGATATTCTGACTTAGTGGTCTGAAAGTGGTCACTGGGCCGATTTTTAGTGGAATCTGAAGAAATTGCGAATTCACTCACCATCTCGGATTCGCAAATTTCGACGATATTCTGACTTAGTGGTCTGAAAGTGGTCACTGGGCCGATTTTTAGTGGAATCTGAAGAAATTGCGAATTCACTCAAAATCTCGGATTCGCAAATTTCGACGATATTCTGACTTAGTGGTCTGAAAGTGGTCACTGGGCCGATTTTTAGTGGAATCTGAAGAAATTGCAAATTCACTCATCATCTCGGATTCGCAAATTTCGACGATATTCTGACTTAGTGGTCTGAAAGTGGTCACTGGGCCGATTTTTAGTGGAATCTGAAAAAATTGCGAATTCACTCACCATCTCGGATTCGCAAATTTCGACGATATTCTGACTTAGTGGTCTGAAAGTGGTCACTGGGCCGATTTTTAGTGGAATCTGAAGAAATTGCGAATTCACTCACCATCTCGGATTCGCAAATTTCGACGATATTCTGACTTAGTGGTCTGAAAGTGGTCACTGGGCCGATTTTTAGTGGAATCTGAAGAAATTGCGAATTCACTCAAAATCTCGGATTCGCAAATTTCGACGATATTCTGAATTAGCGGTCTGAAAGTGGTCACAGCGCCGATTTTTAGTGGAATCTGAAAAAATTGCGAATTCACTCAAAATCTCGGATTCGCAAATTTCGACGATATTCTGACTTAGTGGTCTGAAAGTGGTCACTGGGCCGATTTTTAGTGGAATCTGAAGAAATTGCGAATTCACTCATCATCTCGGATTCGCAAATTTCGACGATATTCTGACTTAGTGGTCTGAAAGTGGTCACTGGGCCGATTTTTAGTGGAATCTGAAGAAATTGCGAATTCACTCACCATCTCGGATTCGCAAATTTCGACGATATTCTGACTTAGTGGTCTGAAAGTGGTCACTGGGCCGATTTTTAGTGGAATCTGAAGAAATTGCGAATTCACTCACCATCTCGGATTCGCAAATTTCGACGATATTCTGACTTAGTGGTCTGAAAGTGGTCACTGGGCCGATTTTTAGTGGAGTCTGAAGAAATTGCGAATTCACTCAAAATCTCGGATTCGCAAATTTCGACGATATTCTGAATTAGCGGTCTGAAAGAGGTCACAGCGCCGATTTTTAGTGGAATCTGAAAAAATTGCGAATTCACTCAAAATCTCGGATTCGCAAATTTCGACGATATTCTGACTTAGTGGTCTGAAAGTGGTCACTGGGCCGATTTTTAGTGGAATCTGAAGAAATTGCGAATTCACTCATCATCTCGGATTCGCAAATTTCGACGATATTCTGACTTAGTGGTCTGAAAGTGGTCACTGGGCCGATTTTTAGTGGAATCTGAAGAAATTGCGAATTCACTCATCATCTCGGATTCGCAAATTTCGACGATATTCTGACTTAGTGGTCTGAAAGTGGTCACTGGGCCGATTTTTAGTGGAATCTGAAGAAATTGCGAATTCACTCAAAATCTCGGATTCGCAAATTTCGACGATATTCTGACTTAGTGGTCTGAAAGTGGTCACTGGGCCGATTTTTAGTGGAATCTGAAGAAATTGCGAATTCACTCATCATCTCGGATTCGCAAATTTCGACGATATTCTGACTTAGTGGTCTGAAAGTGGTCACTGGGCCGATTTTTAGTGGAATCTGAAGAAATTGCGAATTCACTCACCATCTCGGATTCGCAAATTTCGACGATATTCTGAATTAGCGGTCTGAAAGTGGTCACTGGGCCGATTTTTAGTGGAATCTGAAAAAATTGCGAATTCACTCAAAATCGCGGATTCGCAAATTTCGACGATATTCTGACTTAGTGGTCTGAAAGTGGTCACTGGGCCGATTTTTAGTGGAATCTGAAGAAATTGCGAATTCACTCATCATCTCGGATTCGCAAATTTCGACGATATTCTGACTTAGTGGTCTGAAAGTGGTCACTGGGCCGATTTTTAGTGGAATCTGAAGAAATTGCGAATTCACTCACCATCTCGGATTCGCAAATTTCGACGATATTCTGACTTAGTGGTCTGAAAGTGGTCACTGGGCCGATTTTTAGTGGAATCTGAAGAAATTGCGAATTCACTCACCATCTCGGATTCGCAAATTTCGACGATATTCTGACTTAGTGGTCTGAAAGTGGTCACTGGGCCGATTTTTAGGGGAATCTGAAGAAATTGCGAATTCACTCAAAATCTCGGATTCGCAAATTTCGACGATATTCTGATTTAGCGGTCTGAAAGTGGTCACAGCGCCGATTTTTAGTGGAATCTGAAAAAATTGCGAATTCACTCAAAATCTCGGATTCGCAAATTTCGACGATATTCTGACTTAGTGGTCTGAAAGTGGTCACTGGGCCGATTTTTAGTGGAATCTGAAGAAATTGCGAATTCACTCATCATCTCGGATTCGCAAATTTCGACGATATTCTGACTTAGTGGTCTGAAAGTGGTCACTGGGCCGATTTTTAGTGGAATCTGAAGAAATTGCGAATTCACTCACCATCTCGGATTCGCAAATTTCGACGATATTCTGACTTAGTGGTCTGAAAGTGGTCACTGGGCCGATTTTTAGTGGAATCTGAAGAAATTGCGAATTCACTCACCATCTCGGATTCGCAAATTTCGACGATATTCTGACTTAGTGGTCTGAAAGTGGTCACTGGGCCGATTTTTAGTGGAGTCTGAAGAAATTGCGAATTCACTCAAAATCTCGGATTCGCAAATTTCGACGATATTCTGAATTAGCGGTCTGAAAGAGGTCACAGCGCCGATTTTTAGTGGAATCTGAAAAAATTGCGAATTCACTCAAAATCTCGGATTCGCAAATTTCGACGATATTCTGACTTAGTGGTCTGAAAGTGGTCACTGGGCCGATTTTTAGTGGAATCTGAAGAAATTGCGAATTCACTCATCATCTCGGATTCGCAAATTTCGACGATATTCTGACTTAGTGGTCTGAAAGTGGTCACTGGGCCGATTTTTAGTGGAATCTGAAGAAATTGCGAATTCACTCATCATCTCGGATTCGCAAATTTCGACGATATTCTGACTTAGTGGTCTGAAAGTGGTCACTGGGCCGATTTTTAGTGGAATCTGAAGAAATTGCGAATTCACTCAAAATCTCGGATTCGCAAATTTCGACGATATTCTGACTTAGTGGTCTGAAAGTGGTCACTGGGCCGATTTTTAGTGGAATCTGAAGAAATTGCGAATTCACTCACCATCTCGGATTCGCAAATTTCGACGATATTCTGACTTAGTGGTCTGAAAGTGGTCACTGGGCCGATTTTTAGTGGAATCTGAAGAAATTGCGAATTCACTCACCATCTCGGATTCGCAAATTTCGACGATATTCTGACTTAGTGGTCTGAAAGTGGTCACAGCGCCGATTTTTAGTGGAATCTGAAAAAATTGCGAATTCACTCAAAATCTCGGATTCGCAAATTTCGACGATATTCTGACTTAGTGGTCTGAAAGTGGTCACTGGGCCGATTTTTAGTGGAATCTGAAGAAATTGCGAATTCACTCATCATCTCGGATTCGCAAATTTCGACGATATTCTGACTTAGTGGTCTGAAAGTGGTCACTGGGCCGATTTTTAGTGGAATCTGAAGAAATTGCGAATTCACTCACCATCTCGGATTCGCAAATTTCGACGATATTCTGACTTAGTGGTCTGAAAGTGGTCACTGGGCCGATTTTTAGTGGAATCTGAAGAAATTGCGAATTCACTCAAAATCTCGGATTCGCAAATTTCGACGATATTCTGACTTAGTGGTCTGAAAGTGGTCACTGGGCCGATTTTTAGTGGAATCTGAAGAAATTGCGAATTCACTCATCATCTCGGATTCGCAAATTTCGACGATATTCTGACTTAGTGGTCTGAAAGTGGTCACTGGGCCGATTTTTAGTGGAATCTGAAGAAATTGCGAATTCACTCAAAATCTCGGATTCGCAAATTTCGACGATATTCTGACTTAGTGGTCTGAAAGTGGTCACTGGGCCGATTTTTAGTGGAATCTCAAGAAATTGCGAATTCACTCACCATCTCGTATTCGCAAATTTCGACGATATTCTGACTTAGTGGTCTGAAAGTGGTCACTGGGCCGATTTTTAGTGGAATCTGAAGAAATTGCGAATTCACTCAAAATCTCGGATTCGCAAATTTCGACGATATTCTGAATTAGCGGTGTGAAAGTGGTCACAGCGCCGATTTTTAGTGGAATCTGAAAAAATTGCGAATTCACTCAAAATCTCGGATTCGCAAATTTCGACGATATTCTGACTTAGTGGTCTGAAAGTGGTCACTGGGCCGATTTTTAGTGGAATCTGAAGAAATTGCGAATTCACTCATCATCTCGGATTCGCAAATTTCGACGATATTCTGACTTAGTGGTCTGAAAGTGGTCACTGGGCCGATTTTTAGTGGAATCTGAAGAAATTGCGAATTCACTCACCATCTCGGATTTGCAAATTTCGACGATATTCTGACTTAGTGGTCTGAAAGTGGTCACTGGGCCGATTTTTAGTGGAATCTGAAGAAATTGCGAATTCACTCACCATCTCGGATTCGCAAATTTCGACGATATTCTGACTTAGTGGTCTGAAAGTGGTCACTGGGCCGATTTTTAGTGGAGTCTGAAGAAATTGCGAATTCACTCAAAATCTCGGATTCGCAAATTTCGACGATATTCTGAATTAGCGGTCTGAAAGTGGTCACAGCGCCGATTTTTAGTGGAATCTGAAAAAATTGCGAATTCACTCAAAATCTCGAATTCGCTAATTTCGACGATATTCTGACTTAGTTGTCTGAAAGTGTTCACTGGGCCGATTTTTAGTGGAATCTGAAGAAATTGCGAATTCACTCATCATCTCGGATTCGCAAATTTCGACGATATTCTGACTTAGTGGTCTGAAAGTGGTCACTGGGCCGATTTTTAGTGGAATCTGAAGAAATTGCGAATTCACTCACCATCTCGGATTCGCAAATTTTCGACGATATTCTGACTTAGTGGTCTGAAAGTGGTCACTGGGCCGATTTTTAGTGGAATCTGAAGAAATTGCGAATTCACTCACCATCTCGGATTCGCTAATTTCGACGATATTCTGACTTAGTGGTCTGAAAGTGGTCACTCGGACGATTTTTAGTGGAATCTGAAGAAATTGCGAATTCACTCACCATCTCGGATTCGCAAATTTCGACGATATTCTGACTTAGTGGTCTGAAAGTGGTCACTGCGCCGATTTTTAGTGGAATCTGAAGAAATTGCGATTTCACTCAAAATCTCGGATTCGCAAATTTCGACGATATTCTGACTTAGTGGTCTGAAAGTGGTCACTGGGCCGATTTTTAGTGGAATCTGAAGAAATTGCGAATTCACTCAAAATCTCGGATTCGCAAATTTCGACGATATTCTGACTTAGCGGTCTGAAAGTGGTCACTGCGCCGATTTTTAGTGGAATCTGAAGAAATTGCGAATTCACTCACCATCTCGGATTCGCAAATTTCGACGATATTCTGACTTAGTGGTCTGAAAGTGGTCACTGGGCCGATTTTTAGTGGAGTCTGAAGAAATTGCGAATTCACTCAAAATCTCGGATTCGCAAATTTCGACGATATTCTGAATTAGCGGTCTGAAAGTGGTCACAGCGCCGATTTTTAGTGGAATCTGAAAAAATTGCGAATTCACTCAAAATCTCGGATTCGCTAATTTCGACGATATTCTGACTTAGTGGTCTGAAAGTGGTCACTGGGCCGATTTTTAGTGGAATCTCAAGAAATTGCGAATTCACTCAAAATCTCGGATTCGCAAATTTCGACGATATTCTGACTTAGTTGTCTGAAAGTGTTCACTGGGCCGATTTTTAGTGGAATCTGAAGAAATTGCGAATTCACTCATCATCTCGGATTCGCAAATTTCGACGATATTCTGACTTAGTGGTCTGAAAGTGGTCACTGGGCCGATTTTTAGTGGAATCTGAAGAAATTGCGAATTCACTCACCATCTCGGATTCGCAAATTTTCGACGATATTCTGACTTAGTGGTCTGAAAGTGGTCACTGGGCCGATTTTTAGTGGAATCTGAAGAAATTGCGAATTCACTCACCATCTCGGATTTGCAAATTTCGACGATATTCTGACTTAGTGGTCTGAAAGTGGTCACTGGGCCGATTTTTAGTGGAATCTGAAGAAATTGCGAATTCACTCACCATCTCGGATTCGCAAATTTCGACGATATTCTGACTTAGTGGTCTGAAAGTGGTCACTGGGCCGATTTTTAGTGGAGTCTGAAGAAATTGCGAATTCACTCAAAATCTCGGATTCGCAAATTTCGACGATATTCTGAATTAGCGGTCTGAAAGTGGTCACAGCGCCGATTTTTAGTGGAATCTGAAAAAATTGCGAATTCACTCAAAATCTCGGATTCGCTAATTTCGACGATATTCTGACTTAGTTGTCTGAAAGTGTTCACTGGGCCGATTTTTAGTGGAATCTGAAGAAATTGCGAATTCACTCATCATCTCGGATTCGCAAATTTCGACGATATTCTGACTTAGTGGTCTGAAAGTGGTCACTGGGCCGATTTTTAGTGGAATCTGAAGAAATTGCGAATTCACTCACCATCTCGGATTCGCAAATTTTCGACGATATTCTGACTTAGTGGTCTGAAAGTGGTCACTGGGCCGATTTTTAGTGGAATCTGAAGAAATTGCGAATTCACTCACCATCTCGGATTCGCTAATTTCGACGATATTCTGACTTAGTGGTCTGAAAGTGGTCACTCGGACGATTTTTAGTGGAATCTGAAGAAATTGCGAATTCACTCACCATCTCGGATTCGCAAATTTCGACGATATTCTGACTTAGTGGTCTGAAAGTGGTCACTGCGCCGATTTTTAGTGGAATCTGAAGAAATTGCGATTTCACTCAAAATCTCGGATTCGCAAATTTCGACGATATTCTGACTTAGTGGTCTGAAAGTGGTCACTGGGCCGATTTTTAGTGGAATCTGAAGAAATTGCGAATTCACTCAAAATCTCGGATTCGCAAATTTCGACGATATTCTGACTTAGCGGTCTGAAAGTGGTCACTGCGCCGATTTTTAGTGGAATCTGAAGAAATTGCGAATTCACTCACCATCTCGGATTCGCAAATTTCGACGATATTCTGACTTAGTGGTCTGAAAGTGGTCACTGGGCCGATTTTTAGTGGAGTCTGAAGAAATTGCGAATTCACTCAAAATCTCGGATTCGCAAATTTCGACGATATTCTGAATTAGCGGTCTGAAAGTGGTCACAGCGCCGATTTTTAGTGGAATCTGAAAAAATTGCGAATTCACTCAAAATCTCGGATTCGCTAATTTCGACGATATTCTGACTTAGTGGTCTGAAAGTGGTCACTGGGCCGATTTTTAGTGGAATCTCAAGAAATTGCGAATTCACTCAAAATCTCGCATTCGCAAATTTCGACGATATTCTGACTTAGTTGTCTGAAAGTGTTCACTGGGCCGATTTTTAGTGGAATCTGAAGAAATTGCGAATTCACTCATCATCTCGGATTCGCAAATTTCGACGATATTCTGACTTAGTGGTCTGAAAGTGGTCACTGGGCCGATTTTTAGTGGAATCTGAAGAAATTGCGAATTCACTCACCATCTCGGATTCGCAAATTTTCGACGATATTCTGACTTAGTGGTCTGAAAGTGGTCACTGGGCCGATTTTTAGTGGAATCTGAAGAAATTGCGAATTCACTCACCATCTCGGATTCGCTAATTTCGACGATATTCTGACTTAGTGGTCTGAAAGTGGTCACTGGGACGATTTTTAGTGGAATCTGAAGAAATTGCGAATTCACTCACCATCTCGGATTCGCAAATTTCGACGATATTCTGACTTAGTGGTCTGAAAGTGGTCACTGCGCGGATTTATAGTGGAATCTGAAGAAATTGCGAATTCACTCAAAATCTCGGATTCGCAAATTTCGACGATATTCTGACTTAGTGGTCTGAAAGTGGTCACTGGGCCGATTTTTAGTGGAGTCTGAAGAAATTGCGAATTCACTCAAAATCTCGGATTCGCAAATTTCGACGATATTCTGAATTAGCGGTCTGAAAGTGGTCACAGCGCCGATTTTTAGTGGAATCTGAAAAAATTGCGAATTCACTCAAAATCTCGGATTCGCAAATTTCGACGATATTCTGACTTAGTGGTCTGAAAGTGGTCACTGGGCCGATTTTTAGTGGAATCTGAAGAAATTGCGAATTCACTCAAAATCTCGGATTCGCAAATTTCGACGATATTCTGACTTAGTGGTCTGAAAGTGGTCACTAGGCCGATTTTTAGTGGAATCTGAAGAAATTGCGAATTCACTCATCATCTCGGATTCGCAAATTTCGACGATATTCTGATTTAGTGGTCTGAAAGTGGTCACTGGGCCGATTTTTAGTGGAATCTGAAGAAATTGCGAATTCACTCACCGTCTCGGATTCGCAAATTTCGACGATATTCTGACTTAGTGGTCTGAAAGTGGTCACTGGGCCGATTTTTAGTGGAGTCTGAAGAAATTGCGAATTCACTCACCATCTCGGATTCGCAAATTTCGACGATATTCTGACTTAGTGGTCTGAAAGTGGTCACTGGGCCGATTTTTAGTGGAATCTGAAGAAATTGCGAATTCACTCAAAATCTCGGATTCGCAAATTTCGACGATATTCTGAATTAGCGGTCTGAAAGTGGTCACAGCGCCGATTTTTAGTGGAATCTGAAAAAATTGCGAATTCACTCAAAATCTCGGATTCGCAAATTTCGACGATATTCTGACTTAGTGGTCTGAAAGTGGTCACTGGGCCGATTTTTAGTGGAATCTGAAGAAATTGCGAATTCACTCATCATCTCGGATTCGCAAATTTCGACGATATTCTGACTTAGTGGTCTGAAAGTGGTCACTGGGCCGATTTTTAGTGGAATCTGAAGAAATTGCGAATTCACTCACCATCTCGGATTCGCAAATTTCGACGATATTCTGACTTAGTGGTCTGAAAGTGGTCACTGGGCCGATTTTTAGTGGAATCTGAAGAAATTGCGAATTCACTCACCATCTCGGATTCGCAAATTTCGACGATATTCTGACTTAGTGGTCTGAAAGTGGTCACTGGGCCGATTTTTAGTGGAATCTGAAGAAATTGCGAATTCACTCAAAATCTCGGATTCGCAAATTTCGACGATATTCTGAATTAGCGGTCTGAAAGTGGTCACAGCGCCGATTTTTAGTGGAATCTGAAAAAATTGCGAATTCACTCAAAATCTCGGATTCGCAAATTTCGACGATATTCTGACTTAGTGGTCTGAAAGTGGTCACTGGGCCGATTTTTAGTGGAATCTGAAGAAATTGCGAATTCACTCATCATCTCGGATTCGCAAATTTCGACGATATTCTGACTTAGTGGTCTGAAAGTGGTCACTGGGCCGATTTTTAGTGGAATCTGAAGAAATTGCGAATTCACTCACCATCTCGGATTCGCAAATTTCGACGATATTCTGACTTAGTGGTCTGAAAGTGGTCACTGGGCCGATTTTTAGTGGAATCTGAAGAAATTGCGAATTCACTCACCATCTCGGATTCGCAAATTTCGACGATATTCTGACTTAGTGGTCTGAAAGTGGTCACTGGGCCGATTTTTAGTGGAGTCTGAAGAAATTGCGAATTCACTCAAAATCTCGGATTCGCAAATTTCGACGATATTCTGAATTAGCGGTCTGAAAGTGGTCACTGCGCCGATTTTTAGTGGAATCTGAAAAAATTGCGAATTCACTCAAAATCTCGGATTCGCAAATTTCGACGATATTCTGACTTAGTGGTCTGAAAGTGGTCACTGGGCCGATTTTTAGTGGAATCTGAAGAAATTGCGAATTCACTCATCATCTCGGATTCGCAAATTTCGACGATATTCTGACTTAGTGGTCTGAAAGTGGTCACTGGGCCGATTTTTAGTGGAATCTGAAGAAATTGCGAATTCACTCACCATCTCGGATTCGCAAATTTCGACGATATTCTGACTTAGTGGTCTGAAAGTGGTCACTGGGCCGATTTTTAGTGGAATCTGAAGAAATTGCGAATTCACTCAAAATCTCGGATTCGCAAATTTCGACGATATTCTGACTTAGTGGTCTGAAAGTGGTCACTGGGCCGATTTTTAGTGGAATCTGAAGAAATTGCGAATTCACTCATCATCTCGGATTCGCAAATTTCGACGATATTCTGACTTAGTGGTCTGAAAGTTGTCACTGGGCCGATTTTTAGTGGAATCTGAAGAAATTGCGAATTCACTCACCATCTCGGATTCGCAAATTTCGACGATATTCTGACTTAGTGGTCTGAAAGTGGTCACTGGGCCGATTTTTAGTGGAATCTGAAGAAATTGCGAATTCACTCACCATCTCGGATTCGCAAATTTCGACGATATTCTGACTTAGTGGTCTGAAAGTGGTCACTGGGCCGATTTTTAGTGGAATCTGAAGAAATTGCGAATTCACTCAAAATCTCGGATTCGCAAATTTCGACGATATTCTGAATTAGCGGTCTGAAAGTGGTCACAGCGCCGATTTTTAGTGGAATCTGAAAAAATTGCGAATTCACTCAAAATTTCGGATTCGCAAATTTCGACGATATTCTGACTTAGTGGTCTGAAAGTGGTCACTGGGCCGATTTTTAGTGGAATCTGAAGAAATTGCGAATTCACTCAAAATCTCGGATTCGCAAATTTCGACGATATTCTGACTTAGTGGTCTGAAAGTGGTCACTGGGCCGATTTTTAGTGGAATCTGAAGAAATTGCGAATTCACTCATCATCTCGGATTCGCAAATTTCGACGATATTCTGACTTAGTGGTCTGAAAGTGGTCACTGGGCCGATTTTTAGTGGAATCTGAAGAAATTGCGAATTCACTCACCATCTCGGATTCGCAAATTTCGACGATATTCTGACTTAGTGGTCTGAAAGTGGTCACTGGGCCGATTTTTAGTGGAATCTGAAGAAATTGCGAATTCACTCAAAATCTCGGATTCGCAAATTTCGACGATATTCTGAATTAGCGGTCTGAAAGTGGTCACAGCGCCGATTTTTAGTGGAATCTGAAAAAATTGCGAATTCACTCAAAATCTCGGATTCGCAAATTTCGACGATATTCTGACTTAGTGGTCTGAAAGTGGTCACTGGGCCGATTTTTAGTGGAATCTGAAGAAATTGCGAATTCACTCATCATCTCGGATTCGCAAATTACGACGATATTCTGACTTAGTGGTCTGAAAGTGGTCACTGGGCCGATTTTTAGTGGAATCTGAAGAAATTGCGAATTCACTCACCATCTCGGATTCGCAAATTTCGACGATATTCTCACTTAGTGGTCTGAAAGTGGTCACTGGGCCGATTTTTAGTGGAATCTGAAGAAATTGCGAATTCACTCAAAATCTCGGATTCGCAAATTTCGACGATATTCTGACTTAGTGGTCTGAAAGTGGTCACTGGGCCGATTTTTAGTGGAATCTGAAGAAATTGCGAATTCACTCATCATCTCGGATTCGCAAATTTCGACGATATTCTGACTTAGTGGTCTGAAAGTGGTCACTGGGCCGATTTTTAGTGGAATCTGAAGAAATTGCGAATTCACTCACCATCTCGGATTCGCAAATTTCGACGATATTCTGACTTAGTGGTCTGAAAGTGGTCACTGGGCCGATTTTTAGTGGAATCTGAAGAAATTGCGAATTCACTCACCATCTCGGATTCGCAAATTTCGACGATATTCTGACTTAGTGGTCTGAAAGTGGTCACTGGGCCGATTTTTAGTGGAATCTGAAGAAATTGCGAATTCACTCAAAATCTCGGATTCGCAAATTTCGACGATATTCTGAATTAGCGGTCTGAAAGTGGTCATAGCGCCGATTTTTAGTGGAATCTGAAAAAATTGCGAATTCACTCAAAATCTCGGATTCGCAAATTTCGACGATATTCTGACTTAGTGGTCTGAAAGTGGTCACTGGGCCGATTTTTAGTGGAATCTGAAGAAATTGCGAATTCACTCATCATCTCGGATTCGCAAATTTCGACGATATTCTGACTTAGTGGTCTGAAAGTGGTCACTGGGCCGATTTTTAGTGGAATCTGAAGAAATTGCGAATTCACTCACCATCTCGGATTCGCAAATTTCGACGATATTCTGACTTAGTGGTCTGAAAGTGGTCACTGGGCCGATTTTTAGTGGAATCTGAAGAAATTGCGAATTCACTCACCATCTCGGATTCGCAAATTTCGACGATATTCTGACTTAGTGGTCTGAAAGTGGTCACTGGGCCGATTTTTAGTGGAGTCTGAAGAAATTGCGAATTCACTCAAAATCTCGGATTCGCAAATTTCGACGATATTCTGAATTAGCGGTCTGAAAGTGGTCACAGCGCCGATTTTTAGTGGAATCTGAAAAAATTGCGAATTCACTCAAAATCTCGGATTCGCAAATTTCGACGATATTCTGACTTAGTGGTCTGAAAGTGGTCACTGGGCCGATTTTTAGTGGAATCTGAAGAAATTGCGAATTCACTCATCATCTCGGATTCGCAAATTTCGACGATATTCTGACTTAGTGGTCTGAAAGTGGTCACTGGGCCGATTTTTAGTGGAATCTGAAGAAATTGCGAATTCACTCACCATCTCGGATTCGCAAATTTTGACGATATTCTGACTTAGTGGTCTGAAAGTGGTCACTGGGCCGATTTTTAGTGGAATCTGAAGAAATTGCGAATTCACTCGAAATCTCGGATTCGCAAATTTCGACGATATTCTGACTTAGTGGTCTGAAAGTGGTCACTGGGCCGATTTTTAGTGGAATCTGAAGAAATTGCGAATTCACTCATCATCTCGGATTCGCAAATTTCGACGATATTCTGACTTAGTGGTCTGAAAGTGGTCACTGGGCCGATTTTTAGTGGAATCTGAAGAAATTGCGAATTCACTCACCATCTCGGATTCGCAAATTTCGACGATATTCTGACTTAGTGGTCTGAAAGTGGTCACTGGGCCGATTTTTAGTGGAATCTGAAGAAATTGCGAATTCACTCACCATCTCGGATTCGCAAATTTCGACGATATTCTGACTTAGTGGTCTGAAAGTGGTCACTGGGCCGATTTTTAGTGGAATCTGAAGAAATTGCGAATTCACTCAAAATCTCGGATTCGCAAATTTCGACGATATTCTGAATTAGCGGTCTGAAAGTGGTCACAGCGCCGATTTTTAGTGGAATCTGAAAAAATTGCGAATTCACTCAAAATCTCGGATTCGCAAATTTCGACGATATTCTGACTTAGTGGTCTGAAAGTGGTCACTGGGCCGATTTTTAGTGGAATCTGAAGAAATTGCGAATTCACTCATCATCTCGGATTCGCAAATTACGACGATATTCTGACTTAGTGGTCTGAAAGTGGTCACTGGGCCGATTTTTAGTGGAATCTGAAGAAATTGCGAATTCACTCACCATCTCGGATTCGCAAATTTCGACGATATTCTCACTTAGTGGTCTGAAAGTGGTCACTGGGCCGATTTTTAGTGGAATCTGAAGAAATTGCGAATTCACTCAAAATCTCGGATTCGCAAATTTCGACGATATTCTGACTTAGTGGTCTGAAAGTGGTCACTGGGCCGATTTTTAGTGGAATCTGAAGAAATTGCGAATTCACTCATCATCTCGGATTCGCAAATTTCGACGATATTCTGACTTAGTGGTCTGAAAGTGGTCACTGGGCCGATTTTTAGTGGAATCTGAAGAAATTGCGAATTCACTCACCATCTCGGATTCGCAAATTTCGACGATATTCTGACTTAGTGGTCTGAAAGTGGTCACTGGGCCGATTTTTAGTGGAATCTGAAGAAATTGCGAATTCACTCAAAATCTCGGATTCGCAAATTTCGACGATATTCTGAATTAGCGGTCTGAAAGTGGTCATAGCGCCGATTTTTAGTGGAATCTGAAAAAATTGCGAATTCACTCAAAATCTCGGATTCGCAAATTTCGACGATATTCTGACTTAGTGGTCTGAAAGTGGTCACTGGGCCGATTTTTAGTGGAATCTGAAGAAATTGCGAATTCACTCATCATCTCGGATTCGCAAATTTCGACGATATTCTGACTTAGTGGTCTGAAAGTGGTCACTGGGCCGATTTTTAGTGGAATCTGAAGAAATTGCGAATTCACTCACCATCTCGGATTCGCAAATTTCGACGATATTCTGACTTAGTGGTCTGAAAGTGGTCACTGGGCCGATTTTTAGTGGAATCTGAAGAAATTGCGAATTCACTCACCATCTCGGATTCGCAAATTTCGACGATATTCTGACTTAGTGGTCTGAAAGTGGTCACTGGGCCGATTTTTAGTGGAGTCTGAAGAAATTGCGAATTCACTCAAAATCTCGGATTCGCAAATTTCGACGATATTCTGAATTAGCGGTCTGAAAGTGGTCACAGCGCCGATTTTTAGTGGAATCTGAAAAAATTGCGAATTCACTCAAAATCTCGGATTCGCAAATTTCGACGATATTCTGACTTAGTGGTCTGAAAGTGGTCACTGGGCCGATTTTTAGTGGAATCTGAAGAAATTGCGAATTCACTCATCATCTCGGATTCGCAAATTTCGACGATATTCTGACTTAGTGGTCTGAAAGTGGTCACTGGGCCGATTTTTAGTGGAATCTGAAGAAATTGCGAATTCACTCACCATCTCGGATTCGCAAATTTTGACGATATTCTGACTTAGTGGTCTGAAAGTGGTCACTGGGCCGATTTTTAGTGGAATCTGAAGAAATTGCGAATTCACTCGAAATCTCGGATTCGCAAATTTCGACGATATTCTGACTTAGTGGTCTGAAAGTGGTCACTGGGCCGATTTTTAGTGGAATCTGAAGAAATTGCGAATTCACTCATCATCTCGGATTCGCAAATTTCGACGATATTCTGACTTAGTGGTCTGAAAGTGGTCACTGGGCCGATTTTTAGTGGAATCTGAAGAAATTGCGAATTCACTCACCATCTCGGATTCGCAAATTTCGACGATATTCTGACTTAGTGGTCTGAAAGTGGTCACTGGGCCGATTTTTAGTGGAATCTGAAGAAATTGCGAATTCACTCACCATCTCGGATTCGCAAATTTCGACGATATTCTGACTTAGTGGTCTGAAAGTGGTCACTGGGCCGATTTTTAGTGGAATCTGAAGAAATTGCGAATTCACTCAAAATCTCGGATTCGCAAATTTCGACGATATTCTGAATTAGCGGTCTGAAAGTGGTCACAGCGCCGATTTTTAGTGGAATCTGAAAAAATTGCGAATTCACTCAAAATCTCGGATTCGCAAATTTCGACGATATTCTGACTTAGTGGTCTGAAAGTGGTCACTGGGCCGATTTTTAGTGGAATCTGAAGAAATTGCGAATTCACTCATCATCTCGGATTCGCAAATTTCGACGATATTCTGACTTAGTGGTCTGAAAGTGGTCACTGGGCCGATTTTTAGTGGAATCTGAAGAAATTGCGAATTCACTCACCATCTCGGATTCGCAAATTTCGACGATATTCTGACTTAGTGGTCTGAAAGTGGTCACTGGGCCGATTTTTAGTGGAATCTGAAGAAATTGCGAATTCACTCACCATCTCGGATTCGCAAATTTCGACGATATTCTGACTTAGTGGTCTGAAAGTGGTCACTGGGCCGATTTTTAGTGGAGTCTGAAGAAATTGCGAATTCACGCAAAATCTCGGATTCGCAAATTTCGACGATATTCTGAATTAGCGGTCTGAAAGTGGTCACAGCGCCGATTTTTAGTGGAATCTGAAAAAATTGCGAATTCACTCAAAATCTCGGATTCGCAAATTTCGACGATATTCTGACTTAGTGGTCTGAAAGTGGTCACTGGGCCGATTTTTAGTGGAATCTGAAGAAATTGCGAATTCACTCAAAATCTCGGATTCGCAAATTTCGACGATATTCTGACTTAGTGGTCTGAAAGTGGTCACTGGGCCGATTTTTAGTGGAATCTGAAGAAATTGCGAATTCACTCATCATCTCGGATTCGCAAATTTCGACGATATTCTGACTTAGTGGTCTGAAAGTGGTCACTGGGCCGATTTTTAGTGGAATCTGAAGAAATTGCGAATTCACTCACCATCTCGGATTCGCAAATTTCGACGATATTCTGACTTAGTGGTCTGAAAGTGGTCACTGGGCCGACTTTTAGTGGAATCTGAAGAAATTGCGAATTCACTCACCATCTCGGATTCGCAAATTTCGACGATATTCTGACTTAGTGGTCTGAAATTGGTCACTGGGACGATTTTTAGTGGAATCTGAAGAAATTGCGAATTCACTCACCATCTCGGATTCGCAAATTTCGACGATATTCTGACTTAGTGGTCTGAAAGTGGTCACTGCGCCGATTTTTAGTGGAATCTGAAGAAATTGCGATTTCACTCACCATCTCGGATTCGCAAATTTCGACGATATTCTGACTTAGTGGTCTGAAAGTGGTCACTGGGCCGATTTTTAGTGGAATCTGAAGAAATTGCGAATTCACTCAAAATCTCGGATTCGCAAATTTCGACGATATTCTGACTTAGCGGTCTGAAAGTGGTCACTGCGCCGATTTTTAGTGGAATCTGAAGAAATTGCGAATTCACTCACCATCTCGGATTCGCAAATTTCGACGATATTCTGACTTAGTGGTCTGAAAGTGGTCACTGCGCCGATTTATAGTGGAATCTGAAGAAATTGCGAATTCACTCAAAATCTCGGATTCGCAAATTTCGACGATATTCTGACTTAGTGGTCTGAAAGTGGTCACTGGGCCGATTTTTAGTGGAGTCTGAAGAAATTGCGAATTCACTCAAAATCTCGGATTCGCAAATTTCGACGATATTCTGAATTAGCGGTCTGAAAGTGGTCACAGCGCCGATTTTTAGTGGAATCTGAAGAAATTGCGAATTCACTCAAAATCTCGGATTCGCAAATTTCGACGATATTCTGACTTAGTGGTCTGAAAGTGGTCACTGGGCCGATTTTTAGTGGAATCTGAAGAAATTGCGAATTCACTCAAAATCTCGGATTCGCAAATTTCGACGATATTCTGACTTAGTGGTCTGAAAGTGGTCACTGGGCCGATTTTTAGTGGAATCTGAAGAAATTGCGAATTCACTCATCATCTCGGATTCGCAAATTTCGACGATATTCTGACTTAGTGGTCTGAAAGTGGTCACTGGGCCGATTTTTAGTGGAATCTGAAGAAATTGCGAATTCACTCACCATCTCGGATTCGCAAATTTCGACGATATTCTGACTTAGTGGTCTGAAAGTGGTCACTGGGCCGATTTTTAGTGGAATCTGAAGAAATTGCGAATTCACTCAAAATCTCGGATTCGCAAATTTCGACGATATTCTGACTTAGTGGTCTGAAAGTGGTCACTGGGCCGATTTTTAGTGGAATCTGAAGAAATTGCGAATTCACTCAAAATCTCGGACTCGCAAATTTCGACGATATTCTGAATTAGCGGTCTGAAAGTGGTCACAGCGCCGATTTTTAGTGGAATCTGAAAAAATTGCGAATTCACTCAAAATCTCGGATTCGCAAATTTCGACGATATTCTGACTTAGTGGTCTGAAAGTGGTCACTGGGCCGATTTTTAGTGGAATCTGAAGAAATTGCGAATTCACTCATCATCTCGGATTCGCAAATTTCGACGATATTCTGACTTAGTGGTCTGAAAGTGGTCACTGGGCCGATTTTTAGTGGAATCTGAAGAAATTGCGAATTCACTCACCATCTCGGATTCGCAAATTTCGACGATATTCTGACTTAGTGGTCTGAAAGTGGTCACTGGGCCGATTTTTAGTGGAATCTGAAGAAATTGCGAATTCACTCAAAATCTCGGATTCGCAAATTTCGACGATATTCTGACTTAGTGGTCTGAAAGTGGTCACTGGGCCGATTTTTAGTGGAATCTGAAGAAATTGCGAATTCACTCATCATCTCGGATTCGCAAATTTCGACGATATTCTGACTTAGTGGTCTGAAAGTGGTCACTGGGCCGATTTTTAGTGGAATCTGAAGAAATTGCGAATTCACTCACCATCTCGGATTCGCAAATTTCGACGATATTCTGACTTAGTGGTCTGAAAGTGGTCACTGGGCCGATTTTTAGTGGAATCTGAAGAAATTGCGAATTCACTCACCATCTCGGATTCGCAAATTTCGACGATATTCTGACTTAGTGGTCTGAAAGTGGTCACTGGGCCGATTTTTAGTGGAATCTGAAGAAATTGCGAATTCACTCACCATCTCGGATTCGCAAATTTCGACGATATTCTGACTTAGTGGTCTGAAAGTGGTCACTGGGCCGATTTTTAGTGGAATCTGAAGAAATTGCGAATTCACTCATCATCTCGGATTCGCAAATTTCGACGATATTCTGACTTAGTGGTCTGAAAGTGGTCACTGGGCCGATTTTTAGTGGAATCTGAAGAAATTGCGAATTCACTCACCATCTCGGATTCGCAAATTTCGACGATATTCTGACTTAGTGGTCTGAAAGTGGTCACTGGGCCGATTTTTAGTGGAATCTGAAGAAATTGCGAATTCACTCACCATCTCGGATTCGCAAATTTCGACGATACTCTGACTTAGTGGTCTGAAAGTGGTCACTGGGCCGATTTTTAGTGGAGTCTGAAGAAATTGCGAATTCACGCAAAATCTCGGATTCGCAAATTTCGACGATATTCTGAATTAGCGGTCTGAAAGTGGTCACAGCGCCGATTTTTAGTGGAATCTGAAAAAATTGCGAATTCACTCAAAATCTCGGATTCGCAAATTTCGACGATATTCTGACTTAGTGGTCTGAAAGTGGTCACTGGGCCGATTTTTAGTGGAATCTGAAGAAATTGCGAATTCACTCAAAATCTCGGATTCGCAAATTTCGACGATATTCTGACTTAGTGGTCTGAAAGTGGTCACTGGGCCGATTTTTAGTGGAATCTGAAGAAATTGCGAATTCACTCATCATCTCGGATTCGCAAATTTCGACGATATTCTGACTTAGTGGTCTGAAAGTGGTCACTGGGCCGATTTTTAGTGGAATCTGAAGAAATTGCGAATTCACTCACCATCTCGGATTCGCAAATTTCGACGATATTCTGACTTAGTGGTCTGAAAGTGGTCACTGGGCCGATTTTTAGTGGAATCTGAAGAAATTGCGAATTCACTCACCATCTCGGATTCGCAAATTTCGACGATATTCTGACTTAGTGGTCTGAAATTGGTCACTGGGACGATTTTTAGTGGAATCTGAAGAAATTGCGAATTCACTCACCATCTCGGATTCGCAAATTTCGACGATATTCTGACTTAGTGGTCTGAAAGTGGTCACTGCGCCGATTTTTAGTGGAATCTGAAGAAATTGCGATTTCACTCACCATCTCGGATTCGCAAATTTCGACGATATTCTGACTTAGTGGTCTGAAAGTGGTCACTGGGCCGATTTTTAGTGGAATCTGAAGAAATTGCGAATTCACTCAAAATCTCGGATTCGCAAATTTCGACGATATTCTGACTTAGCGGTCTGAAAGTGGTCACTGCGCCGATTTTTAGTGGAATCTGAAGAAATTGCGAATTCACTCACCATCTCGGATTCGCAAATTTCGACGATATTCTGACTTAGTGGTCTGAAAGTGGTCACTGCGCCGATTTATAGTGGAATCTGAAGAAATTGCGAATTCACTCAAAATCTCGGATTCGCAAATTTCGACGATATTCTGACTTAGTGGTCTGAAAGTGGTCACTGGGCCGATTTTTAGTGGAGTCTGAAGAAATTGCGAATTCACTCAAAATCTCGGATTCGCAAATTTCGACGATATTCTGAATTAGCGGTCTGAAAGTGGTCACAGCGCCGATTTTTAGTGGAATCTGAAGAAATTGCGAATTCACTCAAAATCTCGGATTCGCAAATTTCGACGATATTCTGACTTAGTGGTCTGAAAGTGGTCACTGGGCCGATTTTTAGTGGAATCTGAAGAAATTGCGAATTCACTCAAAATCTCGGATTCGCAAATTTCGACGATATTCTGACTTAGTGGTCTGAAAGTGGTCACTGGGCCGATTTTTAGTGGAATCTGAAGAAATTGCGAATTCACTCATCATCTCGGATTCGCAAATTTCGACGATATTCTGACTTAGTGGTCTGAAAGTGGTCACTGGGCCGATTTTTAGTGGAATCTGAAGAAATTGCGAATTCACTCACCATCTCGGATTCGCAAATTTCGACGATATTCTGACTTAGTGGTCTGAAAGTGGTCACTGGGCCGATTTTTAGTGGAATCTGAAGAAATTGCGAATTCACTCAAAATCTCGGATTCGCAAATTTCGACGATATTCTGACTTAGTGGTCTGAAAGTGGTCACTGGGCCGATTTTTAGTGGAATCTGAAGAAATTGCGAATTCACTCAAAATCTCGGACTCGCAAATTTCGACGATATTCTGAATTAGCGGTCTGAAAGTGGTCACAGCGCCGATTTTTAGTGGAATCTGAAAAAATTGCGAATTCACTCAAAATCTCGGATTCGCAAATTTCGACGATATTCTGACTTAGTGGTCTGAAAGTGGTCACTGGGCCGATTTTTAGTGGAATCTGAAGAAATTGCGAATTCACTCATCATCTCGGATTCGCAAATTTCGACGATATTCTGACTTAGTGGTCTGAAAGTGGTCACTGGGCCGATTTTTAGTGGAATCTGAAGAAATTGCGAATTCACTCACCATCTCGGATTCGCAAATTTCGACGATATTCTGACTTAGTGGTCTGAAAGTGGTCACTGGGCCGATTTTTAGTGGAATCTGAAGAAATTGCGAATTCACTCAAAATCTCGGATTCGCAAATTTCGACGATATTCTGACTTAGTGGTCTGAAAGTGGTCACTGGGCCGATTTTTAGTGGAATCTGAAGAAATTGCGAATTCACTCATCATCTCGGATTCGCAAATTTCGACGATATTCTGACTTAGTGGTCTGAAAGTGGTCACTGGGCCGATTTTTAGTGGAATCTGAAGAAATTGCGAATTCACTCACCATCTCGGATTCGCAAATTTCGACGATATTCTGACTTAGTGGTCTGAAAGTGGTCACTGGGCCGATTTTTAGTGGAATCTGAAGAAATTGCGAATTCACTCACCATCTCGGATTCGCAAATTTCGACGATATTCTGACTTAGTGGTCTGAAAGTGGTCACTGGGCCGATTTTTAGTGGAATCTGAAGAAATTGCGAATTCACTCAAAATCTCGGATTCGCAAATTTCGACGATATTCTGAATTAGCGGTCTGAAAGTGGTCACAGCGCCGATTTTTAGTGGAATCTGAAAAAATTGCGAATTCACTCAAAATCTCGGATTCGCAAATTTCGACGATATTCTGACTTAGTGGTCTGAAAGTGGTCACTGGGCCGATTTTTAGTGGAATCTGAAGAAATTGCGAATTCACCCATCATCTCGGATTCGCAAATTTCGACGATATTCTGACTTGGTGGTCTGAAAGTGGTCACTGGGCCGATTTTTAGTGGAATCTGAAGAAATTGCGAATTCACTCACCATCTCGGATTCGCAAATTTCGACGATATTCTGACTTAGTGGTCTGAAAGTGGTCACTGGGCCGATTTTTAGTGGAATCTGAAGAAATTGCGAATTCACTCACCATCTCGGATTCGCAAATTTCGACGATATTCTGACTTAGTGGTCTGAAAGTGGTCACTGGGCCGATTTTTAGTGGAGTCTGAAGAAATTGCGAATTCACTCAAAATCTCGGATTCGCAAATTTCGACGATGTTCTGAATTAGCGGTCTGAAAGTGGTCACAGCGCCGATTTTTAGTGGAATCTGAAAAAATTGCGAATTCACTCAAAATCTCGGATTCGCAAATTTCGACGATATTCTGACTTAGTGGTCTGAAAGTGGTCACTGGGCCGATTTTTAGTGGAATCTGAAAAAATTGCGAATTCACTCAAAATCTCGGATTCGCAAATTTCGACGATATTCTGACTTAGTGGTCTGAAAGTGGTCACTGGGCCGATTTTTAGGGGAATCTGAAGAAATTGCGAATTCACTCATCATCTCGGATTCGCAAATTTCGACGATATTCTGACTTAGTGGTCTGAAAGTGGTCACTGGGCCGATTTTTAGTGGAATCTGAAGAAATTGCGAATTCACTCACCATCTCGGATTCGCAAATTTCGACGATATTCTGACTTAGTGGTCTGAAAGTGGTCACTGGGCCGATTTTTAGTGGAATCTGAAGAAATTGCGAATTCACTCACCATCTCGGATTCGCTAATTTCGACGATATTCTGACTTAGTGGTCTGAAAGTGGTCACTGGGACGATTTTTAGTGGAATCTGAAGAAATTGCGAATTCACTCACCATCTCGGATTCACAAATTTCGACGATATTCTGACTTAGTGGTCTGAAAGTGGTCACTGGGCCGATTTTTAGTGGAATCTGAAGAAATTGCGAATTCACTCAAAATCTCGGATTCGCAAATTTCGACGATATTCTGAATTAGCGGTCTGAAAGTGGTCACAGCGCCGATTTTTAGTGGAATCTGAAGAAATTGCGAATTCACTCAAAATCTCGGATTCGCAAATTTCGACGATATTCTGACTTAGTGGTCTGAAAGTGGTCACTGGGCCGATTTTTAGTGGAATCTGAAGAAATTGCGAATTCACTCATCATCTCGGATTCGCAAATTTCGACGATATTCTGACTTAGTGGTCTGAAAGTGGTCACTGGGCCGATTTTTAGTGGAATCTGAAGAAATTGCGAATTCACTCACCATCTCGGATTCGCAAATTTCGACGATATTCTGGCTTAGTGGTCTGAAAGTGGTCACTGGGCCGATTTTTAGTGGAATCTGAAGAAATTGCGAATTCACTCAAAATCTCGGATTCGCAAATTTCGACGATATTCTGACTTAGTGGTCTGAAAGTGGTCACTGGGCCGATTTTTAGTGGAATCTGAAGAAATTGCGAATTCACTCATCATCTCGGATTCGCAAATTTCGACGATATTCTGACTTAGTGGTCTGAAAGTGGTCATTGGGCCGATTTTTAGTGGAATCTGAAGAAATTGCGAATTCACTCACCATCTCGGATTCGTAAATTTCGACGATATTCTGACTTAGTGGTCTGAAAGTGGTCACTGGGCCGATTTTTAGTGGAATCTGAAGAAATTGCGAATTCACTCAAAATCTCGGATTCGCAAATTTCGACGATATTCTGACTTAGTGGTCTGAAAGTGGTCACTGGGCCGATTTTTAGTGGAATCTGAAGAAATTGCGAATTCACTCATCATCTCGGATTCGCAAATTTCGACGATATTCTGACTTAGTGGTCTGAAAGTGGTCACTGGGCCGATTTTTAGTGGAATCTGAAGAAATTGCGAATTCACTCACCATCTCGGATTCGCAAATTTCGACGATATTCTGACTTAGTGGTCTGAAAGTGGTCACTGGGCCGATTTTTAGTGGAATCTGAAGAAATTGCGAATTCACTCACCATCTCGGATTCGCAAATTTCGACGATATTCTGACTTAGTGGTCTGAAAGTGGTCACTGGGCCGATTTTTAGTGGAATCTGAAGAAATTGCGAATTCACTCAAAATCTCGGATTCGCAAATTTCGACGATATTCTGAATTAGTGGTCTGAAAGTGGTCACAGCGCCGATTTTTAGTGGAATCTGAAAAAATTGCGAATTCACTCAAAATCTCGGATTCGCAAATTTCGACGATATTCTGACTTAGTGGTCTGAAAGTGGTCACTGGGCCGATTTTTAGTGGAATCTGAAGAAATTGCGAATTCACTCATCATCTCGGATTCGCAAATTTCGACGATATTCTGACTTAGTGGTCTGAAAGTGGTCACTGGGCCGATTTTTAGTGGAATCTGAAGAAATTGCGAATTCACTCACCATCTCGGATTCGCAAATTTCGACGATATTCTGACTTAGTGGTCTGAAAGTGGTCACTGGGCCAATTTTTAGTGGAATCTGAAGAAATTGCGAATTCACTCACCATCTCGGATTCGCAAATTTCGACGATATTCTGACTTAGTGGTCTGAAAGTGGTCACTGGGCCGATTTTTAGTGGAGTCTGAAGAAATTGCGAATTCACTCAAAATCTCGGATTCGCAAATTTCGACGATATTCTGAATTAGCGGTCTGAAAGTGGTCACAGCGCCGATTTTTAGTGGAATCTGAAAAAATTGCGAATTCACTCAAAATCTCGGATTCGCAAATTTCGACGATATTCTGACTTAGTGGTCTGAAAGTGGTCACTGGGCCGATTTTTAGTGGAATCTGAAGAAATTGCGAATTCACTCAAAATCTCGGATTCGCAAATTTCGACGATATTCTGACTTAGTGGTCTGAAAGTGGTCACTGGGCCGATTTTTAGTGGAATCTGAAGAAATTGCGAATTCACTCATCATCTCGGATTCGCAAATTTCGACGATATTCTGACTTAGTGGTCTGAAAGTGGTCACTGGGCCGATTTTTAGTGGAATCTGAAGAAATTGCGAATTCACTCACCATCTCGGATTCGCAAATTTCGACGATATTCTGACTTAGTGGTCTGAAAGTGGTCACTGGGCCGATTTTTAGTGGAATCTGAAGAAATTGCGAATTCACTCACCATCTCGGATTCGCTAATTTCGACGATATTCTGACTTAGTGGTCTGAAAGTGGTCACTGGGACGATTTTTAGTGGAATCTGAAGAAATTGCGAATTCACTCACCATCTCGGATTCGCAAATTTCGACGATATTCTGACTTAGTGGTCTGAAAGTGGTCACTGCGCCGATTTTTAGTGGAATCTGAAGAAATTGCGATTTCACTCAAAATCTCGGATTCGCAAATTTCGACGATATTCTGACTTAGTGGTCTGAAAGTGGTCACTGGGCCGATTTTTAGTGGAATCTGAAGAAATTGCGAATTCACTCAAAATCTCGGATTCGCAAATTTCGACGATATTCTGACTTAGCGGTCTGAAAGTGGTCACTGCGCCGATTTTTAGTGGAATCTGAAGAAATTGCGAATTCACTCACCATCTCGGATTCGCAAATTTCGACGATATTCTGACTTAGTGGTCTGAAAGTGGTCACTGCGCCGATTTATAGTGGAATCTGAAGAAATTGCGAATTCACTCAAAATCTCGGATTCGCAAATTTCGACGATATTCTGACTTAGTGGTCTGAAAGTGGTCACTGGGCCGATTTTTAGTGGAGTCTGAAGAAATTGCGAATTCACTCAAAATCTCGGATTCGCAAGTTTCGACGATATTCTGAATTAGCGGTCTGAAAGTGGTCACAGCGCCGATTTTTAGTGGAATCTGAAAAAATTGCGAATTCACTCAAAATCTCGGATTCGCAAATTTCGACGATATTCTGACTTAGTGGTCTGAAAGTGGTCGCTGGGCCGATTTTTAGTGGAATCTGAAGAAATTGCGAATTCACTCAAAATCTCGGATTCGCAAATTTCGACGATATTCTGACTTAGTGGTCTGAAAGTGGTCACTGGGCCGATTTTTAGTGGAATCTGAAGAAATTGCGAATTCACTCATCATCTCGGATTCGCAAATTTCGACGATATTCTGACTTAGTGGTCTGAAAGTGGTCACTGGGCCGATTTTTAGTGGAATCTGAAGAAATTGCGAATTCACTCACCATCTCGGATTCGCAAATTTCGACGATATTCTGACTTCGTGGTCTGAAAGTGGTCACTGGGCCGATTTTTAGTGGAATCTGAAGAAATTGCGAATTCACTCACCATCTCGGATTCGCAAATTTCGACGATATTCTGACTTAGTGGTCTGAAAGTGGTCACTGGGCCGATTTTTAGTGGAATCTGAAGAAATTGCGAATTCACTCAAAATCTCGGATTGGCAAATTTCGACGATATTCTGAATTAGCGGTCTGAAAGTGGTCACAGCGCCGATTTTTAGTGGAATCTGAAAAAATTGCGAATTCACTCAAAATCTCGGATTCGCAAATTTCGACGATATTCTGACTTAGTGGTCTGAAAGTGGTCACTGGGCCGATTTTTAGTGGAATCTGAAGAAATTGCGAATTCACTCAAAATCTCGGATTCGCAAATTTCGACGATATTCTGACTTAGTGGTCTGAAAGTGGTCACTGGGCCGATTTTTAGTGGAATCTGAAGAAATTGCGAATTCACTCACCATCTCGGATTCGCAAATTTCGACGATATTCTGACTTAGTGGTCTGAAAGTGGTCACTGGGCCGATTTTTAGTGGAATCTGAAGAAATTGCGAATTCACTCATCATTTCGGATTCGCAAATTTCGACGATATTCTGACTTAGTGGTCTGAAAGTGGTCACTGGGCCGATTTTTAGTGGAATCTGAAGAAATTGCGAATTCACTCAAAATCTCGGATTCGCAAATTTCGACGATATTCTGACCAGAGATCGGCAAAAATATTTTTTTCGTCAATATTTTCGATGATAATAACCAATACCATAAAAATTACAATTTTATTAAATAAATTTCCAATTGTTAATTCATTTGGTAATAAGCCAAAACATATTTTCCATTATCTAAGCAATCGGTAATTCATCGGTGAGAAATTAGAGATTCTTAACTAGTCGGTAATTTTCTGTGTGAAATTTCTGAGTACGCTAGCAATCGGTAATTCATGGGCCAGAAATTCGAGAATACTCAACTACTCAGCAATGTTCTGTGAGAAATTTCTGATTACACCAGCAGTCGGTAATCTATGGCTCAGAAAGTCGAGAATACTCAACTAGTCGGTAATTTGCTGTGAGAAATTTCTGAGTAATCTAGCAATCGGTAATTCATGGGCCAGAAATTTTAGAATACTCAACTAGTCAGCAATTTATCGTAAGAAATTTCTGATTACTCTAGCAATCGGTATTCATGGGCCAGAAATTTTAAAATACTCAACTAGTCAGCAATTTATCGTAAGAAATTTCTGATTACTCTAGCAATCGGTATTCATGGGCCAGAAATTTTAGAATACTCAACTAGTCAGCAATTTATCGTAAGAAATTTCTGATTACTCTAGCAATCGGTATTCATGGGCCAGAATTTTTAGAATACTCAACTAGTCAGCAATTTTCTGTAAGAAATTTCTGATTACTTTAGCAATCGGGAATCCATTGGCCAGAAATTGAAGAATACTCAATTAGTCGGTAATTTTCTGAACCACATTTTTGATTACTCTAGTTTTCGGTAATTTGTTGACTAGAAATTTGAAAATACCCATTTTCGTGTGATGTATGATATGTTAGGAATTCCGTATCGCATTAATCATGTGATATGTGACATAACTGTATGTTATGTTTGACAAAGCACATATAACAAATCACATATAACATGTTTGCACATCAGTTATGTTATTTGTAATTTGTGATGAGACGCATAACATATGTTACATATAATGAATATGCGGGGAACGCACTTAACATTTCCCATATGACATGTCATGTCACATACAATGAATATGAGATTTGTAACTAAACGAAGCACATATTTATATGTCACATATGTTTTGTGACAAATCACATATTACGTTGAAGCAAGTACCACATGTTCTCTATGGCTATGACATATGACGAAGAGTGTAAGTTGTATGTTGTATACAATATATATGTATATTATACAACATACACGTACACATCAAATATCACATGTGACAACGGCACATGACAACTCATGCACAACAGATGGCGCGACACTGTATGTGACATGACATGAGACATGACATTATTCATCATTTGGTCCGATGTTAGTAGACATGCGACCACAACCATCAAGCAAACTTTTCTTCAAATGACATGACATATGACATGACATATGACATGACATATGACATGACATATGACATGACATATGACATGACATGACATGACATATGACATGACACATGACATTACACCAGGGACCGTGACGTTTATGATATTTTCGATAAAAATCAAATCTAAAAAATTATTTCCTGACTGTTATTTTTCTAGACAAAAATAAAAAGTGTGTTCTCAAATCATACTCTAATTTTTATTTTTAAGATCGGAAAAAAAAATCGGAAAATGATTTTTCTTTTAAATAAAAAAATGTTTTTATTTTTATCATCAAAAATAAAAATCAGAAAATGATTTTTATTTTTAAAATCAGAAATAAAATTCGGAAAGTGATTTTTATTTTTAAAATCAATAAGAAAAATCAGAAAGTGATTTTTATTTTTAAAATCAAAACTAAAAATCAGAATATGAATTTTATTTTTAAAGTCAGAAATTGATTTTTATTTTTAAAATCAAAAATAAAAATAAAAAAATGATTTTTATTTGTAAAATAAAAAACAAAAAAAGGGGATGACTTATATTTTTAAAAAATATATATATACATATATATTGTATACAACATAAAGCTTACACTCTTCGTCATATGTCATAGCCATAGAGAACATGTGGTACTTGCTTCAACGTAATATGTGATTTGTCACAAAACATATGTGACATATAAATATGTGCTTCGTTTAGTTACAAATCTCATATTCATTGTATGTGACATGACATGTCATATGGGAAATGTTAAGTGCGTTCCCCGCATATTCATTATACCGGGTGAGTCATTTAACTTGAGACAACCTAATAACTTTTTAGGATCACATAATATTGAAAAAAGTTTAATATGAAAGTTGTAGGGTATCAAAAATGGCGTTTGGTGATGATCTTAAAAATGACCTTGACCTTGACATTCAAGGTCATATGAGGGTCAACTTTAAAATTTCAAATGGGATGACCCCCTATTGACTCCGGAATTGAAAAGAGCGGAAAATTTTACGTTCAGATATGACCTTGACCCAATGGTCAAGGTCAAATTTCAGGGTCATTTCACGATAATTTATCTTCATGTACAATAGCGAGAGGCGATGACGTTTTTTGAAATGTGAAGAGAGATATCTGACCACGACCTTGAAAATTACCTTGACTCTGACCTTCAAAGTTATTTGAAGGTTAAACTCAAAAATTCTATTGGTAACCCCTATTTTTGACGCCAGAACGAAAAAAGCTTTCGACCGAACATGCGATAAAGTATTTAACTACATTTTGCGTCGGGGTGATCGATTTATGTGAGTACTCGCAATTCTCACCAATTTAGTTTAATAAATGCTCGAAGTGATGTCCATCAACTTCAATACACTTATTAATGCGCACCTCAAACGATCTTACACAACTTTGAAGCATAGCAGGACTTATTTTGTTGCAAGCATCAATAATTCTTTCAATCATATTTTCACGAGTAGTTGGTACTTCGTTGTAAACTTCACCTTATCAAGCATCCCGACGGTGAGAGGCGAGGGGACTCACCTAAATCAAGCACCCCAAAGGGAACAGAAAACTACTACGTCCACGTCGTTGTTCCTGGGTAATGCAAAATGTAGTTAAATACTTTATCGCATGTTCGGTCGAAAGTTTTTTTCGTTCTGGCGTCAAAAATAGGGGTTACCAATAGAATTTTTGAGTTTAACCTTCAAATAACTTTGAAGGTCAGGGTCAAGGTAATTTTCAAGGTCGTGGTCAGATATCTCTCTTCACATTTCAAAAAACGTCATCGCCTCTCGCTATTGTACATGAAGATAAATTATCGTGAAATGACCTTGAAATTTGACCTTGACGATTGGGTCAAGGTCATATCTGAACGTAAAATTTTCCGCTCTTTTCAATTCCGGGGTCAATAGGGGGTCATCCCATTTGAAATTTTAAAGTTGACCCTCATATGACCTTGAATGTCAAGGTCAAGGTCATTTTTAAGATCATCACCAAACGCCATTTTTGATACCCTACAACTTTCATATTAAACTTTTTTCAATATTATGTGATCCTAAAAAGTTATTAGGTTGTCTCAAGTTAAATGACTCACACGGTATGTAACATATGTTATGCGTCTCATCACATATTACAAATAACATAACTGTATGTGCAAACATGTTATATGTGATTTGTTATATGTGCTTTGTCAAACATAACATACAGTTATGTCACATATCACATGATTAATGCGATACGGAATTCCTAACATATCATACATCACACAAAAATGGGTATTTTCAAATTTCTAGTCAACAAATTACCGAAAACTAGAGTAATCAAAAATGTGGTTCAGAAAATTACCGACTAATTGAGTATTCTTCAATTTCTGGCCAATGGATTCCCGATTGCTAAAGTAATCAGAAATTTCTTACAGAAAATTGCTGACTAGTTGAGTATTCTAAAATTTCTGGCCCATGAATACCGATTGCTAGAGTAATCAGAAATGTCTTACGATAAATTGCTGACTAGTTGAGTATTCTAAAATTTCTGGCCCATGAATACCGATTGCTAGAGTAATCAGAAATTTCTTACGATAAATTGCTGACTAGTTGAGTATTCTAAAATTTCTGGCCCATGAATTACCGATTGCTAGATTACTCAGAAATTTCTCACAGCAAATTACCGACTAGTTGAGTGTTCTCGACTTTCTGGGCCATGGATTACCGACTGCTGGAGTAATCAGAAATTTCTCACAGAACATTGCTGAGTAGTTGAGTATTCTCGAATTTCTGACCCATGGATTACCGATTGCTTGAATAATCACACTGTTTGGAGGGCAAATTATCGGTATTTGGGTATTCATAAAGTTTGCCTGAGAAATTACTGATTATTTGTGCAATGGAAAATTCTAGAACGATGATTATTAATTTTTGAATAATTGATAATTTCAATGTTGCAATTAGAAATTGTTTACAAATTGAAAAATCGAAAGAGAAATATTATTTTTTTGCCGATCTCTGATTCTGACTTAGTGGTCTGAAAGTGGTCACTGGGCCGATTTTTAGTGGAATCTGAAGAAATTGCGAATTCACTCATCATCTCGGATTCGCAAATTTCGACGATATTCTGACTTAGTGGTCTGAAAGTGGTCACTGGGCCGATTTTTAGTGGAATCTGAAGAAATTGCGAATTCACTCACCATCTCGGATTCGCAAATTTCGACGATATTCGGACTTAGTGGTCTGAAAGTGGTCACTGGGCCGATTTTTAGTGGAATCTGAAGAAATTGCGAATTCACTCACCATCTCGGATTCGCAAATTTCGAAGATATTCTGACTTAGTGGCCTGAAAGTGGTCACTGGGCCGATTTTTAGTGGAATCTGAAGAAATTGCGAATTCACTCAAAATCTCGGATTCGCAAATTTCGACGATATTCTGAATTAGCGGTCTGAAAGTGGTCACAGCGCCGATTTTTAGTGGAATCTGAAAAAATTGCGAATTCACTCAAAATCTCGGATTCGCAAATTTCGACGATATTCTGACTTAGTGGTCTGAAAGTGCTCACTGGGCCGATTTTTAGTGGAATCTGAAGAAATTGCGAATTCACTCATCATCTCGGATTCGCAAATTTCGACGATATTCTGACTTAGTGGTCTGAAAGTGGTCACTGGGCCGATTTTTAGTGGAATCTGAAGAAATTGCGAATTCACTCACCATCTCGGATTCGCAAATTTCGACGATATTCTGACTTAGTGGTCTGAAAGTGGTCACTGGGCCGATTTTTAGTGGAATCTGAAGAAATTGCGAATTCACTCACCATCTCGGATTCGCAAATTTCGACGATATTCTGACTTAGTGGTCTGAAAGTGGTCACTGGGCCGATTTTTAGTGGAATCTGAAGAAATTGCGAATTCACTCAAAATCTCGGATTCGCAAATTTCGACGATATTCTGACTTAGTGGTCTGAAAGTGGTCACTGGGCCGATTTTTAGTGGAATCTGAAGAAATTGCGAATTCACTCACCATCTCGGATTCGCAAATTTCGACGATATTCTGACTTAGTGGCCTGAAAGTGGTCACTGGGCCGATTTTTAGTGGAATCTGAAGAAATTGCGAATTCACTCAAAATCTCGGATTCGCAAATTTCGACGATATTCTGAATTAGCGGTCTGAAAGTGGTCACAGCGCCGATTTTTAGTGGAATCTGAAAAAATTGCGAATTCACTCAAAATCTCGGATTCGCAAATTTCGACGGTATTCTGACTTAGTGTTCTGAAAGTGGTCACTGGGCCGATTTTTAGTGGAATCTGAAGAAATTGCGAATTCACTCAAAATCTCGGATTCGCAAATTTCGACGATATTCTGACTTAGTGGTCTGAAAGTGGTCACTGGGCCGATTTTTAGTGGAATCTGAAGAAATTGCGAATTCACTCATCATCTCGGATTCGCAAATTTCGACGATATTCTGACTTAGTGGTCTGAAAGTGGTCACTGGGCCGATTTTTAGTGGAATCTGAAGAAATTGCGAATTCACTCACCATCTCGGATTCGCAAATTTCGACGATATTCTGACTTAGTGGTCTGAAAGTGGTCACTGGGCCGATTTTTAGTGGAATCTGAAGAAATTGCGAATTCACTCACCATCTCGGATTCGCAAATTTCGACGATATTCTGACTTAGTGGTCTGAAAGTGGTCACTGGGCCGATTTTTAGTGGAATCTGAAGAAATTGCGAATTCACTCACCATCTCGGATTCGCAAATTTCGACGATATTCTGACTTAGTGGTCTGAAAGTGGTCACTGGGCCGATTTTTAGTGGAATCTGAAGAAATTGCGAATTCACTCAAAATCTCGGATTCGCAAATTTCGACGATATTCTGACTTAGTGGTCTGAAAGTGGTCACTGCGCCGATTTATAGTGGAATCTGAAGAAATTGCGAATTCACTCAAAATCTCGGATTCGCAAATTTCGACGATATTCTGACTTAGTGGTCTGAAAGTGGTCACTGGGCCGATTTTTAGTGGAGTCTGAAGAAATTGCGAATTCACTCAAAATCTCGGATTCGCAAATTTCGACGATATTCTGAATTAGCGGTCTGAAAGTGGTCACAGCGCCGATTTTTAGTGGAATCTGAAAAAATTGCGAATTCACTCAAAATCTCGGATTCGCAAATTTCGACGATATTCTGACTTAGTGGTCTGAAAGTGGTGACTGGGCCGATTTTTAGTGGAATCTGAAGAAATTGCGAATTCACTCAAAATCTCGGATTCGCAAATTTCGACGATATTCTGACTTAGTGGTCTGAAAGTGGTCACTGGGCCGATTTTAAGTGGAATCTGAAGAAATTGCGAATTCACTCATCATCTCGGATTCGCAAATTTCGACGATATTCTGACTTAGTGGTCTGAAAGTGGTCACTGGGCCGATTTTTAGTGGAATCTGAAGAAATTGCGAATTCACTCACCATCTCGGATTCGCAAATTTCGACGATATTCTGACTTAGTGGTCTGAAAGTGGTCACTGGGCCGATTTTTAGTGGAATCTGAAGAAATTGCGAATTCACTCAAAATCTCGGATTCGCAAATTTCGACGATATTCTGAATTAGCGGTCTGAAAGTGGTCACAGCGCCGATTTTTAGTGGAATCTGAAAAAATTGCGAATTCACTCAAAATCTCGGATTCGCAAATTTCGACGATATTCTGACTTAGTGGTCTGAAAGTGGTCACTGGGCCGATTTTTAGTGGAATCTGAAGAAATTGCGAATTCACTCACCATCTCGGATTCGCAAATTTCGACGATATTCTGACTTAGTGGTCTGAAAGTGGTCACTGGGCCGATTTTTAGTGGAATCTGAAGAAATTGCGAATTCACTCAAAATCTCGGATTCGCAAATTTCGACGATATTCTGACTTAGTGGTCTGAAAGTGGGCACTGGGCCGATTTTTAGTGGAATCTGAAGAAATTGCGAATTCACTCATCATCTCGGATTCGCAAATTTCGACGATATTCTGACTTAGTGGTCTGAAAGTGGTCACTGGGCCGATTTTTAGTGGAATCTGAAGAAATTGCGAATTCACTCACCATCTCGGATTCGCAAATTTCGACGATATTCTGACTTAGTGGTCTGAAAGTGGTCACTGGGCCGATTTTTAGTGGAATCTGAAGAAATTGCGAATTCACTCACCATCTCGGATTCGCAAATTTCGACGATATTCTGACTTAGTGGTCTGAAAGTGGTCACTGGGCCGATTTTTAGTGGAATCTGAAGAAATTGCGAATTCACTCAAAATCTCGGATTCGCAAATTTCGACGATATTCTGAATTAGCGGTCTGAAAGTGGTCACAGCGCCGATTTTTAGTGGAATCTGAAAAAATTGCGAATTCACTCAAAATCTCGGATTCGCAAATTTCGACGATATTCTGACTTAGTGGTCTGAAAGTGGTCACTGGGCCGATTTTTAGTGGAATCTGAAGAAATTGCGAATTCACTCATCATCTCGGATTCGCAAATTTCGACGATATTCTGACTTAGTGGTCTGAAAGTGGTCACTGGGCCGATTTTTAGTGGAATCTGAAGAAATTGCGAATTCACTCACCATCTCGGATTCGCAAATTTCGACGATATTCTGACTTAGTGGTCTGAAAGTGGTCACTGGGCCGATTTTTAGTGGAATCTGAAGAAATTGCGAATTCACTCACCATCTCGGATTCGCAAATTTCGAAGATATTCTGACTTAGTGGTCTGAAAGTGGTCACTGGGCCGATTTTTAGTGGTGTCTGAAGAAATTGCGAATTCACTCAAAATGTCGGATTCGCAAATTTCGACGATATTCTGAATTAGCGGTCTGAAAGTGGTCACAGCGCCGATTTTTAGTGGAATCTGAAAAAATTGCGAATTCACTCAAAATTTCGGATTCGCAAATTTCGACGATATTCTGACTTAGTGGTCTGAAAGTGGTCACTGGGCCGATTTTTAGTGGAATCTGAAGAAATTGCGAATTCACTCAAAATCTCGGATTCGCAAATTTCGACGATATTCTGACTTAGTGGTCTGAAAGTGGTCACTGGGCCGATTTTTAGTGGAATCTGAAGAAATTGCGAATTCACTCATCATCTCGGATTCGCAAATTTCGACGATATTCTGACTTAGTGGTCTGAAAGTGGTCACTGGGCCGATTTTTAGTGGAATCTGAAGAAATTGCGAATTCACTCACCATCTCGGATTCGCAAATTTCGACGATATTCTGACTTAGTGGTCTGAAAGTGGTCACTGGGCCGATTTTTAGTGGAATCTGAAGAAATTGCGAATTCACTCACCATCTCGGATTCGCTAATTTCGACGATATTCTGACTTAGTGGTCTGAAAGTGGTCACTGGGACGATTTTTAGTGGAATCTGAAGAAATTGCGAATTCACTCACCATCTCGGATTCGCAAATTTCGACGATATTCTGACTTAGTGGTCTGAAAGTGGTCACTGCGCTGATTTTTAGTGGAATCTGAAGAAATTGCGATTTCACTCAAAATCTCGGATACGCAAATTTCGACGATATTCTGACTTAGTGGTCTGAAAGTGGTCACTGGGCCGATTTTTAGTGGAATCTGAAGAAATTGCGAATTCACTCAAAATCTCGGATTCGCAAATTTCGACGATATTCTGACTTAGCGGTCTGAAAGTGGTCACTGCGCCGATTTTTAGTGGAATCTGAAGAAATTGCGAATTCACTCACCATCTCGGATTCGCAAATTTCGACGATATTCTGACTTAGTGGTCTGAAAGTGGTCACTGCGCCGATTTATAGTGGAATCTGAAGAAATTGCGAATTCACTCAAAATCACGGATTCGCAAATTTCGACGATATTCTGACTTAGTGGTCTGAAAGTGGTCACTGGGCCGATTTTTAGTGGAGTCTGAAGAAATTGCGAATACACTCAAAATCTCGGATTCGCAAAATTCGACGATATTCTGAATTAGCGGTCTGAAAGTGGTCACAGCGCCGATTTTTAGTGGAATCTGAAAAAATTGCGAATTCACTCAAAATCTCGGATTCGCAAATTTCGACGATATTCTGACTTAGTGGTCTGAAAGTGGTCACTGGGCCGATTTTTAGTGGAATCTGAAGAAATTGCGAATTCACTCAAAATCTCGGATTCGCAAATTTCGACGATATTCTGACTTAGTGGTCTGAAAGTGGTCACTGGGCCGATTTTTAGTGGAATCTGAAGAAATTGCGAATTCACTCATCATCTCGGATTCGCAAATTTCGACGATATTATGACTTAGTGGTCTGAAAGTGGTCACTGGGCCGATTTTTAGTGGAATCTGAAGAAATTGCGAATTCACTCACCATCTCGGATTCGCAAATTTCGACGATATTCTGACTTAGTGGTCTGAAAGTGGTCACTGGGCCGATTTTTAGTGGAATCTGAAGAAATTGCGAATTCACTCACCATCTCGGATTCGCAAACTTCGACGATATTCTGACTTAGTGGTCTGAAAGTGGTCACTGGGCCGATTTTTAGTGGAATCTGAAGAAATTGCGAATTCACTCATCATCTCGGATTCGCAAATTTCGACGATATTCTGACTTAGTGGTCTGAAAGTGGTCACTGGGCCGATTTTTAGTGGAATCTGAAGAAATTGCGAATTCACTCACCATCTCGGATTCGCAAATTTCGACGATATTCTGACTTAGTGGTCTGAAAGTGGTCACTGGGCCGATTTTTAGTGGAATCTGAAGAAATTGCGAATTCACTCACCATCTCGGATTCGCAAATTTCGACGATATTCTGACTTAGTGGTCTGAAAGTGGTCACTGGGCCGATTTTTAGTGGAGTCTGAAGAAATTGCGAATTCACTCAAAATCTCGGATTCGCAAATTTCGACGATATTCTGAATTAGCGGTCTGAAAGTGGTCACAGCGCCGATTTTTAGTGGAATCTGAAAAAATTGCGAATTCACTCAAAATCTCGGATTCGCAAATTTCGACGATATTCTGACTTAGTGGTCTGAAAGTGGTCACTGGGCCGATTTTTAGTGGAATCTGAAGAAATTGCGAATTCACTCACCATCTCGGATTCGCAAATTTCGACGATATTCTGACTTAGTGGTCTGAAAGTGGTCACTGGGCCGATTTTTAGTGGAATCTGAAGAAATTGCGAATTCACTCACCATCTCGGATTCGCTAATTTCGACGATATTCTGACTTAGTGGTCTGAAAGTGGTCACTGGGCCGATTTTTAGTGGAATCTGAAGAAATTGCGAATTCACTCAAAATCTCGGATTCGCAAATTTCGACGATATTCTGACTTAGTGGTCTGAAAGTGGTCACTGGGCCGATTTTTAGTGGAATCTGAAGAAATTGCGAATTCACTCATCATCTCGGATTCGCAAATTTCGACGATATTCTGACTTAGTGGTCTGAAAGTGGTCACTGGGCCGATTTTTAGTGGAATCTGAAGAAATTGCGAATTCACTCACCATCTCGGATTCGCAAATTTCGACGATATTCTGACTTAGTGGTCTGAAAGTGGTCACTGGGCCGATTTTTAGTGGAATCTGAAGAAATTGCGAATTCACTCAAAATCTCGGATTCGCAAATTTCGACGATATTCTGACTTAGTGGTCTGAAAGTGGTCACTGGGCCGATTTTTAGTGGAATCTGAAGAAATTGCGAATTCACTCATCATCTCGGATTCGCAAATTTCGACGATATTCTGACTTAGTGGTCTGAAAGTGGTCACTGGGCCGATTTTTAGTGGAATCTGAAGAAATTCCGAATTCACTCACCATCTCGGATTCGCAAATTTCGACGATATTCTGACTTAGTGGTCTGAAAGTGGTCACTGGGCCGATTTTTAGTGGAATCTGAAGAAATTGCGAATTCACTCACCATCTCGGATTCGCTAATTTCGACGATATTCTGACTTAGTGGTCTGAAAGTGGTCACTGGGACGATTTTTAGTGGAATCTGAAGAAATTGCGAATTCACTCACCATCTCGGATTCGCAAATTTCGACGATATTCTGACTTAGTGGTCTGAAAGTGGTCACTGCGCCGATTTTTAGTGGAATCTGAAGAAATTGCGATTTCACTCAAAATCTCGGATTCGCAAATTTCGACGATATTCTGACTTAGTGGTCTGAAAGTGGTCACTGGGCCGATTTTTAGTGGAATCTGAAGAAATTGCGAATTCACTCAAAATCTCGGATTCGCAAATTTCGACGATATTCTGACTTAGCGGTCTGAAAGTGGTCACTGCGCCGATTTTTAGTGGAATCTGAAGAAATTGCGAATTCACTCACCATCTCGGATTCGCAAATTTCGACGATATTCTGACTTAGTGGTCTGAAAGTGGTCACTGCGCCGATTTATAGTGGAATCTGAAGAAATTGCGAATTCACTCAAAATCTCGGATTCGCAAATTTCGACGATATTCTGACTTAGTGGTCTGAAAGTGGTCACTGGGCCGATTTTTAGTGGAGTCTGAAGAAATTGCGAATTCACTCAAAATCTCGGATTCGCAAATTTCGACGATATTCTGAATTAGCGGTCTGAAAGTGGTCACAGCGCCGATTTTTAGTGGAATCTGAAAAAATTGCGAATTCACTCAAAATCTCGGATTCGCAAATTTCGACGATATTCTGACTTAGTGGTCTGAAAGTGGTCACTGGGCCGATTTTTAGTGGAATCTGAAGAAATTGCGAATTCACTCAAAATCTCGGATTCGCAAATTTCGACGATATTCTGACTTAGTGGTCTGAAAGTGGTCACTGGGCCGATTTTTAGTGGAATCTGAAGAAATTGCGAATTCACTCATCATCTCGGATTCGCAAATTTCGACGATATTCTGACTTAGTGGTCTGAAAGTGGTCACTGGGCCGATTTTTAGTGGAATCTGAAGAAATTGCGAATTCACTCACCATCTCGGATTCGCAAATTTCGACGATATTCTGACTTAGTGGTCTGAAAGTGGTCACTGGGCCGATTTTTAGTGGAATCTGAAGAAATTGCGAATTCACTCACCATCTCGGATTCGCAAATTTCGACGATATTCTGACTTAGTGGTCTGAAAGTGGTCACTGGGCCGATTTTTAGTGGAATCTGAAGAAATTGCGAATTCACTCAAAATCTCGGATTCGCAAATTTCGACGATATTCTGAATTAGCGGTCTAAAAGTGGTCACAGCGCCGATTTTTAGTGGAATCTGAAAAAATTGCGAATTCACTCAAAATCTCGGATTCGCAAATTTCGACGATATTCTGACTTAGTGGTCTGAAAGTGGTCACTGGGCCGATTTTTGGTGGAATCTGAAGAAATTGCGAATTCACTCATCATCTCGGATTCGCAAATTTCGACGATATTCTGACTTAGTGGACTGAAAGTGGTCACTGGGCCGATTTTTAGTGGAATCTGAAGAAATTGCGAATTCACTCACCATCTCGGATTCGCAAATTTCGACGATATTCTGACTTAGTGGTCTGAAAGTGGTCACTGGGCCGATTTTTAGTGGAATCTGAAGAAATTGCGAATTCACTCACCATCTCGGATTCGCAAATTTCGACGATATTCTGACTTAGCGGTCTGAAAGTGGTCACTGGGCCGATTTTTAGTGGAGTCTGAAGAAATTGCGAATTCACTCAAAATCTCGGATTCGCAAGTTTCGACGATATTCTGAATTAGCGGTCTGAAAGTGGTCACAGCGCCGATTTTTAGTGGAATCTGAAAAAATTGTGAATTCACTCAAAATCTCGGATTCGCAAATTTCGACGATATTCTGACTTAGTGGTCTGAAAGTGGTCACTGGGCCGATTTTTAGTGGAATCTGAAGAAATTGCGAATTCACTCATCATCTCGGATTCGCAAATTTCGACGATATTCTGACTTAGTGGTCTGAAAGTGGTCACTGGGCCGATTTTTAGTGGAATCTGAAGAAATTGCGAATTCACTCACCATCTCGGATTCGCAAATTTCGACGATATTCTGACTTAGTGGTCTGAAAGTGGTCACTGGGCCGATTTTTAGTGGAGTCTGAAGAAATTGCGAATTCACTCACCATCTCGGATTCGCAAATTTCGACGATATTCTGACTTAGTGGTCTGAAAGTGGTCACTGGGCCGATTTTTAGTGGAGTCTGAAGAAATTGCGAATTCACTCAAAATCTCGGATTCGCAAATTTCGACGATATTCTGAATTAGCGGTCTGAAAGTGGTCACAGCGCCGATTTTTAGTGGAATCTGAAAAAATTGCGAATTCACTCAAAATCTCGGATTCGCAAATTTCGACGATATTCTGACTTAGTGGTCTGAAAGTGGTCACTGGGCCGATTTTTAGTGGAATCTGAAGAAATTGCGAATTCACTCATCATCTCGGATTCGCAAATTTCGACGATATTCTGACTTAGTGGTCTGAAAGTGGTCACTGGGCCGATTTTTAGTGGAATCTGAAGAAATTGCGAATTCACTCACCATCTCGGATTCGCAAATTTCGACGATATTCTGACTTAGTGGTCTGAAAGTGGTCACTGGGCCGATTTTTAGTGGAATCTGAAGAAATTGCGAATTCACTCACCATCTCGGATTCGCAAATTTCGACGATATTCTGACTTAGCGGTCTGAAAGTGGTCACTGGGCCGATTTTTAGTGGAGTCTGAAGAAATTGCGAATTCACTCAAAATCTCGGATTCGCAAATTTCGACGATATTCTGAATTAGCGGTCTGAAAGTGGTCACAGCGCCGATTTTTAGTGGACTCTGAAGAAATTGCGAATTCACTCAAAATCTCGGATTCGCAAATTTCGACGATATTCTGACTTAGTGGTCTGAAAGTGGTCACTGGGCCGATTTTTAGTGGAATCTGAAGAAATTGCGAATTCACTCATCATCTCGGATTCGCAAATTTCGACGATATTCTGACTTAGTGGTCTGAAAGTGGTCACTGGGCCGATTTTTAGTGGAATCTGAAGAAATTGCGAATTCACTCACCATCTCGGATTCGCAAATTTCGACGATATTCTGACTTAGTGGTCTGAAAGTGGTCACTGGGCCGATTTTTAGTGGAATCTGAAGAAATTGCGAATTCACTCACCATCTCGGATTCGCTAATTTCGACGATATTCTGACTTAGTGGTCTGAAAGTGGTCACTGGGACGATTTTTAGTGGAATCTGAAGAAATTGCGAATTCACTCACCATCTCGGATTCGCAAATTTCGACGATATTCTGACTTAGTGGTCTGAAAGTGGTCACTGCGCCGATTTTTAGTGGAATCTGAAGAAATTGCGATTTCACTCAAAATCTCGGATTCGCAAATTTCGACGATATTCTGACTTAGTGGTATATACTATCACAGTGCGAGGTGCGGACGTGTTTTCACTTTCTCCGTACGTCTGGATTATTTTATTATTTTTCATTGTTTTGCCGGTATTTAATTGAATTGGGACAAGATAAAAACTTGAAGCAGTGTCTGTGTGCATACTTTTGGTGACTGCAGTTTTATTGTTTATTACACTATTGAATTGCTAGTGATCGGTGACAATTTTTTGTAGCAATTTATATTGCAATTAAGTGCAATCGGGTCGGTTCATTGTGTCCGGTCCTCCACGGGCTCGCTACCTTCCTAACGGCCGTATGTGGTCGATGCACTGTGTCGTCACCGTCTGACTGTGTACCATCGTTTCAGAGTTCATTTGCCTTTCGGTCGCGCTCTTGGTGCCCCAGTATCGTCACTAGCCAGCTGTGATATTAAACATTGACGCCTGGGTTGCGGATGATCTTGCACTTTAGCGGAACTGACTGTGATACACTTAGCTTTTATTAAAAACTGTTATTTATTTATTTATTTATTCTGTAGCTGTCGTGTTATTTATTTTCTTACTTGTTTACCCGTATTTGTCTCTTTTTTATCAATAATGAATGCCTGCAAAGTATGTAATGGCAGGATTGCCGGAGAATTGATCGAGTGCGATGGTATTTGTAAACAATTTTTCCATGCGACCTGCTTGAAGCGAAGCGCGCGTTTTCAAGTCACCCCAGCTCCTTCTACGTGTGCTGAGTGCTCAGAGGTTAAACCTTGCCATGTTCTTAGATCGATGGCCACTATAGCCGATTCCATATCTGGCGAGCATTCGCTCTTGGCTAATAAAATGCAGTCCATTCTTGCTAATTGGGCCAGCTTACAGTCGGTTTCCGATGATTTAATTATGATCGGTGACAAGGTTGATAAAATTTTAAATATTGCCACCGCTGCGGAATCGAACACTAAAATTCTTCTGGAGAGATCGCATGGTATTTCTATGAAGGTGTCCCTCATGTCTAGCTCCATTGATGACCTACATTCAGCGCTTTCGGCGTCCGATTCACCAGCATCTGTTTTACCAGTAGTCGAAGACATCCGCCGTAGTATGAGGCAGGTTAAGAGTGACCTTGGATGTTGGTCTGCTGCGGTGACGGCTAATTCTGAGTTGATGGGTTCTATTGCAGCAGACATTGGAACGCTTTCTGTGCGCCAGTCGTTTCAGGGATGCCACGGCCCGAGCACTTCGTCTTCGCCTTCTCCATCACCTCCTTCGGCTGCACTTCCGGGTGGTGCTGCGGATGTTACCGATGCTACGCGGCTTGCGCCGCCTGATTCGAGTGCTCAGCTTGCTCAGGATTCATCGGGCGGCCAACATATTTTGCTTCGGAATCCCTCGGGTAAACGGGGCGCTCCTCGTGGGCGCAGGGGTGGAAAGCGTCGGCATGTGGCTAATGGAGAGAATGCTGCCTCATCTTCATCATCCCCAGCTAATGGTGATGTAATAATCGTTCGTCCTTCTGTGGGTGCTGGCAATGGCCCTTTTACTGTGAGACCAGCAAAATTACCAAAATGCCTTTTCATCTCTAGGGTTCATCCAGACACCAGTGAATTGGACATTGTCAGTCTTATCTCCTCACATTCTGGAGTTCCTCAAGATACAGTCGCCTGCAGGAAGATTGGCCCTCCGCCTGGACGCGAAGGTCGCACTTTTTCTGCTTCCTTCAAGGTGTTTCTCCCTGAGGAGGCTTACTCTGTCGCCGTTAACCCCCATATCTGGCCTGAGGGAGCTATCGCCCGCGAATTTGTCTCTAGACGACGTTCCAACAATTTTGGAAAGATCTCAAAGACTCCAAGGATTTCAAAAAACGTATCAGCCAAATTAACATCTACTATTCAAACGTAACTGGACTCCGTTCCAAAACCACCAGTCTTTATTTGAATACCATTGATGAAGAATTCGATGTAATTTGTCTTACTGAGACGTGGCTGTGCGGTTCCATCTCTGACGCTGAGCTCTTTGGATCTAATTATTTAGTTTTCCGCCGTGATCGTCATGGTCCTGCTTTGCTTGCCCCGGTTGGAGGTGGCGTTCTGTGTGCCGTACGCCGTGATATTCCATGTGCCGTTCTGGAGTTTGCGAACCCAGCTAACCTGGAATTATTGGGGGTTTCCTTAAAGCTGCAACACAAGAACGTGCTTATCCTAACATCATATATTCCACCGGGGACAGGAGGTGAAACGTACAATGCCTTTGCTGTTGCTGTGGATGCGCTCTCAAACTCTTTGCGCCAGTTTGACGAGGTGCTATTGGTCGGCGATTTTAATTTACCATTTATTAACTGGACGCCTACGAATGACAACGAGCTTTTACCCGAATGGGTATCCGCTCCGCCTCATCACATAGCCTTCATCGACTGTCTCACTTCGGCTGGGCTGATGCAGTGTTCAAACATTGTCAATGAATCCGAGAGATTCCTGGACCTGATATTTAGCTCGGATCCTGACTCCACCTTGGTAAGACGCAGCTTGTCTCCTTTACTTCCTGAGTCATCACATCATCTGGCTCTACATGTAACATACTCTTTTGATCCCGTGAAGGCTACCGCAACATCATTTGACAATTTTTGTTTTAATTTTAAGAAGACTGATTACTCGAAGTTAAATAGTTTATTGGCTAATTGTGACTGGAATAACGTCCTTCTTGAACGAGATATCGATGTTGCGGTTGAGGCTTTTTATAAAAAATTATTCGCCTGCCTTTCTTTTTGCTCCCCTATGTCTAGGTCAGGTAACGCGCGGTCGGGTCCACCTTGGCTTAACGATTCTTTGAAACATCTCAAAAATCTAAAAGCTAAGGCCTGGAAGAGATTTTGTGTTTCGGGGAACGAGAGTGATTTCCTGGAATATTCCGACTTGCGCGATCGTTATTCCTCAGGTATTGAAAGTGCATACTCGGACTATATTGTTAATATGAAGAGTATTTTATCGACCGAGCCTAAGCAGTTTTGGAGATTTGTAAATTCCAAACGTGGAACTGACGGGTACCCGTCATTGTTGAAGCTTGGGGATTCGGAGAGCGGTGACCCTCTGACCATTGCCAATCTCTTCGGCGATTTCTTTAAAACAGCCTTTGTTGATAACACCTGTGATATTAGTTTTAAGGATTTTAACACTTTGACGACTTTTCCAGCGACATCGCTGGAAATGAAAGACCTCTCACTTGACGACAACAGAGTTGAACAATACTTGACCAGCTTGGCTGACAATTTTTCTTGTGGTCCCGATGGTATCCCTGCCTCACTTTTTAAAAAATGTTCCAGTTCCCTAAATAGTGTTTTGTGTTATTTATTTAATTTATCTATTTCCAGTGGCGTTTTTCCCATACTATGGAAGTCTTCTTTTATTATTCCATTGCACAAAAAGGGCAACAGGAATGATATTTCAAACTACAGACCAGTTGCAAAATTGTGCGCTGTTGCTAAAATATTTGAGGCTCTTATTTACGATGTCTTGTGCTTCCACTGCAAGCCATTCTTAGGCTCTTTTCAGCACGGTTTTAGGAAAGGCAAATCAACATCTACTAATCTCCTAGAGTTTACAAATTTCTGTTTGGCAGCCTTGGAGACTGGTAAACAAGTTGACTGTATTTTTACAGACTTTAGCAAAGCATTTGACCGAATTAGTCACATCATTCTGCTTCATAAGCTCACTGCCCTCGGGTTTCCTCAGTTGCTTGTAAACTGGGTTGGTTCCTATGTGTTGGGTCGCACTCAGAGAGTATATTTTCGCGGATCCTTGTCTGACGAGATAGTTAATACCTCTGGGGTACCTCAAGGTAGCCATCTTGGACCACTCTTATTCATAATTTATGTAAATGACTTGTCTCTGTGTTTAAAACACTCAAACATTTTGTGCTATGCTGACGATGCAAAGATTTTTCGTGTTGTGTCTTCTCCAAACGATTGCCTCCTTTTGAATTCTGACCTGGACACCCTCTATAAATGGTGCTCTGTAAACTGTCTCCCCCTCAACGTAACCAAGTGTACGTCTATGTCCTTCTCAAAGAAAAGACTCCCTATTAATTTCGTCTATAACATAAATAACTGTGTTCTGTCCCAGCTTGATAAGACCAAAGACCTGGGTGTGTGGTTAAATCGTTCTTTTACATTTGACGATCATATTAATGCTATATGCAATAAAGCCAATGCTACTTTAGGCTTCATCAAGAGGTGGTCCAAGGAGTTCAACGACCCTTACATAACTCGTCTATTGTATTGCACCTTTGTGAGACCCATTCTAGAATATGCTAGTTGTGTTTGGTCACCCTTCTACGCTAGTCACATAAATCGCATTGAAGCTGTGCAGCGACGATTTATCCGTTTTGCACTCCGTGGGCTTCCATGGAATGATCCAATTATTTTGCCTCCTTATTTACACCGCCTCAAACTTATCAATCTTGATTCTTTAGAAAGTCGACGTAAAACCTCCAAAACTGTTTTCGCTTTTGATTGCCTACTAGGCAATATAGATTCTTCAGTTTTGTTGTCCTCTTTTAATATTTCGGTTCCCTCTCGTTCTCTGAGACACAGAGATTTTCTCTACGTTCCTCAACATCGCACTAATTATGGTTACAATGAGCCTATCACATCGATGTCTCGTTCTTTCAATGATAGCTTTGTTTATTTGGATTTTAATTTATCTAAAAGATGTATTAGGGCTAGACTTTGCTGATTTGTATGTCACTCTAATTTTTGTACCTTTATTGTAAGTAATCAGTCATTGATGAAGTGTGTAAATAAATAAATAAATAAATGAAAGTGGTCACTGGGCCGATTTTTAGTGGAATCTGAAGAAATTGCGAATTCGCTCACCATCTCGGATTCGCTAATTTCGACGATATTCTGACTTAGTGGTCTGAAAGTGGTCACTGGGACGATTTTTAGTGGAATCTGAAGAAATTGCGAATTCACTCACCATCTCGGATTCGCAAATTTCGACGATATTCTGACTTAGTGGTCTGAAAGTGGTCACTGCGCCGATTTTTAGTGGAATCTGAAGAAATTGCGATTTCACTCAAAATCTCGGATTCGCAAATTTCGACGATATGCTGACTTAGTGGTCTGACAGTGGTCACTGGGCCGATTTTTAGTGGAATCTGAAGAAATTGCGAATTCACTCAAAATCTCGGATTCGCAAATTTCGACGATATTCTGACTTAGTGGTCTGAAAGTGGTCACTGGGCCGATTTTTAGTGGAATCTGAAGAAATTGCGAATTCACTCATCATCTCGGATTCGCAAATTTCGACGATATTCTGACTTAGTGGTCTGAAAGTGGTCACTGGGCCGATTTTTAGTGGAATCTGAAGAAATTGCGAATTCACTCACCATCTCGGATTCGCAAATTTCGACGATATTCTGACTTAGTGGTCTGAAAGTGGTCACTGGGCAGATTTTTAGTGGAATCTGAAGAAATTGCGAATTCACTCACCATCTCGGATTCGCAAATTTCGACGATATTCTGACTTAGTTTTCTGAAAGTGGTCACTGGGCCGATTTTTAGTGGAATCTGAAGAAATTGCGAATTCACTCAAAATCTCGGATTCGCAAATTTCGACGATATTCTGAATTAGCGGTCTGAAAGTGGTCACAGCGCCGATTTTTAGTGGAATCTGAAAAAATTGCGAATTCACTCAAAATCTCGGATTCGCAAATTTCGACGATATTCTGACTTAGTGGTCTGAAAGTGGTCACTGGGCCGATTTTTAGTGGAATCTGAAGAAATTGCGAATTCACTCATCATCTCGGATTAGCAAATTTCGACGATATTCTGACTTAGTGGTCTGAAAGTGGTCACTGGGCCGATTTTTAGTGGAATCTGAAGAAATTGCGAATTCACTCACCATCTCGGATTCGCAAATTTCGACGATATTCTGACTTAGTGGTCTGAAAGTGGTCACTGGGCCGATTTTTAGTGGAATCTGAAGAAATTGCGAATTCACTCACCATCTCGGATTCGCAAATTTCGACGATATTCTGACTTAGCGGTCTGAAAGTGGTCACTGGGCCGATTTTTAGTGGAGTCTGAAGAAATTGCGAATTCACTCAAAATCTCGGATTCGCAAATTTCGACGATATTCTGAATTAGCGGTCTGAAAGTGGTCACTGGGCCGATTTTTAGTGGAATCTGAAAAAATTGCGAATTCACTCAAAATCTCGGATTCGCAAATTTCGACGATATTCTGACTTAGTGGTCTGAAAGTGGTCACTGGGCCGATTTTTAGTGGAATCTGAAGAAATTGCGAATTCACTCATCATCTCGGATTCGCAAATTTCGACGATATTCTGACTTAGTGGTCTGAAAGTGGTCACTGGGCCGATTTTTAGTGGAATCTGAAGAAATTGCGAATTCACTCACCATCTCGGATTCGCAAATTTCGACGATATTCTGACTTAGTGGTCTGAAAGTGGTCACTGGGCCGATTTTTAGTGGAATCTGAAGAAATTGCGAATTCACTCACCATCTCGGATTCGCAAATTTCGACGATATTCTGACTTAGTGGTCTGAAAGTGGTCACTGGGCCGATTTTTAGTGGAGTCTGAAGAAATTGCGAATTCACTCAAAATCTCGGATTCGCAAATTTCGACGATATTCTGAATTAGCGGTCTGAAAGTGGTCACAGCGCCGATTTTTAGTGGAATCTGAAAAAATTGCGAATTCACTCAAAATCTCGGATTCGCAAATTTCGACGATATTCTGACTTAGTGGTCTGAAAGTGGTCACTGGGCCGATTTTTAGTGGAATCTGAAGAAATTGCGAATTCACTCAAAATCTCGGATTCGCAAATTTCGACGATATTCTGACTTAGTGGTCTGAAAGTGGTCACTGGGCCGATTTTTAGTGGAATCTGAAGAAATTGCGAATTCACTCATCATCTCGGATTCGCAAATTTCGACGATATTCTGACTTAGTGGTCTGAAAGTGGTCACTGGGCCGATTTTTAGTGGAATCTGAAGAAATTGCGAATTCACTCACCATCTCGGATTCGCAAATTTCGACGATATTCTGACTTAGTGGTCTGAAAGTGGTCACTGCGCCGATTTTTAGTGGAATCTGAAGAAATTGCGATTTCACTCAAAATCTCGGATTCGCAAATTTCGACGATATTCTGACTTAGTGGTCTGAAAGTGGTCACTGGGCCGATTTTTAGTGGAATCTGAAGAAATTGCGAATTCACTCACCATCTCGGATTCGCTAATTTCGACGATATTCTGACTTAGTGGTCTGAAAGTGGTCACTGGGACGATTTTTAGTGGAATCTGAAGAAATTGCGAATTCACTCACCATCTCGGATTCGCAAATTTCGACGATATTCTGACTTAGTGGTCTGAAAGTGGTCACTGCGCCGATTTTTAGTGGAATCTGAAGAAATTTCGATTTCACTCAAAATCTCGGATTCGCAAATTTCGACGATATTCTGACTTAGTGGTCTGAAAGTGGTCACTGGGCCGATTTTTAGTGGAATCTGAAGAAATTGCGAATTCACTCAAAATCTCGGATTCGCAAATTTCGACGATATTCTGACTTAGCGGTCTGAAAGTGGTCACTGCGCCGATTTTTAGTGGAGTCTGAAGAAATTGCGAATTCACTCAAAATCTCGGATTCGCAAATTTCGACGATATTCTGAATTAGCGGTCTGAAAGTGGTCACAGCGCCGATTTTTAGTGGAATCTGAAGAAATTGCGAATTCACTCACCATCTCGGATTCGCAAATTTCGACGATATTCTGACTTAGTGGTCTGAAAGTGGTCACTGGGCCGATTTTTAGTGGAATCTGAAGAAATTGCGAATTCACTCATCATCTCGGATTCGCAAATTTCGACGATATTCTGACTTAGTGGTCTGAAAGTGGTCACTGGGCCGATTTTTAGTGGAATCTGAAGAAATTGCGAATTCACTCACCATCTCGGATTCGCAAATTTCGACGATATTCTGACTTAGTGGTCTGAAAGTGGTCACTGGGCCGATTTTTAGTGGAGTCTGAAGAAATTGCGAATTCACTCAAAATCTCGGATTCGCAAATTTCGACGATATTCTGAATTAGCGGTCTGAAAGTGGTCACAGCGCCGATTTTTAGTGGAATCTGAAAAAATTGCGAATTCACTCATCATCTCGGATTCGCAAATTTCGACGATATTCTGACTTAGTGGTCTGAAAGTGGTCACTGGGCCGATTTTTAGTGGAATCTGAAGAAATTGCGAATTCACTCAAAATCTCGGATTCGCAAATTTCGACGATATTCTGACTTAGTGGTCTGAAAGTGGTCACTGGGCCGATTTTTAGTGGAATCTGAAGAAATTGCGAATTCACTCATCATCTCGGATTCGCAAATTTCGACGATATTCTGACTTAGTGGTCTGAAAGTGGTCACTGGGCCGATTTTTAGTGGAATCTGAAGAAATTGCGAATTCACTCACCATCTCGGATTCGCACATTTCGACGATATTCTGACTTAGTGGTCTGAAAGTGGTCACTGGGCCGATTTTTAGTGGAATCTGAAGAAATTGCGAATTCACTCACCATCTCGGATTCGCTAATTTCGACGATATTCTGACTTAGTGGTCTGAAAGTGGTCACTGGGACGATTTTTAGTGGAATCTGAAGAAATTGCGAATTCACTCACCATCTCGGATTCGCAAATTTCGACGATATTCTGACTTAGTGGTCTGAAAGTGGTCACTGCGCCGATTTTTAGTGGAATCTGAAGAAATTGCGATTTCACTCAAAATCTCGGATTCGCAAATTTCGACGATATTCTGACTTAGTGGTCTGAAAGTGGTCACTGCGCCGATTTATAGTGGAATCTGAAGAAATTGCGAATTCACTCAAAATCTCGGATTCGCAAATTTCGACGATATTCTGACTTAGTGGTCTGAAAGTGGTCACTGGGCCGATTTTTAGTGGAGTCTGAAGAAATTGCGAATTCACTCAAAATCTCGGATTCGCAAATTTCGACGATATTCTGAATTAGCGGTCTGAAAGTGGTCACAGCGCCGATTTTTAGTGGAATCTGAAGAAATTGCGAATTCACTCACCATCTCGGATTCGCAAATTTCGACGATATTCTGACTTAGTGGTCTGAAAGTGGTCACTGGGCCGATTTTTAGTGGAATCTGAAGAAATTGCGAATTCACTCACCATCTCGGATTCGCAAATTTCGACGATATTCTGACTTAGTGGTCTGAAAGTGGTCACTGCGCCGATTTATAGTGGAATCTGAAGAAATTGCGAATTCACTCAAAATCTCGGATTCGCAAATTTCGACGATATTCTGACTTAGTGGTCTGAAAGTGGTCACTGGGCCGATTTTTAGTGGAGTCTGAAGAAATTGCGAATTCACTCAAAATCTCGGATTCGCAAATTTCGACGATATTCTGAATTAGCGGTCTGAAAGTGGTCACAGCGCCGATTTTTAGTGGAATCTGAAGAAATTGCGAATTCACTCAAAATCTCGGATTCGCAAATTTCGACGATATTCTGAATTAGCGGTCTGAAAGTGGTCACAGCGCCGATTTTTAGTGGAATCTGAAAAAATTGCGAATTCACTCAAAATCTCGGATTCGCAAATTTCGACGATATTCTGACTTAGTGGTCTGAAAGTGGTCACTGGGCCGATTTTTAGTGGAATCTGAAGAAATTGCGAATTCACTCATCATCTCGGATTCGCAAATTTCGACGATATTCTGACTTAGTGGTCTGAAAGTGGTCACTGGGCCGATTTTTAGTGGAATCTGAAGAAATTGCGAATTCACTCACCATCTCGGATTCGCAAATTTCGACGATATTCTGACTTAGTGGTCTGAAAGTGGTCACTGGGCCGATTTTTAGTGGAATCTGAAGAAATTGCGAATTCACTCACCATCTCGGATTCGCAAATTTCGACGATATTCTGACTTAGTGGTCTGAAAGTGGTCACTGGGCCGATTTTTAGTGGAATCTGAAGAAATTGCGAATTCACTCATCATCTCGGATTCGCAAATTTCGACGATATTCTGACTTAGTGGTCTGAAAGTGGTCACTGGGCCGATTTTTAGTGGAATCTGAAGAAATTGCGAATTCACTCACCATCTCGGATTCGCAAATTTCGACGATATTCTGACTTAGTGGTCTGAAAGTGGTCACTGGGCCGATTTTTAGTGGAATCTGAAGAAATTGCGAATTCACTCAAAATCTCGGATTCGCAAATTTCGACGATATTCTGAATTAGCGGTCTGAAAGTGGTCACAGCGCCGATTTTTAGTGGAATCTGAAAAAATTGCGAATTCACTCAAAATCTCGGATTCGCAAATTTCGACGATATTCTGACTTAGTGGTCTGAAAGTGGTCACTGGGCCGATTTTTAGTGGAATCTGAAGAAATTGCGAATTCACTCACCATCTCGGATTCGCAAATTTCGACGATATTCTGACTTAGTGGTCTGAAAGTGGTCACTGGGCCGATTTTTAGTGGAATCTGAAGAAATTGCGAATTCACTCACCATCTCGGATTCGCAAATTTCGACGATATTCTGACTTAGTGGTCTGAAAGTGGTCACTGGGCCGATTTTTAGTGGAATCTGAAGAAATTGCGAATTCACTCATCATCTCGGATTCGCAAATTTCGACGATATTCTGACTTAGTGGTCTGAAAGTGGTCACTGGGCCGATTTTTAGTGGAATCTGAAGAAATTGCGAATTCACTCACCATCTCGGATTCGCAAATTTCGACGATATTCTGACTTAGTGGTCTGAAAGTGGTCGATTTTTAGTGGAATCTGAAGAAATTGCGAATTCACTCACCATCTCGGATTCGCAAATTTCGACGATATTCTGACTTAGTGGTCTGAAAGTGGTCACTGGGCCGATTTTTAGTGGAGTCTGAAGAAATTGCGAATTCACTCAAAATCTCGGATTCGCAAATTTCGACGATATTCTGAATTAGCGGTCTGAAAGTGGTCACAGCGCCGATTTTTAGTGGAATCTGAAAAAATTGCGAATTCACTCATCATCTCGGATTCGCAAATTTCGACGATATTCTGACTTAGTGGTCTGAAAGTGGTCACTGGGCCGATTTTTAGTGGAATCTGAAGAAATTGCGAATTCACTCAAAATCTCGGATTCGCAAATTTCGACGATATTCTGACTTAGTGGTCTGAAAGTGGTCACTGGGCCGATTTTTAGTGGAATCTGAAGAAATTGCGAATTCACTCATCATCTCGGATTCGCAAATTTCGACGATATTCTGACTTAGTGGTCTGAAAGTGGTCACTGGGCCGATTTTTAGTGGAATCTGAAGAAATTGCGAATTCACTCACCATCTCGGATTCGCACATTTCGACGATATTCTGACTTAGTGGTCTGAAAGTGGTCACTGGGCCGATTTTTAGTGGAATCTGAAGAAATTGCGAATTCACTCACCATCTCGGATTCGCTAATTTCGACGATATTCTGACTTAGTGGTCTGAAAGTGGTCACTGGGACGATTTTTAGTGGAATCTGAAGAAATTGCGAATTCACTCACCATCTCGGATTCGCAAATTTCGACGATATTCTGACTTAGTGGTCTGAATGTGGTCACTGCGCCGATTTTTAGTGGAATCTGAAGAAATTGCGATTTCACTCAAAATCTCGGATTCGCAAATTTCGACGATATTCTGACTTAGTGGTCTGAAAGTGGTCACTGGGCCGATTTTTAGTGGAATCTGAAGAAATTGCGAATTCACTCAAAATCTCGGATTCGCAAACTTCGACGATATTCTGACTTAGCGGTCTGAAAGTGGTCACTGCGCCGATTTTTAGTGGAATCTGAAGAAATTGCGAATTCACTCACCATCTCGGATTCGCAAATTTCGACGATATTCTGACTTAGTGGTCTGAAAGTGGTCACTGCGCCGATTTATAGTGGAATCTGAAGAAATTGCGAATTCACTCAAAATCTCGGATTCGCAAATTTCGACGATATTCTGAATTAGCGGTCTGAAAGTGGTCACAGCGCCGATTTTTAGTGGAATCTGAAAAAATTGCGAATTCACTCAAAATCTCGGATTCGCAAATTTCGACGATATTCTGACTTAGTGGTCTGAAAGTGGTCACTGGGCCGATTTTTAGTGGAATCTGTAGAAATTGCGAATTCACTCAAAATCTCGGATTCGCAAATTTCGACGATATTCTGACTTAGTGGTCTGAAAGTGGTCACTGGGCCGATTTTTAGTGGAATCTGAAGAAATTGCGAATTCACTCATCATCTCGGATTCGCAAATTTCGACGATATTCTGACTTAGTGGTCTGAAAGTGGTCACTGGGCCGATTTTTAGTGGAATCTGAAGAAATTGCGAATTCACTCACCATCTCGGATTCGCAAATTTCGACGATATTCTGACTTAGTGGTCTGAAAGTGGTCACTGGGCCGATTTTTAGTGGAATCTGAAGAAATTGCGAATTCACTCACCATCTCGGATTCGCAAATTTCGACGATATTCTGACTTAGTGGTCTGAAAGTGGTCACTGGGCCGATTTTTAGTGGAATCTGAAGAAATTGCGAATTCACTCAAAATCTCGGATTCGCAAATTTCGACGATATTCTGAATTAGCGGTCTGAAAGTGGTCACAGCGCCGATTTTTAGTGGAATCTGAAAAAATTGCGAATTCACTCAAAATCTCGGATTCGCAAATTTCGACGATATTCTGACTTAGTGGTCTGAAAGTGGTCACTGGGCCGATTTTTAGTGGAATCTGAAGAAATTGCGAATTCACTCATCATCTCGGATTCGCAAATTTCGACGATATTCTGACTTAGTGGTCTGAAAGTGGTCACTGGGCCGATTTTTAGTGGAATCTGAAGAAATTGCGATTTCACTCAAAATCTCGGATTCGCAAATTTCGACGATATTCTGACTTAGTGGTCTGAAAGTGGTCACTGGGCCGATTTTTAGTGGAATCTGAAGAAATTGCGAATTCACTCAAAATCTCGGATTCGCAAATTTCGACGATATTCTGACTTAGCGGTCTGAAAGTGGTCACTGCGCCGATTTTTAGTGGAATCTGAAGAAATTGCGAATTCACTCACCATCTCGGATTCGCAAATTTCGACGATATTCTGACTTAGTGGTCTGAAAGTGGTCACTGCGCCGATTTATAGTGGAATCTGAAGAAATTGCGAATTCACTCAAAATCTCGGATTCGCAAATTTCGACGATATTCTGACTTAGTGGTCTGAAAGTGGTCACTGGGCCGATTTTTAGTGGAATCTGAAGAAATTGCGAATTCACTCATCATCTCGGATTCGCAAATTTCGACGATATTCTGACTTAGTGGTCTGAAAGTGGTCACTGGGCCGATTTTTAGTGGAATCTGAAGAAATTGCGATTTCACTCAAAATCTCGGATTCGCAAATTTCGACGATATTCTGACTTAGTGGTCTGAAAGTGGTCACTGGGCCGATTTTTAGTGGAATCTGAAGAAATTGCGAATTCACTCAAAATCTCGGATTCGCAAATTTCGACGATATTCTGACTTAGCGGTCTGAAAGTGGTCACTGCGCCGATTTTTAGTGGAATCTGAAGAAATTGCGAATTCACTCACCATCTCGGATTCGCAAATTTCGACGATATTCTGACTTAGCGGTCTGAAAGTGGTCACTGCGCCGATTTTTAGTGGAATCTGAAGAAATTGCGAATTCACTCACCATCTCGGATTCGCAAATTTCGACGATATTCTGACTTAGTGGTCTGAAAGTGGTCACTGGGCCGATTTTTAGTGGAATCTGAAGAAATTGCGAATTCACTCACCATCTCGGATTCGCAAATTTCGACGATATTCTGACTTAGCGGTCTGAAAGTGGTCACTGGGCCGATTTTTAGTGGAGTCTGAAGAAATTGCGAATACACTCAAAATCTCGGATTCGCAAATTTCGACGATATTCTGAATTAGCGGTCTGAAAGTGGTCACAGCGCCGATTTTTAGTGGAATCTGAAAAAATTGCGAATTCACTCAAAATCTCGGATTCGCAAATTTCGACGATATTCTGACTTAGTGGTCTGAAAGTGGTCACTGGGCCGATTTTTAGTGGAATCTGAAGAAATTGCGAATTCACTCATCATCTCGGATTCGCAAATTTCGACGATATTCTGACTTAGTGGTCTGAAAGTGGTCACTGGGTCGATTTTTAGTGGAATCTGAAGAAATTGCGAATTCACTCACCATCTCGGATTCGCAAATTTCGACGATATTCTGACTTAGTGGTCTGAAAGTGGTCACTGGGCCGATTTTTAGTGGAATCTGAAGAAATTGCGAATTCACTCACCATCTCGGATTCGCAAATTTCGACGATATTCTGACTTAGTGGTCTGAAAGTGGTCACTGGGCCGATTTTTAGTGGAGTCTGAAGAAATTGCGAATTCACTAAAAATCTCGGATTCGCAAATTTCGACGATATTCTGAATTAGCGGTCTGAAAGTGGTCACAGCGCCGATTTTTAGTGGAATCTGAAAAAATTGCGAATTCACTCAAAATCTCGGATTCGCAAATTTCGACGATATTCTGACTTAGTGGTCTGAAAGTGGTCACTAGGCCGATTTTTAGTGGAATCTGAAGAAATTGCGAATTCACTCATCATCTCGGATTCGCAAATTTCGACGATATTCTGACTTAGTGGTCTGAAAGTGGTCACTGGGCCGATTTTTAGTGGAATCTGAAGAAATTGCGAATTCACTCACCATCTCGGATTCGCAAATTTCGACGATATTCTGACTTAGTGGTCTGAAAGTGGTCACTGGGCCGATTTTTAGTGGAATCTGAAGAAATTGCGAATTCACTCACCATCTCGGATTCGCTAATTTCGACGATATTCTGACTTAGTGGTCTGAAAGTGGTCACTGGGACGATTTTTAGTGGAATCTGAAGAAATTGCGAATTCACTCATCATCTCGGATTCGCAAATTTCGACGATATTCTGACTTAGTGGTCTGAAAGTGGTCACTGCGCCGATTTTTAGTGGAATCTGAAGAAATTGCGATTTCACTCAAAATCTCGGATTCGCAAATTTCGACGATATTCTGACTTAGTGGTCTGAAAGTGGTCACTGGGCCGATTTTTAGTGGAATCTGAAGAAATTGCGAATTCACTCAAAATCTCGGATTCGCAAATTTCGACGATATTCTGACTTAGCGGTCTGAAAGTGGTCACTGCGCCGATTTTTAGTGGAATCTGAAGAAATTGCGAATTCACTCACCATCTCGGATTCGCAAATTTCGACGATATTCTGACTTAGTGGTCTGAAAGTGGTCACTGCGCCGATTTATAGTGGAATCTGAAGAAATTGCGAATTCACTCAAAATCTCGGATTCGCAAATTTCGACGATATTCTGACTTAGTGGTCTGAAAGTGGTCACTGGGCCGATTTTTAGTGGAGTCTGAAGAAATTGCGAATTCACTCAAAATCTCGGATTCGCAAATTTCGACGATATTCTGAATTAGCGGTCTGAAAGTGGTCACAGCGCCGATTTTTAGTGGAATCTGAAAAAATTGCGAATTCACTCAAAATCTCGGATTCGCAAATTTCGACGATATTCTGACTTAGTGGTCTGAAAGTGGTCACTGGGCCGATTTTTAGTGGAATCTAAAGAAATTGCGAATTCACTCAAAATCTCGGATTCGCAAATTTCGACGATATTCTGACTTAGTGGTCTGAAAGTGGTCACTGGGCCGATTTTTAGTGGAATCTGAAGAAATTGCGAATTCACTCATCATCTCGGATTCGCAAATTTCGACGATATTCTGACTTAGTGGTCTGAAAGTGGTCACTGGGCCGATTTTTAGTGGAATCTGAAGAAATTGCGAATTCACTCACCATCTCGGATTCGCAAATTTCGACGATATTCTGACTTAGTGGTCTGAAAGTGGTCACTGGGCCGATTTTTAGTGGAATCTGAAGAAATTGCGAATTCACTCACCATCTCGGATTCGCAAATTTCGACGATATTCTGACTTAGTGGTCTGAAAGTGGTCACTGGGCCGATTTTTAGTGGAATCTGAAGAAATTGCGAATTCACTCACCATCTCGGATTCGCAAATTTCGACGATATTCTGACTTAGTGGTCTGAAAGTGGTCACTGGGCCGATTTTTAGTGGAGTCTGAAGAAATTGCGAATTCACTCAAAATCTCGGATTCGCAAATTTCGACGATATTCTGAATTAGCGGTCTGAAAGTGGTCACAGCGCCGATTTTTAGTGGAATCTGAAAAAATTGCGAATTCACTCAAAATCTCGGATTCGCAAATTTCGACGATATTCTGACTTAGTGGTCTGAAAGTGGTCACTGGGCCGATTTTTAGTGGAATCTGAAGAAATTGCGAATTCACTCATCATCTCGGATTCGCAAATTTCGACGAAATTCTGACTTAGTGGTCTGAAAGTGGTCACTGGGCCGATTTTTAGTGGAATCTGAAGAAATTGCGAATTCACTCACCATCTCGGATTCGCAAATTTCGACGATATTCTGACTTAGTGGTCTGAAAGTGGTCACTGGGCCGATTTTTAGTGGAATCTGAAGAAATTGCGAATTCACTCACCATCTCGGATTCGCAAATTTCGACGATATTCTGACTTAGTGGTCTGAAAGTGGTCACTGGGCCGATTTTTAGTGGAGTCTGAAGAAATTGCGAATTCACTCAAAATCTCGGATTCGCAAATTTCGACGATATTCTGAATTAGCGGTCTGAAACTGGTCACAGCGCCGATTTTTAGTGGAATCTGAAAAAATTGCGAATTCACTCAAAATCTCGGATTCGCAAATTTCGACGATATTCTGACTTAGTGGTCTGAAAGTGGTCACTGGGCCGATTTTTAGTGGAATCTGAAGAAATTGCGAATTCACTCAAAATCTCGGATTCGCAAATTTCGACGATATTCTGACTTAGTGGTCTGAAAGTGGTCACTGGGCCGATTTTTAGTGGAATCTGAAGAAATTGCGAATTCACTCACCATCTCGGATTCGCAAATTTCGACGATATTCTGACTTAGTGGTCTGAAAGTGGTCACTGGGCCGATTTTTAGTGGAATCTGAAGAAATTGCGAATTCACTCACCATCTCGGATTCGCAAATTTCGACGATATTCTGACTTAGTGGTCTGAAAGTGGTCACTGGGCCGATTTTTAGTGGAATCTGAAGAAATTGCGAATTCACTCATCATCTCGGATTCGCAAATTTCGACGATATTCTGACTTAGTGGTCTGAAAGTGGTCACTGGGCCGATTTTTAGTGGAATCTGAAGAAATTGCGAATTCACTCACCATCTCGGATTCGCAAATTTCGACGATATTCTGACTTAGTGGTCTGAAAGTGGTCACTGGGCCGATTTTTAGTGGAATCTGAAGAAATTGCGAATTCACTCACCATCTCGGATTCGCAAATTTCGACGATATTCTGACTTAGTGGTCTGAAAGTGGTCACTGGGCCGATTTTTAGTGAAATCTGAAGAAATTGCGAATTCACTCATCATCTCGGATTCGCAAATTTCGACGATATTCTGACTTAGTGGTCTGAAAGTGGTCACTGGGCCGATTTTTAGTGGAATCTGAAGAAATTGCGAATTCACTCACCATCTCGGATTCGCAAATTTCGACGATATTCTGACTTAGTGGTCTGAAAGTGGTCACTGGGCCGATTTTTAGTGGAATCTGAAGAAATTGCGAATTCACTCACCATCTCGGATTCGCAAATTTCGACGATATTCTGACTTAGTGGTCTGAAAGTGGTCACTGGGCCGATTTTTAGTGGAATCTGAAGAAATTGCGAATTCACTCATCATCTCGGATTCGCAAATTTCGACGATATTCTGACTTAGTGGTCTGAAAGTGGTCACTGGGCCGATTTTTAGTGGAATCTGAAGAAATTGCGAATTCACTCACCATCTCGGATTCGCAAATTTCGACGATATTCTGACTTAGTGGTCTGAAAGTGGTCACTGGGCCGATTTTTAGTGGAATCTGAAGAAATTGCGAATTCACTCACCATCTCGGATTCGCAAATTTCGACGATATTCTGACTTAGTGGTCTGAAAGTGGTCACTGCGCCGATTTATAGTGGAATCTGAAGAAATTGCGAATTCACTCAAAATCTCGGATTCGCAAATTTCGACGATATTCTGACTTAGTGGTCTGAAAGTGGTCACTGGGCCGATTTTTAGTGGAGTCTGAAGAAATTGCGAATTCACTCAAAATCTCGGATTCGCAAATTTCGACGATATTCTGAATTAGCGGTCTGAAAGTGGTCACAGCGCCGATTTTTAGTGGAATCTGAAAAAATTGCGAATTCACTCAAAATCTCGGATTCGCAAATTTCGATGATATTCTGACTTAGTGGTCTGAAAGTGGTCACTGGGCCGATTTTGAGTGGAATCTGAAGAAATTGCGAATTCACTCACCATCTCGGATTCGCCAATTTCGACGATATTCTGACTTAGTGGTCTGAAAGTGGTCACTGGGCCGATTTTTAGTGGAGTCTGAAGAAATTGCGAATTCACTCAAAATCTCGGATTCGCAAATTTCGACGATATTCTGAATTAGCGGTCTGAAAGTGGTCACAGCGCCGATTTTTAGTGGAATCTGAAAAAATTGCGAATTCACTCAAAATCTCGGATTCGCAAATTTCGACGATATTCTGACTTAGTGGTCTGAAAGTGGTCACTGGGCCGATTTTTAGTGGAATCTGAAGAAATTGCGAATTCACTCAAAATCTCGGATTCGCAAATTTCGACGATATTCTGACTTAGTGGTCTGAAAGTGGTCACTGGGCCGATTTTTAGTGGAATCTGAAGAAATTGCGAATTCACTCACCATCTCGGATTCGCAAATTTCGACGATATTCTGACTTAGTGGTCTGAAAGTGGTCACTGGGCCGATTTTTAGTGGAATCTGAAGAAATTGCGAATTCACTCACCATCTCGGATTCGCAAATTTCGACGATATTCTGACTTAGTGGTCTGAAAGTGGTCACTGGGCCGATTTTTAGTGGAATCTGAAGAAATTGCGAATTCACTCAAAATCTCGGATTCGCAAATTTCGACGATATTCTGACTTAGTGGTCTGAAAGTGGTCACTGGGCCGATTTTTAGTGGAATCTGAAGAAATTGCGAATTCACTCAAAATCTCGGAATCGCAAATTTCGACGATATTCTGACTTAGTGGTCTGAAAGTGGTCACTGGGCCGATTTTTAGTGGAATCTGAAGAAATTGCGAATTCACTCACCATCTCGGATTCGCAAATTTCGATGATATTCTGAATTAGCGGTCTGAAAGTGGTCACAGCGCCGATTTTTAGTGGAATCTGAAGAAATTGCGAATTCACTCAAAATCTCGGATTCGCAAATTTCGACGATATTCTGACTTAGTGGTCTGGAAGTGGTCACTGGGCCGATTTTTAGTGGAATCTGAAGAAATTGCGAATTCACTCAAAATCTCGGATTCGCAAATTTCGACGATATTCCGAATTAGTGGTCTGAAAGTGGTCACTGCGCCGATTTTTAGTGGAATCTGAAGAAATTGCGAATTCACTCACCATCTCGGATTCGCAAATTTCGATGATATTCTGACTTAGTGGTCTGAAAGTGGTCACTGCGCCGATTTATAGTGGAATCTGAAGAAATTGCGAATTCACTCAAAATCTCGGATTCGCAAATTACGACGATATTCTGAATTAGCGGTCTGAAAGTGGTCACTGCGCCGATTTTTAGTGGAATCTGAGGAAATTGCGAATTCACTCACCATCTCGGATTCGCAAATTTCGACGATATTCTGACTTAGTGGTCTGAAAGTGGTCACTGGGCCGATTTTTAGTGGAATTTGAAGAAATTGCGAATTCACTCAAAATCTCGGATTCGCAAATTTCGACGATATTCTGAATTAGCGGTCTGAAAGTGGTCACTACGCCGATTTTTAGTGGAATCTGAAGAAATTGCGAATTCACTCAAAATCTCGGATTCGCAAATTTCGACGATATTCTGACTTAGTGGTCTGAAAGTGGTCACTGGGCCTATTTTTAGTGGAATCTGAAGAAATTGCGAATTCACTCAAAATCTCGGATTCGCAAATTTCGACGATATTCCGAATTAGTGGTCTGAAAGTGGTCACTGGGCCGATTTTTAGTGGAATCTGAAGAAATTGCGAATTCACTCAAAATCTCGGATTCGCAAATTTCGACGATATTCTGACTTAGTGGTCTGAAAGTGGTCACTGGGCCGATTTTTAGTGGAATCTGAAGAAATTGCGAATTCACTCATCATCTCGGATTCGCAAATTTCGACGATATTCTGACTTAGTGGTCTGAAAGTGGTCACTGGGCCGATTTTTAGTGGAATTTGAAGAAATTGCGAATTCACTCAAAATCTCGGATTCGCAAATTTCGACGATATTCTGAATTAGCGGTCTGAAAGTGGTCACTACGCCGATTTTTAGTGGAATCTGAAGAAATTGCGAATTCACTCAAAATCTCGGATTCGCAAATTTCGACGATATTCTGACTTAGTGGTCTGAAAGTGGTCACTGGGCCTATTTTTAGTGGAATCTGAAGAAATTGCGAATTCACTCAAAATCTCGGATTCGCAAATTTCGACGATATTCCGAATTAGTGGTCTGAAAGTGGTCACTGGGCCGATTTTTAGTGGAATCTGAAGAAATTGCGAATTCACTCAAAATCTCGGATTCGCAAATTTCGACGATATTCTGACTTAGTGGTCTGAAAGTGGTCACTGCGCCGATTTTTAGTGGAATCTGAAGAAATTGCGATTTCACTCAAAATCTCGGATTCGCAAATTTCGACGATATTCTGACTTAGTGGTCTGAAAGTGGTCACTGGGCCGATTTTTAGTGGAATCTGAAGAAATTGCGAATTCACTCAAAATCTCGGATTCGCAAATTTCGACGATATTCTGACTTAGCGGTCTGAAAGTGGTCACTGCGCCGATTTTTAGTGGAATCTGAAGAAATTGCGAATTCACTCACCATCTCGGATTCGCAAATTTCGACGATATTCTGACTTAGTGGTCTGAAAGTGGTCACTGCGCCGATTTATAGTGGAATCTGAAGAAATTGCGAATTCACTCAAAATCTCGGATTCGTAAATTTCGACGATATTCTGACTTAGTGGTCTGAAAGTGGTCACTGGGCCGATTTTTAGTGGAGTCTGAAGAAATTGCGAATTCACTCAAAATCTCGGATTCGCAAATTTCGACGATATTCTGAATTAGCGGTCTGAAAGTGGTCACAGCGCCGATTTTTAGTGGAATCTGAAAAAATTGCGAATTCACTCAAAATCTCGGATTCGCAAATTTCGACGATATTCTGACTTAGTGGTCTGAAAGTGGTCACTGGGCCGATTTTTAGTGGAATCTGAAGAAATTGCGAATTCACTCAAAATCTCGGATTCGCAAATTTCGACGATATTCTGACTTAGTGGTCTGAAAGTGGTCACTGGGCCGATTTTTAGTGGAATCTGAAGAAATTGCGAATTCACTCATCATCTCGGATTCGGAAATTTCGACGATATTCTGACTTAGTGGTCTGAAAGTGGTCACTGGGCCGATTTTTAGTGGAATCTGAAGAAATTGCGAATTCACTCACCATCTCGGATTCGCAAATTTCGACGATATTCTGACTTAGTGGTCTGAAAGTGGTCACTGGGCCGATTTTTAGTGGAATCTGAAGAAATTGCGAATTCACTCAAAATCTCGGATTCGCAAATTTCGACGATATTCCGAATTAGTGGTCTGAAAGTGGTCACTGCGCCGATTTTTAGTGGAATCTGAAGAAATTGCGAATTCACTCACCATCTCGGATTCGCAAATTTCGATGATATTCTGAGTTAGTGGTCTGAAAGTGGTCACTGCGCCGATTTATAGTGGAATCTGAAGAAATTGCGAATTCACTCAAAATCTCGGATTCGCAAATTACGACGATATTCTGAATTAGCGGTCTGAAAGTGGTCACTGCGCCGATTTTTAGTGGAATCTGAGGAAATTGCGAATTCACTCACCATCTCGGATTCGCAAATTTCGACGATATTCTGACTTAGTGGTCTGAAAGTGGTCACTGGGCCGATTTTTAGTGGAATTTGAAGAAATTGCGAATTCACTCAAAATCTCGGATTCGCAAATTTCGACGATATTCTGAATTAGCGGTCTGAAAGTGGTCACTACGCCGATTTTTAGTGGAATCTGAAGAAATTGCGAATTCACTCAAAATCTCGGATTCGCAAATTTCGACGATATTCTGACTTAGTGGTCTGAAAGTGGTCACTGGGCCGATTTTTAGTGGAATCTGAAGAAATTGCGAATTCACTCAAAATCTCGGATTCGCAAATTTCGACGATATTCCGAATTAGTGGTCTGAAAGTGGTCACTGGGCCGATTTTTAGTGGAATCTGAAGAAATTGCGAATTCACTCAAAATCTCGGATTCGCAAATTTCGACGATATTCTGACTTAGTGGTCTGAAAGTGGTCACTGCGCCGATTTTTAGTGGAATCTGAAGAAATTGCGATTTCACTCAAAATCTCGGATTCGCAAATTTCGACGATATTCTGACTTAGTGGTCTGAAAGTGGTCACTGGGCCGATTTTTAGTGGAATCTGAAGAAATTGCGAATTCACTCAAAATCTCGGATTCGCAAATTTCGACGATATTCTGACTTAGCGGTCTGAAAGTGGTCACTGCGCCGATTTTTAGTGGAATCTGAAGAAATTGCGAATTCACTCACCATCTCGGATTCGCAAATTTCGACGATATTCTGACTTAGTGGTCTGAAAGTGGTCACTGCGCCGATTTTTAGTGGAATCTGAAGAAATTGCGAATTCACTCAAAATCTCGGATTCGTAAATTTCGACGATATTCTGACTTAGTGGTCTGAAAGTGGTCACTGGGCCGATTTTTAGTGGAGTCTGAAGAAATTGCGAATTCACTCAAAATCTCGGATTCGCAAATTTCGACGATATTCTGAATTAGCGGTCTGAAAGTGGTCACAGCGCCGATTTTTAGTGGAATCTGAAAAAATTGCGAATTCACTCAAAATCTCGGATTCGCAAATTTCGACGATATTCTGACTTAGTGGTCTGAAAGTGGTCACTGGGCCGATTTTTAGTGGAATCTGAAGAAATTGCGAATTCACTCAAAATCTCGGATTCGCAAATTTCGACGATATTCTGACTTAGTGGTCTGAAAGTGGTCACTGGGCCGATTTTTAGTGGAATCTGAAGAAATTGCGAATTCACTCATCATCTCGGATTCGGAAATTTCGACGATATTCTGACTTAGTGGTCTGAAAGTGGTCACTGGGCCGATTTTTAGTGGAATCTGAAGAAATTGCGAATTCACTCACCATCTCGGATTCGCAAATTTCGACGATATTCTGACTTAGTGGTCTGAAAGTGGTCACTGGGCCGATTTTTAGTGGAATCTGAAGAAATTGCGAATTCACTCATCATCTCGGATTCGCAAATTTCGACGATATTCTGACTTAGTGGTCTGAAAGTGGTCACTGCGCCGATTTATAGTGGAATCTGAAGAAATTGCGAATTCACTCAAAATCTCGGATTCGCAAATTTCGACGATATTCTGACTTAGCGGTCTGAAAGTGGTCACAGCGCCGATTTTTAGTGGAATCTGAAAAAATTGCGAATTCACTCAAAATCTCGGATTCGCAAATTTCGACGATATTCTGACTTAGTGGTCTGAAAGTGGTCACTGGGCCGATTTTTAGTGGAATCTGAAGAAATTGCGAATTCACTCAAAATCTCGGATTCGCAAATTTCGACGATATTCTGACCTAGTGGTCTGAAAGTGGTCACTGGGCCGATTTTTAGTGGAATCTGAAAAAATTGCGAATTCACTCATCATGTCGGATTCGCAAATTTCGACGATATTCTGACTTAGTGGTCTGAAAGTGGTCACTGGGCCGATTTTTAGTGGAATCTGAAGAAATTGCGAATTCACTCATCATCTCGGATTCGCAAATTTCGACGATATTCTGACTTAGTGGTCTGAAAGTGGTCACTGGGCCGATTTTTAGTGGAATCTGAAGAAATTGCGAATTCACTCACCATCTCGGGTTCGCAAGTTTCGACGATATTCTGACTTAGTGGTCTGAAAGTGGTCACTGGGCCGATTTTTAGTGGAATCTGAAGAAATTGCGAATTCACTCAAAATCTCGGATTCGCAAATTTCGACGATATTCTGAATTAGCGGTCTGAAAGTGGTCACAGCGCCGATTTTTAGTGGAATCTGAAAAAATTGCGAATTCACTCAAAATCTCGGATTCGCAAATTTCGACGATATTCTGACTTAGTGGTCTGAAAGTGGTCACTGGGCCGATTTTTAGTGGAATCTGAAGAAATTGCGAATTCACTCATCATCTCGGATTCGCAAATTTCGACGATATTCTGACTTAGTGGTCTGAAAGTGGTCACTGGGCCGATTTTTAGTGGAATCTGAAGAAATTGCGAATTCACTCACCATCTCGGATTCGCAAATTTCGACGATATTCTGACTTAGTGGTCTGAAAGTGGTCACTGGACCGATTTTTAGTGGAATCTGAAGAAATTGCGAATTCACTCACCATCTCGGATTCGCAAATTTCGACGATATTCTGACTTAGTGGTCTGAAAGTGGTCACTGGGCCGATTTTTAGTGGAATCTGAAGAAATTGCGAATTCACTCACCATCTCGGATTCGCTAATTTCGACGATATTCTGACTTAGTGGTCTGAAAGTGGTCACTGGGACGATTTTTAGTGGAATCTGAAGAAATTGCGAATTCACTCACCATCTCGGATTCGCAAATTTCGACGATATTCTGACTTAGTGGTCTGAAAGTGGTCACTGCGCCGATTTTTAGTGGAATCTGAAGAAATTGCGATTTCACTCAAAATCTCGGATTCGCAAATTTCGACGATATTCTGACTTAGTGGTCTGAAAGTGGTCACTGGGCCGATTTTTAATGGAATCTGAAGAAATTGCGAATTCACTCATCATCTCGGATTCGCAAATTTCGACGATATTCTGACTTAGTGGTCTGAAAGTGGTCACTGGGCCGATTTTTAGTGGAATCTGAAGAAATTGCGAATTCACTCACCATCTCGGATTCGCAAATTTCGACGATATTCTGACTTAGTGGTCTGAAAGTGGTCACTGGGCCGATTTTTAGTGGAATCTGAAGAAATTGCGAATTCACTCACCATCTCGGATTCGCAAATTTCGACGATATTCTGACTTAGTGGTCTGAAAGTGGTCACTGGGCCGATTTTTAGTGGAGTCTGAAGAAATTGCGAATTCACTCAAAATCTCGGATTCGCAAATTTCGACGATATTCTGAATTAGCGGTCTGAAAGAGGTCACAGCGCCGATTTTTAGTGGAATCTGAAAAAATTGCGAATTCATTCAAAATCTCGGATTCGCAAATTTCGACGATATTCTGACTTAGCGGTCTGAAAGTGGTCACTGCGCCGATTTTTAGTGGAATCTGAAGAAATTGCGAATTCACTCACCATCTCGGATTCGCAAATTTCGACGATATTCTGACTTAGTGGTCTGAAAGTGGTCACTGCGCGGATTTATAGTGGAATCTGAAGAAATTGCGAATTCACTCAAAATCTCGGATTCGCAAATTTCGACGATATTCTGAATTAGCGGTCTGAAAGTGGTCACAGCGCCGATTTTTAGTGGAATCTGAAAAAATTGCGAATTCACTCAAAATCTCGGATTCGCAAATTTCGACGATATTCTGACTTAGTGGTCTGAAAGTGGTCACTGGGCCGATTTTTAGTGGAATCTGAAGAAATTGCGAATTCACTCAAAATCTCGGATTCGCAAATTTCGACGATATTCTGACTTAGTGGTCTGAAAGTGGTCACTGGGCCGATTTTTAGTGGAATCTGAAGAAATTGCGAATTCACTCATCATCTCGGATTCGCAAATTTCGACGATATTCTGACTTAGTGGTCTGAAAGTGGTCACTGGGCCGATTTTTAGTGGAATCTGAAGAAATTGCGAATTCACTCACCATCTCGGATTCGCAAATTTCGACGATATTCTGACTTAGTGGTCTGAAAGTGGTCACTGGGCCGATTTTTAGTGGAATCTGAAGAAATTGCGAATTCACTCACCATCTCGGATTCGCTAATTTCGACGATATTCTGACTTAGTGGTCTGAAAGTGGTCACTGGGCCGATTTTTAGTGGAATCTGAAGAAATTGCGAATTCACTCATCATCTCGGATTCGCAAATTTCGACGATATTCTGACTTAGTGGTCTGAAAGTGGTCACTGGGCCGATTTTTAGTGGAATCTGAAGAAATTGCGAATTCACTCACCATCTCGGATTCGCAAATTTCGACGATATTCTGACTTAGTGGTCTGAAAGTGGTCACTGGGCCGATTTTTAGTGGAATCTGAAGAAATTGCGAATTCACTCACCATCTCGGATTCGCAAATTTCGACGATATTCTGACTTAGTGGTCTGAAAGTGGTCACTGGGCCGATTTTTAGTGGAATCTGAAGAAATTGCGACTTCACTCACCATCTCGGATTCGCAAATTTCGACGATATTCTGACTTAGTGGTCTGAAAGTGGTCACTGCGCCGTTTTATAGTGGAATCTGAAGAAATTGCGAATTCACTCAAAATCTCGGATTCGCAAATTTCGACGATATTCTGACTTAGTGGTCTGAAAGTGGTCACTGGGCCGATTTTTAGTGGAATCTGAAGAAATTGCGAATTCACTCACCATCTCGGATTCGCAAATTTCGACGATATTCTGACTTAGTGGTCTGAAAGTGGTCACTGCGCCGATTTATAGTGGAATCTGAAGAAATTGCGAATTCACTCAAAATCTCGGATTCGCAAATTTCGACGATATTCTGACTTAGCGGTCTGAAAGTGGTCACTGCTCCGATTTTTAGTGGAATCTGAAGAAATTGCGAATTCACTCACCATCTCGGATTCGCAAATTTCGACGATATTCTGACTTAGTGGTCTGAAAGTGGTCACTGCGCCGATTTATAGTGGAATCTGAAGAAATTGCGAATTCACTCAAAATCTCGGAATCGCAAATTTCGACGATATTCTGACTTAGTGGTCTGAAAGTGGTCACTGGGCCGATTTTTAGTGGAGTCTGAAGAAATTGCGAATTCACTCAAAATCTCGGATTCGCAAATTTCGACGATATTCTGAATTAGCGGTCTGAAAGTGGTCACAGCGCCGATTTTTAGTGGAATCTGAAAAAATTGCGAATTCACTCAAAATCTCGGATTCGCAAATTTCGACGATATTCTGACTTAGTGGTCTGAAAGTGGTCACTGGGCCGATTTTTAGTGGAATCTGAAGAAATTGCGAATTCACTCAAAATCTCGGATTCGCAAATTTCGACGATATTCTGACTTAGTGGTCTGAAAGTGGTCACTGGGCCGATTTTTAGTGGAATCTGAAGAAATTGCGAATTCACTCATCATCTCGGATTCGCAAATTTCGACGATATTCTGACTTAGTGGTCTGAAAGTGGTCACTGGGCCGATTTTTAGTGGAATCTGAAGAAATTGCGAATTCACTCAAAATCTCGGATTCGCAAATTTCGACGATATTCTGACTTAGTGGTCTGAAAGTGGTCACTGGGCCGATTTTTAGTGGAATCTGAAGAAATTGCGAATTCACTCACCATCTCGGATTCGCAAATTTCGACGATATTCTGACTTAGTGGTCTGAAAGTGGTCACTGGGCCGATTTTTAGTGGAATCTGAAGAAATTGCGAATTCACACAAAATCTCGGATTCGCAAATTTCGACGATATTCTGAATTAGCGGTCTGAAAGTGGTCACAGCGCCGATTTTTAGTGGAATCTGAAAAAATTGCGAATTCACTCAAAATCTCGGATTTGCAAATTTCGACGATATTCTGACTTAGTGGTCTGAAAGTGGTCACTGGGCCGATTCTTAGTGGAATCTGAAGAAATTGCGAATTCACTCATCATCTCGGATTCGCAAATTTCGACGATATTCTCACTTAGTGGTCTGAAAGTGGTCACTGGGCCGATTTTTAGTGGAATCTGAAGAAATTGCGAATTCACTCACCATCTCGGATTCGCAAATTTCGACGATATTCTGACTTAGTGGTCTGAAAGTGGTCACTGGGCCGATTTTTAGTGGAATCTGAAGAAATTGCGAATTCACTCACCATCTCGGATTCGCAAATTTCGACGATATTCTGACTTAGTGGTCTGAAAGTGGTCACTGGGCCGATTTTTAGTGGTGTCTGAAGAAATTGCGAATTCACTCAAAATCTCGGATTCGCAAATTTCGACGATATTCTGAATTAGCGGTCTGAAAGTGGTCACAGCGCCGATTTTTAGTGGAATCTGAAAAAATTGCGAATTCACTCAAAATCTCGGATTCGCAAATTTCGACGATATTCTGACTTAGTGGTCTGAAAGTGGTCACTGGGCCGATTTTTAGTGGAATCTGAAGAAATTGCGAATTCACTCATCATCTCGGATTCGCAAATTTCGACGATATTCTGACTTAGTGGTCTGAAAGTGGTCACTGGGCCGATTTTTAGTGGAATCTGAAGAAATTGCGAATTCACTCACCATCTCGGATTCGCAAATTTCGACGATATTCTGACTTAGTGGTCTGAAAGTGGTCACTGGGCCGATTTTTAGTGGAATCTGAAGAAATTGCGAATTCACTCACCATCTCGGATTCGCAAATTTCGACGATATTCTGACTTAGTGGTCTGAAAGTGGTCACTGGGCCGATTTTTAGTGGAGTCTGAAGAAATTGCGAATTCTCTCAAAATCTCGGATTCGCAAATTTCGACGATATTCTGAATTAGCGGTCTGAAAGTGGTCACAGCGCCGATTTTTAGTGGAATCTGAAAAAATTGCGAATTCACTCAAAATCTCGGATTCGCAAATTTCGACGATATTCTGACTTAGTGGTCTGAAAGTGGTCACTGGGCCGATTTTTAGTGGAATCTGAAGAAATTGCGAATTCACTCAAAATCTCGGATTCGCAAATTTCGACGATATTCTGACTAAGTGGTCTGAAAGTGGTCACTGGGCCGATTTTTAGTGGAATCTGAAGAAATTGCGAATTCACTCATCATCTCGGATTCGCAAATTTCGACGATATTCTGACTTAGTGGTCTGAAAGTGGTCACTGGGCCGATTTTTAGTGGAATCTGAAGAAATTGCGAATTCACTCACCATCTCGGATTCGCAAATTTCGACGATATTCTGACTTATTGGTCTGAAAGTGGTCACTGGGCCGATTTTTAGTGGAATCTGAAGAAATTGCGAATTCACTCACCATCTCGGATTCGCAAATTTCGACGATATTCTGACTTAGTGGTCTGAAAGTGGTCACTGGGCCGATTTTTAGTGGAATCTGAAGAAATTGCGAATTCACTCACCATCTCGGATTCGCTAATTTCGACGATATTCTGACTTAGTGGTCTGAAAGTGGTCACTGGGACGATTTTTAGTGGAATCTGAAGAAATTGCGAATTCACTCACCATCTCGGATTCGCAAATTTCGACGATATTCTGACTTAGTGGTCTGAAAGTGGTCACTGCGCCGATTTTTAGTGGAATCTGAAGAAATTGCGATTTCACTCAAAATCTCGGATTCGCAAATTGCGACGATATTCTGACTTAGTGGTCTGAAAGTGGTCACTGGGCCGATTTTTAGTGGAATCTGAAGAAATTGCGAATTCACTCAAAATCTCGGATTCGCAAATTTCGACGATATTCTGACTTAGCGGTCTGAAAGTGGTCACTGCGCCGATTTTTAGTGGAATCTGAAGAAATTGCGAATTCACTCACCATCTCGGATTCGCAAATTTCGACGATATTCTGACTTAGTGGGCTGAAAGTGGTCACTGCGCCGATTTATAGTGGAATCTGAAGAAATTGCGAATTCACTCAAAATCTCGGATTCGCAAATTTCGACGATATTCTGACTTAGTGGTCTGAAAGTGGTCACTGGGCCGATTTTTAGTGGAGTCTGAAGAAATTGCGAATTCACTCAAAATCTCGGATTCGCAAATTTCGACGATATTCTGAATTAGCTGTCTGAAAGTGGTCACAGCGCCGATTTTTAGTGGAATCTGAAAAAATTGCGAATTCACTCAAAATCTCGGATTCGCAAATTTCGACGATATTCTGGCTTAGTGGTCTGAAAGTGGTCACTGGGCCGATTTTTAGTGGAATCTGAAGAAATTGCGAATTCACTCATCATCTCGGATTCGCAAATTTCGACGATATTCTGACTTAGTGGTCTGAAAGTGGTCACTGGGCCGATTTTTAGTGGAATCTGAAGGAATTGCGAATTCACTCACCATCTCGGATTCGCAAATTTCGACGATATTCTGACTTAGTGGTCTGAAAGTGGTCACTGGGCCGATTTTTAGTGGAATCTGAAGAAATTGCGAATTCACTCATCATCTCGGATTCGCAAATTTCGACGATATTCTGACTTAGTGGTCTGAAAGTGGTCACTGGGCCGATTTTTAGTGGAATCTGAAGAAATTGCGAATTCACTCACCATCTCGGATTCGCAAATTTCGACGATATTCTGACTTAGTGGTCTGAAAGTGGTCACTGGGCCGATTTTTAGTGGAATCTGAAGAAATTGCGAATTCACTCACCATCTCGGATTCGCAAATTTCGACGATATTCTGACTTAGTGGTCTGAAAGTGGTCACTGGGCCGATTTTTAGTGGAATCTGAAGAAATTGCGAATTCACTCACCATCTCGGATTCGCAAATTTCGACGATATTCTGACTTAGTGGTCTGAAAGTGGTCACTGGGCCGATTTTTAGTGGAGTCTGAAGAAATTGCGAATTCACTCAAAATCTCGGATTCGCAAATTTCGACGATATTCTGAATTAGCGGTCTGAAAGTGGTCACAGCGCCGATTTTTAGTGGAATCTGAAAAAATTGCGAATTCACTCAAAATCTCGGATTCGCAAATTTCGACGATATTCTGACTTAGTGGTCTGAAAGTGGTCACTGGGCCGATTTTTAGTGGAATCTGAAGAAATTGCGAATTCACTCAAAATCTCGGATTCGCAAATTTCGACGATATTCTGACTAAGTGGTCTGAAAGTGGTCACTGGGCCGATTTTTAGTGGAATCTGAAGAAATTGCGAATTCACTCATCATCTCGGATTCGCAAATTTCGACGATATTCTGACTTAGTGGTCTGAAAGTGGTCACTGGGCCGATTTTTAGTGGAATCTGAAGAAATTGCGAATTCACTCACCATCTCGGATTCGCAAGTTTCGACGATATTCTGACTTAGTGGTCTGAAAGTGGTCACTGGGCCGATTTTTAGTGGAATCTGAAGAAATTGCGAATTCACTCACCATCTCGGATTCGCTAATTTCGACGATATTCTGACTTAGTGGCCTGAAAGTGGTCACTGGGACGATTTTTAGTGGAATCTGAAGAAATTGCGAATTCACTCACCATCTCGGATTCGCAAATTTCGACGATATTCTGACTTAGTGGTCTGAAAGTGGTCACTGCGCCGATTTTTAGTGGAATCTGAAGAAATTGCGATTTCACTCAAAATATCGGATTCGCAAATTTCGACGATATTCTGACTTAGTGGTCTGAAAGTGGTCACTGGGCCGATTTTTAGTGGAATCTGAAGAAATTGCGAATTCACTCAAAATCTCGGATTCGCAAATTTCGACGATATTCTGACTTAGCGGTCTGAAAGTGGTCACTGCGCCGATTTTTAGTGGAATCTGAAGAAATTGCGAATTCACTCACCATCTCGGATTCGCAAATTTCGACGATATTCTGACTTAGTGGTCTGAAAGTGGTCACTGCGCCGATTTATAGTGGAATCTGAAGAAATTGCGAATTCACTCAAAATCTCGGATTCGCAAATTTCGACGATATTCTGACTTAGTGGTCTGAAAGTGGTCACTGGGCCGATTTTTAGTGGAGTCTGAAGAAATTGCGAATTCACTCAAAATCTCGGATTCGCAAATTTCGACGATATTCTGAATTAGCGGTCTGAAAGTGGTCACAGCGCCGATTTTTAGTGGAATCTGAAAAAATTGCGAATTCACTCAAAATCTCGGATTCGCAAATTTCGACGATATTCTGACTTAGTGGTCTGAAAGTGGTCACTGGGCCGATTTTTAGTGGAATCTGAAGAAATTGCGAATTCACTCATCATCTCGGATTCGCAAATTTCGACGATATTCTGACTTAGTGGTCTGAAAGTGGTCACTGGGCCGATTTTTAGTGGAATCTGAAGAAATTGCGAATTCACTCACCATCTCGGATTCGCAAATTTCGACGATATTCTGACTTAGTGGTCTGAAAGTGGTCACTGGGCCGATTTTTAGTGGAATCTGAAGAAATTGCGAATTCACTCATCATCTCGGATTCGGAAATTTCGACGATATTCTGACTTAGTGGTCTGAAAGTGGTCACTGGGCCGATTTTTAGTGGAATCTGAAGAAATTGCGAATTCACTGACCATCTCGGATTCGCAAATTTCGACGATATTCTGACTTAGTGGTCTGAAAGTGGTCACTGGGCCGATTTTTAGTGGAATCTGAAGAAATTGCGAATTCACTCACCATCTCGGATTCGCAAATTTCGACGATATTCTGACTTAGTGGTCTGAAAGTGGTCACTGGGCCGATTTTTAGTGGAGTGTGAAGAAATTGCGAATTCACTCAAAATCTCGGATTCGCAAATTTCGACGATATTCTGAATTAGCGGTCTGAAAGTGGTCACAGCGCCGATTTTTAGTGGAATCTGAAAAAATTGCGAATTCACTCAAAATCTCGGATTCGCAAATTTCGACGATATTCTGACTTAGTGGTCTGAAAGTGGTCACTGGGCCGATTTTTAGTGGAATCTGAAGAAATTGCGAATTCACTCAAAATCTCGGATTCGCAAATTTCGACGATATTCTGACTAAGTGGTCTGAAAGTGGTCACTGGGCCGATTTTTAGTGGAATCTGAAGAAATTGCGAATTCACTCATCATCTCGGATTCGCAAATTTCGACGATATTCTGACTTAGTGGTCTGAAAGTGGTCACTGGGCCGATTTTTAGTGGAATCTGAAGAAATTGCGAATTCACTCACCATCTCGGATTCGCTAATTTCGACGATATTCTGACTTAGTGGTCTGAAAGTGGTCACTGGGACGATTTTTAGTGGAATCTGAAGAAATTGCGAATTCACTCACCATCTCGGATTCGCAAATTTCGACGATATTCTGACTTAGTGGTCTGAAAGTGGTCACTGCGCCGATTTTTAGTGGAATCTGAAGAAATTGCGATTTCACTCAAAATCTCGGATTCGCAAATTTCGACGATATTCTGACTTAGTGGTCTGAAAGTGGTCACTGGGCCGATTTTTAGTGGAATCTGAAGAAATTGCGAATTCACTCAAAATCTCGGATTCGCAAATTTCGACGATATTCTGACTTAGCGGTCTGAAAGTGGTCACTGCGCCGATTTTTAGTGGAATCTGAAGAAATTGCGAATTCACTCACCATCTCGGATTCGCAAATTTCGACGATATTCTGACTTAGTGGTCTGAAAGTGGTCACTGCGCCGATTTAGAGTGGAATCTGAAGAAATTGCGAATTCACTCAAAATCTCGGATTCGCAAATTTCGACGATATTCTGACTTAGTGGTCTGAAAGTGGTCACTGGGCCGATTTTTAGTGGAGTCTGAAGAAATTGCGAATTCACTCAAAATCTCGGATTCGCAAATTTCGACGATATTCTGAATTAGCGGTCTGAAAGTGGTCACAGCGCCGATTTTTAGTGGAATCTGAAAAAATTGCGAATTCACTCAAAATCTCGGATTCGCAAATTTCGACGATATTCTGACTTAGTGGTCTGAAAGTGGTCACTGGGCCGATTTTTAGTGGAATCTGAAGAAATTGCGAATTCACTCAAAATCTCGGATTCGCAAATTTCGACGATATTCTGACTTAGTGGTCTGAAAGTGGTCACTGGGCCGATTTTTAGTGGAACCTGAAGAAATTGCGAATTCACTCATCATCTCGGATTCGCAAATTTCGACGATATTCTGACTTAGTGGTCTGAAAGTGGTCACTGGGACGATTTTTAGTGGAATCTGAAGAAATTGCGAATTCACTCACCATCTCGGATTCGCAAATTTCGACGATATTCTGACTTAGTGGTCTGAAAGTGGTCACTGGGCCGATTTTTAGTGGAATCTGAAGAAATTGCGAATTCACTCACCATCTCGGATTCGCAAATTTCGACGATATTCTGACTTAGTGGCCTAAAAGTGGTCACTGGGCCGATTTTTAGTGGAATCTGAAGAAATTGCGAATTCACTCAAAATCTCGGATTCGCAAATTTCGACGATATTCTGAATTAGCGGTCTGAAAGTGGTCACAGCGCCGATTTTTAGTGGAATCTGAAAAAATTGCGAATTCACTCAAAATCTCGGATTCGCAAATTTCGACGATATTCTGACTTAGTGGTCTGAAAGTGGTCACTGGGCCGATTTTTAGTGGAATCTGAAGAAATTGCGAATTCACTCATCATCTCGGATTCGCAAATTTCGACGATATTCGGACTTAGTGGTCTGAAAGTGGTCACTGGGCCGATTTTTAGTGGAATCTGAAGAAATTGCGAATTTACTCACCATCTCGGATTCGCAAATTTCGACGATATTCTGACTTAGTGGTCTGAAAGTGGTCACTGGGCCGATTTTTAGTGGAATCTGAAGAAATTGCGAATTCACTCAAAATCTCGGATTCGCAAATTTCGACGATATTCTGACTTAGTGGTCTGAAAGTGGTCACTGGGCCGATTTTTAGTGGAATCTGAAGAAATTGCGAATTCACTCATCATCTCGGATTCGCAAATTTCGACGATATTCTGACTTAGTGGTCTGAAAGTGGTCACTGGGCCGATTTTTAGTGGAATCTGAAGAAATTGCGAATTCACTCACCATCTCGGATTCGCAAATTTCGACGATATTCTGACTTAGTGGTCTGAAAGTGGTCACTGGGCCGATTTTTAGTGGAATCTGAAGAAATTGCGAATTCACTCAAAATCTCGGATTCGCAAATTTCGACGATATTCTGAATTGGCGGTCTGAAAGTGGTCACAGCGCCGATTTTTAGTGGAATCTGAAAAAATTGCGAATTCACTCAAAATCTCGGATTCGCAAATTTCGACGATATTCTGACTTAGTGGTCTGAAAGTGGTCACTGGGCCGATTTTTAGTGGAATCTGAAGAAATTGCGAATTCACTCATCATCTCGGATTCGCAAATTTCGACGATATTCTGACTTAGTGGTCTGAAAGTGGTCACTGGGCCGATTTTTAGTGGAATCTGAAGAAATTGCGAATTCACTCACCATCTCGGATTCGCAAATTTCGACGATATTCTGACTTAGTGGTCTGAAAGTGGTCACTGGGCCGATTTTTAGTGGAATCTGAAGAAATTGCGAATTCACTCACCATCTCGGATTCGCAAATTTCGACGATATTCTGACTTAGTGGTCTGAAAGTGGTCACTGGGCCGATTTTTAGCGGAGTCTGAAGAAATTGCGAATTCACTCAAAATCTCGGATTCGCAAATTTCGACGATATTCTGACTTAGCGGTCTGAAAGTGGTCACAGCGCCGATTTTTAGTGGAATCTGAAAAAATTGCGAATTCACTCAAAATCTCGGATTCGCAAATTTCGACGATATTCTGACTTAGTGGTCTGAAAGTGGTCACTGGGCCGATTTTTAGTGGAATCTGAAGAAATTGCGAATTCACTCAAAATCTCGGATTCGCAAATTTCGACGATATTCTGACTTAGTGGTCTGAAAGTGGTCACTGGGACGATTTTTAGTGGAATCTGAAGAAATTGCGAATTCACTCATCATCTCGGATTCGCAAATTTCGACGATATTCTGACTTAGTGGTCTGAAAGTGGTCACTGGGCCGATTTTTAGTGGAATCTGAAGAAATTGCGAATTCACTCACCATCTCGGATTCGCAAATTTCGACGATATTCTGACTTAGTGGTCTGAAAGTGGTCACTGGGCCGATTTTTAGTGGAATCTGAAGAAATTGCGAATTCACTCACCATCTCGGATTCGCTAATTTCGACGATATTCTGACTTAGTGGTCTGAAAGTGGTCACTGGGACGATTTTTAGTGGAATCTGAAAAAATTGCGAATTCACTCACCATCTCGGATTCGCCAATTTCGACGATATTCTGACTTAGTGGTCTGAAAGTGGTCACTGCGCCGATTTTTAGTGGAATCTGAAGAAATTGCGATTTCACTCAAAATCTCGGATTCGCAAATTTCGACGATATTCTGACTTAGTGGTCTGAAAGTGGTCACTGGGCCGATTTTTAGTGGAATCTGAAGAAATTGCGAATTCACTCAAAATCTCGGATTCGCAAATTTCGACGATATTCTGACTTAGTGGTCTGAAAGTGGTCACTGCGCCGATTTACAGTGGAATCTGAAGAAATTGCGAATTCACTCAAAATCTCGGATTCGCAAATTTCGACGATATTCTGACTTAGTGGTCTGAAAGTGGTCACTGGGCCGATTTTTAGTGGAGTCTGAAGAAATTGCGAATTCACTCAAAATCGCGGATTCGCAAATTTCGACGATATTCTGAATTAGCGGTCTGAAAGTGGGCACAGCGCCGATTTTTAGTGGAATCTGAAAAAATTGCGAATTCACTCAAAATCTCGGATTCGCAAATTTCGACGATATTCTGACTTAGTGGTCTGAAAGTGGTCACTGGGCCGATTTTTAGTGGAATCTGAAGAAATTGCGAATTCACTCAAAATCTCGGATTCGCAAATTTCGACGATATTCTGACTTAGTGGTCTGAAAGTGGTCACTGGGCCGATTTTTAGTGGAATCTGAAGAAATTGCGAATTCACTCATCATCTCGGATTCGCAAATTTCGACGATATTCTGACTTAGTGGTCTGAAAGTGGTCACTGGGCCGATTTTTAGTGGAATCTGAAGAAATTGCGAATTCACTCACCATCTCGGATTCGCAAATTTCGACGATATTCTGACTTAGTGGTCTGAAAGTGGTCACTGGGCCGATTTTTAGTGGAATCTGAAGAAATTGCGAATTCACTCACCATCTCGGATTCGCAAATTTCGACGATATTCTGACTTAGTGGTCTGAAAGTGGTCACTGGGCCGATTTTTAGTGGAATCTGAAGAAATTGCGAATTCACTCAAAATCTCGGATTCGCAAATTTCGACGATATTCTGACTTAGTGGTCTGAAAGTGGTCACAGCGCCGATTTTTAGTGGAATCTGAAAAAATTGCGAATTCACTCAAAATCTCGGATTCGCAAATTTCGACGATATTCTGACTTAGTGGTCTGAAAGTGGTCACTGGGCCGATTTTTAGTGGAATCTGAAGAAATTGCGAATTCACTCAAAATCTCGGATTCGCAAATTTCGACGATATTCTGACTTAGTGGTCTGAAAGTGGTCACTGGGCCGATTTTTAGTGGAATCTGAAGAAATTGCGAATTCACTCATCATCTCGGATTCGCAAATTTCGACGATATTCTGACTTAGTGGTCTGAAAGTGGTCACTGGGCCGATTTTTAGTGGAATCTGAAGAAATTGCGAATTCACTCACCATCTCGGATTCGCAAATTTCGACGATATTCTGACATAGTGGTCTGAAAGTGGTCACTGGGCCGATTTTTAGTGGAATCTGAAGAAATTGCGAATTCACTCACCATCTCGGATTCGCTAATTTCGACGATATTCTGACTTAGTGGTCTGAAAGTGGTCACTGGGACGATTTTTAGTGGAATCTGAAGAAATTGCGAATTCACTCACCATCTCGGATTCGCAAATTTCGACGATATTCTGACTTAGTGGTCTGAAAGTGGTCACTGCGCCGATTTTTAGTGGAATCTGAAGAAATTGCAATTTCACTCAAAATCTCGGATTCGCAAATTTCGACGATATTCTGACTTAGTGGTCTGAAAGTGGTCACTGGGCCGATTTTTAGTGGAATCTGAAGAAATTGCGAATTCACTCAAAATCTCGGATTCGCAAATTTCGACGATATTCTGACTTAGCGGTCTGAAAGTGGTCACTGCGCCGATTTTTAGTGGAATCTGAAGAAATTGCGAATTCACTCACCATCTCGGATTCGCAAATTTCGACGATATTCTGACTTAGTGGTCTGAAAGTGGTCACTGCGCCGATTTTTAGTGGAATCTGAAGAAATTGCGAATTCACTCAAAATCTCGGATTCGCAAATTTCGACGATATTCTGACTTAGTGGTCTGAAAGTGGTCACTGGGCCGATTTTTAGTGGAGTCTGAAGAAATTGCGAATTCACTCAAAATCTCGGATTCGCAAATTTCGACGATATTCTGAATTAGCGGTCTGAAAGTGGTCACAGCGCCGATTTTTAGTGGAATCTGAAAAAATTGCGAATTCACTCAAAATCTCGGATTCACAAATTTCGACGATATTCTGACTTAGTGGTCCGAAAGTGGTCACTGGGCCGATTTTTAGTGGAATCTGAAGAAATTCCGAATTCACTCAAAATCTCGGATTCGCAAATTTCGACGATATTCTGACTTAGTGGTCTGAAAGTGGTCACTGGGCCGATTTTTAGTGGAATCTGAAGAAATTGCGAATTCACTCATCATCTCGGATTCGCAAATTTCGACGATATTCTGACTTAGTGGTCTGAAAGTGGTCACTGGGCCGATTTTTAGTGGAATCTGAAGAAATTGCGAATTCACTCACCATCTCGGATTCGCAAATTTCGACGATATTCTGACTTAGTGGTCTGAAAGTGGTCACTGGGCCGATTTTTAGTGGAATCTGAAGAAATTGCGAATTCACTCACCATCTCGGATTCGCAAATTTCGACGATATTCTGACTTAGTGGTCTGAAAGTGGTCACTGGGCCGATTTTTAGTGGAATCTGAAGAAATTGCGAATTCACTCAAAATCTCGGATTCGCAAATTTCGACGATATTCTGAATTAGCGGTATGAAAGTGGTCACAGCGCCGATTTTTAGTGGAATCTGAAAAAATTGCGAATTCACTCAAAATCTCGGATTCGCAAATTTCGACGATATTCTGACTTAGTGGTCTGAAAGTGGTCACTGGGCCGATTTTTAGTGGAATCTGAAGAAATTGCGAATTCACTCATCATCTCGGATTCGCAAATTTCGACGATATTCTGACTTAGTGGTCTGAAAGTGGTCACTGGGCCGATTTTTAGTGGAATCTGAAGAAATTGCGAATTCACTCATCATCTCGGATTCGCAAATTTCGACGATATTCTGACTTAGTGGTCTGAAAGTGGTCACTGGGCCGATTTTTAGTGGAATCTGAAGAAATTGCGAATTCACTCACCATCTCGGATTCGCAAATTTCGACGATATTCTGACTTAGTGGTCTGAAAGTGGTCACTGGGCCGATTTTTAGTGGAATCTGAAGAAATTGCGAATTCACTCACCATCTCGGATTCGCAAATTTCGACGATATTCTGACTTAGTGGTCTGAAAGTGGTCACTGGGCCGATTTTTAGTGGAATCTGAAGAAATTGCGAATTCACTCAAAATCTCGGATTCGCAAATTTCGACGATATTCTGAATTAGCGGTCTGAAAGTGGTCACAGCGCCGATTTTTAGTGAAATCTGAAAAAATTGCGAATTCACTCAAAATCTCGGATTCGCAAATTTCGACGATATTCTGACTTAGTGGTCTGAAAGTGGTCACTGGGCCGATTTTTAGTGGAATCTGAAGAAATTGCGAATTCACTCATCATCTCGGATTCGCAAATTTCGACGATATTCTGACTTAGTGGTCTGAAAGTGGTCACTGGGCCGATTTTTAGTGGAATCTGAAGAAATTGCGAATTCACTCACCATCTCGGATTCGCAAATTTCGACGATATTCTGACTTAGTGGTCTGAAAGTGGTCACTGGGCCGATTTTTAGTGGAATCTGAAGAAATTGCGAATTCACTCACCATCTCGGATTCGCAAATTTCGACGATATTCTGACTTAGTGGTCTGAAAGTGGTCACTGGGCCGATTTTTAGTGGAGTCTGAAGAAATTGCGAATTCACTCAAAATCTCGGATTCGCAAATTTCGACGATATTCTGAATTAGCGGTCTGAAAGTGTTCACAGCGCCGATTTTTAGTGGAATCTGAAAAAATTGCGAATTCACTCAAAATCTCGGATTCGCAAATTTCGACGATATTCTGACTTAGTGGTCTGAAAGTGGTCACTGGGCCGATTTTTAGTGGAATCTGAAGAAATTGCGAATTCACTCATCATCTCGGATTCGCAAATTTCGACGATATTCTGACTTAGTGGTCTGAAAGTGGTCACTGGGCCGATTTTTAGTGGAATCTGAAGAAATTGCGAATTCACTCACCATCTCGGATTCGCAAATTTCGACGATATTCTGACTTAGTGGTCTGAAAGTGGTCACTGGTCCGATTTTTAGTGGAATCTGAAGAAATTGCGAATTCACTCAAAATCTCGGATTCGCAAATTTCGACGATATTCTGACTTAGTGGTCTGAAAGTGGTCACTGGGCCGATTTTTAGTGGAATCTGAAGAAATTGCGAATTCACTCATCATCTCGGATTCGCAAATTTCGACGATATTCTGACTTAGTGGTCTGAAAGTGGTCACTGGGCCGATTTTTAGTGGAATCTGAAGAAATTGCGAATTCACTCACCATCTCGGATTCGCAAATTTCGACGATATTCTGACTTAGTGGTCTGAAAGTGGTCACTGGGCCGATTTTTAGTGGAATCTGAAGAAATTGCGAATTCACTCACCATCTCGGATTCGCAAATTTCGACGATATTCTGACTTAGTGGTCTGAAAGTGGTCACTGGGCCGATTTTTAGTGGAATCTGAAGATATTGCGAATTCACTCAAAATCTCGGATTCGCAAATTTCGACGATATTCTGAATTAGCGGTCTGAAAGTGGTCACAGCGCCGATTTTTAGTGGAATCTGAAAAAATTGCGAATTCACTCAAAATCTCGGATTCGCAAATTTCGACGATATTCTGACTTAGTGGTCTGAAAGTGGTCACTGGGCCGATTTTTAGTGGAATCTGAAGAAATTGCGAATTCACTCATCATCTCGGATTCGCAAATTTCGACGATATTCTGACTTAGTGGTCTGAAAGTGGTCACTGGGCCGATTTTTAGTGGAATCTGAAGAAATTGCGAATTCACTCACCATCTCGGATTCGCAAATTTCGACGATATTCTGACTTAGTGGTCTGAAAGTGGTCACTGGGCCGATTTTTAGTGGAATCTGAAGAAATTGCGAATTCACTCACCATCTCGGATTCGCAAATTTCGACGATATTCTGACTTAGTGGTCTGAAAGTGGTCACTGGGCCGATTTTTAGTGGAGTCTGAAGAAATTGCGAATTCACTCAAAATCTCGGATTCGCAAATTTCGACGATATTCTGAATTAGCGGTCTGAAAGTGGTCACAGCGCCGATTTTTAGTGGAATCTGAAAAAATTGCGAATTCACTCAAAATCTCGGATTCGCAAATTTCGACGATATTCTGACTTAGTGGTCTGAAAGTGGTCACTGGGCCGATTTTTAGTGGAATCTGAAGAAATTGCGAATTCACTCAAAATCTCGGATTCGCAAATTTCGACGATATTCTGACTTAGTGGTCTGAAAGTGGTCACTGGGCCGATTTTTAGTGGAATCTGAAGAAATTGCGGATTCACTCATCATCTCGGATTCGCAAATTTCGACGATATTCTGACTTAGTGGTCTGAAAGTGGTCACTGGGCCGATTTTTAGTGGAATCTGAAGAAATTGCGAATTCACTCACCATCTCGGATTCGCAAATTTCGACGATATTCTGACTTAGTGGTCTGAAAGTGGTCACTGGGCCGATTTTTAGTGGAATCTGAAGAAATTGCGAATTCACTCACCATCTCGGATTCGCTAATTTCGACGATATTCTGACTTAGTGGTCTGAAAGTGGTCACTGGGACGATTTTTAGTGGAATCTGAAGAAATTGCGAATTCACTCACCATCTCGGATTCGCAAATTTCGACGATATTCTGACTTAGTGGTCTGAAAGTGGTCACTGCGCCGATTTTCAGTGGAATCTGAAGAAATTGCGATTTCACTCAAAATCTCGGATTCGCAAATTTCGACGATATTCTGACTTAGTGGTCTGAAAGTGGTCACTGGGCCGATTTTTAGTGGAATCTGAAGAAATTGCGAATTCACTCAAAATCTCGGATTCGCAAATTTCGACGATATTCTGACTTAGCGGTCTGAAAGTGGTCACTGCGCCGATTTTTAGTGGAATCTGAAGAAATTGCGAATTCACTCACCATCTCGGATTCGCTAATTTCGACGATATTCTGACTTAGTGGTCTGAAAGTGGTCACTGCGCCGATTTATAGTGGAATCTGAAGAAATTGCGAATTCACTCAAAATCTCGGATTCGCAAATTTCGACGATATTCTGACTTAGTGGTCTGAAAGTGGTCACTGGGCCGATTTTTAGTGGAGTCTGAAGAAATTGCGAATTCACTCAAAATCTCGGATTCGCAAATTTCGACGATATTCCGAATTAGCGGTCTGAAAGTGGTCACAGCGCCGATTTTTAGTGGAATCTGAAAAAATTGCGAATTCACTCAAAATCTCGGATTCGCAAATTTCGACGATATTCTGACTTAGTGGTCTGAAAGTTGTCACTGGGCCGATTTTTAGTGGAATCTGAAGAAATTGCGAATTCACTCAAAATCTCGGATTCGCAGATTTCGACGATATTCTGACTTAGTGGTCTGAAAGTGGTCACTGGGCCGATTTTTAGTGGAATCTGAAGAAATTGCGAATTCACTCACCATCTCGGATTCGCAAATTTCGACGATATTCTGACTTAGTGGTCTGAAAGTGGTCACTGGGCCGATTTTTAGTGGAATCTGAAGAAATTGCGAATTCACTCAAAATCTCGGATTCGCAAATTTCGACGATATTCTGACTTAGTGGTCTGAAAGTGGTCACTGGGCCGATTTTTAGTGGAGTCTGAAGAAATTGCGAATTCACTCAAAATCTCGGATTCGCAAATTTCGACGATATTCTGAATTAGCGGTCTGAAAGTGGTCACAGCGCCGATTTTTAGTGGAGTCTGAAGAAATTGCGAATTCACTCAAAATCTCGGATTCGCAAATTTCGACGATATTCTGAATTAGCGGTCTGAAAGTGGTCACAGCGCCGATTTTTAGTGGAATCTGAAAAAATTGCGAATTCACTCAAAATCTCGGATTCGCAAATTTCGACGATATTCTGACTTAGTGGTCTGAAAGTTGTCACTGGGCCGATTTTTAGTGGAGTCTGAAGAAATTGCGAATTCACTCAAAATCTCGGATTCGCAAATTTCGACGATATTCTGAATTAGCGGTCTGAAAGTGGTCACAGCGCCGATTTTTAGTGGAATCTGAAAAAATTGCGAATTCACTCAAAATCTCGGATTCGCAAATTTCGACGATATTCTGACTTAGTGGTCTGAAAGTGGTCACTGGGCCGATTTTTAGTGGAATCTGAAGAAATTGCGAATTCACTCATCATCTCGGATTCGCAAATTTCGACGATATTTTGACTTAGTGGTCTGAAAGTGGTCACTGGGCCGATTTTTAGTGGAATCTGAAGAAATTGCGAATTCACTCACCATCTCGGATTCGCAAATTTCGACGATATTCTGACTTAGTGGTCTGAAAGTGGTCACTGGGCCGATTTTTAGTGGAATCTGAAGAAATTGCGAATTCACTCAAAATCTCGGATTCGCAAATTTCGACGATATTCTGACTTAGTGGTCTGAAAGTGGTCACTGGGCCGATTTTTAGTGGAATCTGAAGAAATTGCGAATTCACTCATCATCTCGGATTCGCAAATTTCGACGATATTCTGACTTAGTGGTCTGAAAGTGGTCACTGGGCCGATTTTTAGTGGAATCTGAAGAAATTGCGAATTCACTCACCATCTCGGATTCGCAAATTTCGACGATATTCTGACTTAGTGGTCTGAAAGTGGTCACTGGGCCGATTTTTAGTGGAATCTGAAGAAATTGCGAATTCACTCACCATCTCGGATTCGCAAATTTCGACGATATTCTGACTTAGTGGTCTGAAAGTGGTCACTGGGCCGATTTTTAGTGGAATCTGAAGAAATTGCGAATTCACTCAAAATCTCGGATTCGCAAATTTCGACGATATTCTGAATTAGCGGTCTGAAAGTGGTCACAGCGCCGATTTTTAGTGGAATCTGAAAAAATTGCGAATTCACTCAAAATCTCGGATTCGCAAATTTCGACGATATTCTGACTTAGTGGTCTGAAAGTGGTCACTGGGCCGATTTTTAGTGGAATCTGAAGAAATTGCGAATTCACTCACCATCTCGGATTCGCAAATTTCGACGATATTCTGACTTAGTGGTCTGAAAGTGGTCACTGGGCCGATTTTTAGTGGAATCTGAAGAAATTGCGAATTCACTCACCATCTCGGATTCGCAAATTTCGACGATATTCAGACTTAGTGGTCTGAAAGTGGTCACTGGGCCGATTTTTAGTGGAATCTGAAGAAATTGCGAATTCACTCACCATCTCGGATTCGCAAATTTCGACGATATTCTGACTTAGTGGTCTGAAAGTGGTCACTGCGCCGATTTTTAGTGGAATCTGAAGAAATTGCGATTTCACTCAAAATCTCGGATTCGCAAATTTCGACGATATTCTGACTTAGTGGTCTGAAAGTGGTCACTGGGCCGATTTTTAGTGGAATCTGAAGAAATTGCGAATTCACTGAAAATCTCGGATTCGCAAATTTCGACGATATTCTGACTTAGCGGTCTGAAAGTGGTCACTGCGCCGATTTTTAGTGGAATCTGAAGAAATTGCGAATTCACTCACCATCTCGGATTCGCAAATTTCGACGATATTCTGACTTAGTGGTCTGAAAGTGGTCACTGCGCCGATTTTTAGTGGAATCTGAAGAAATTGCGAATTCACTCAAAATCTCGGATTCGCAAATTTCGACGATATTCTGACTTAGTGGTCTGAAAGTGGTCACTGGGCCGATTTTTAGTGGAATCTGAAAAAATTGCGAATTCACTCACCATCTCGGATTCGCAAATTTCGACGATATTCTGACTTAGTGGTCTGAAAGTGGTCACTGGGCCGATTTTTAGTGGAATCTGAAGAAATTGCGAATTCACTCACCATCTCGGATTCGCAAATTTCGACGATATTCTGACTTAGTGGTCTGAAAGTGGTCACTGGGCCGATTTTTAGTGGAATCTGAAAAAATTGCGAATTCACTCACCATCTCGGATTCGCAAATTTCGACGATATTCTGACTTAGTGGTCTGAAAGTGGTCACTGGGCCGATTTTTAGTGGAATCTGAAGAAATTGCGAATTCACTCAAAATCTCGGATTCGCAAATTTCGACGATATTCTGACTTAGTGGTCTGAAAGTGGTCACTGGGCCGATTTTTAGTGGAATCTGAAGAAATTGCGAATTCACTCACCATCTCGGATTCGCAAATTTCGACGATATTCTGACTTAGTGGTCTGAAAGTGGTCACTGGGCCGATTTTTAGTGGAATCTGAAGAAATTGCGAATTCACTCACCATCTCGGATTCGCAAATTTCGACGATATTCAGACTTAGTGGTCTGAAAGTGGTCACTGGGCCGATTTTTAGTGGAATCTGAAGAAATTGCGAATTCACTCACCATCTCGGATTCGCAAATTTCGACGATATTCTGACTTAGTGGTCTGAAAGTGGTCACTGCGCCGATTTTTAGTGGAATCTGAAGAAATTGCGATTTCACTCAAAATCTCGGATTCGCAAATTTCGACGATATTCTGACTTAGTGGTCTGAAAGTGGTCACTGGGCCGATTTTTAGTGGAATCTGAAGAAATTGCGAATTCACTCAAAATCTCGGATTCGCAAATTTCGACGATATTCTGACTTAGCGGTCTGAAAGTGGTCACTGCGCCGATTTTTAGTGGAATCTGAAGAAATTGCGAATTCACTCACCATCTCGGATTCGCAAATTTCGACGATATTCTGACTTAGTGGTCTGAAAGTGGTCACTGCGCCGATTTTTAGTGGAATCTGAAGAAATTGCGAATTCACTCAAAATCTCGGATTCGCAAATTTCGACGATATTCTGACTTAGTGGTCTGAAAGTGGTCACTGGGCCGATTTTTAGTGGAGTCTGAAGAAATTGCGAATTCACTCAAAATCTCGGATTCGCAAATTTCGACGATATTCTGAATTAGCGGTCTGAAAGTGGTCACAGCGCCGATTTTTAGTGGAATCTGAAAAAATTGCGAATTCACTCAAAATCTCGGATTCGCAAATTTCGACGATATTCTGACTTAGTGGTCTGAAAGTGGTCACTGGGCCGATTTTTAGTGGAATCTGAAGAAATTGCGAATTCACTCAAAATCTCGGATTCGCAAATTTCGACGATATTCTGACTTAGTGGTCTGAAAGTGGTCACTGGGCCGATTTTTAGTGGAATCTGAAGAAATTGCGAATTCACTCATCATCTCGGATTCGCAAATTTCGACGATATTCTGACTTAGTGGTCTGAAAGTGGTCACTGGGCCGATTTTTAGTGGAATCTGAAGAAATTGCGAATTCACTCACCATCTCGGATTCGCAAATTTCGACGATATTCTGACTTAGTGGTCTGAAAGTGGTCACTGGGCCGATTTTTAGTGGAATCTGAAGAAATTGCGAATTCACTCACCATCTCGGATTCGCAAATTTCGACGATATTCTGACTTAGTGGTCTGAAAGTGGTCACTGGGCCGATTTTTAGTGGAATCTGAAGAAATTGCCAATTCACTCAAAATCTCGGATTCGCAAATTTCGACGATATTCTGAATTAGCGGTCTGAAAGTGGTCACAGCGCCGATTTTTAGTGGAATCTGAAAAAATTGCGAATTCACTCAAAATCTCGGATTCGCAAATTTCGACGATATTCTGACTTAGTGGTCTGAAAGTGGTCACTGGGCCGATTTTTAGTGGAATCTGAAGAAATTGCGAATTCACTCATCATCTCGGATTCGCAAATTTCGACGATATTCTGACTTAGTGGTCTGAAAGTGGTCACTGGGCCGATTTTTAGTGGAATCTGAAGAAATTGCGAATTCACTCACCATCTCGGATTCGCAAATTTCGACGATATTCTGACTTAGTGGTCTGAAAGTGGTCACTGGGCCGATTTTTAGTGGAATCTGAAGAAATTGCGAATTCACTCAAAATCTCGGATTCGCAAATTTCGACGATATTCTGACTTAGTGGTCTGAAAGTGGTCACTGGGCCGATTTTTAGTGGAATCTGAAGAAATTGCGAATTCACTCATCATCTCGGATTCGCAAATTTCGACGATATTCTGACTTAGTGGTCTGAAAGTGGTCACTGGGCCGATTTTTAGTGGAATCTGAAGAAATTGCGAATTCACTCACCATCTCGGATTCGCAAATTTCGACGATATTCTGACTTAGTGGTCTGAAAGTGGTCACTGGGCCGATTTTTAGTGGAATCTGAAGAAATTGCGAATTCACTCACCATCTCGGATTCGCAAATTTCGACGATATTCTGACTTAGTGGTCTGAAAGTGGTCACTGGGCCGATTTTTAGTGGAATCTGAAGAAATTGCGAATTCACTCAAAATCTCGGATTCGCAAATTTCGACGATATTCTGAATTAGCGGTCTGAAAGTGGTCACAGCGCCGATTTTTAGTGGAATCTGAAAAAATTGCGAATTCACTCAAAATCTCGGATTCGCAAATTTCGACGATATTCTGACTTAGTGGTCTGAAAGTGGTCACTGGGCCGATTTTTAGTGGAATCTGAAGAAATTGCGAATTCACTCACCATCTCGGATTCGCAAATTTCGACGATATTCTGACTTAGTGGTCTGAAAGTGGTCACTGGGCCGATTTTTAGTGGAATCTGAAGAAATTGCGAATTCACTCAAAATCTCGGATTCGCAAATTTCGACGATATTCTGACTTAGTGGTCTGAAAGTGGTCACTGGGCCGATTTTTAGTGGAATCTGAAGAAATTGCGAATTCACTCACCATCTCGGATTCGCAAATTTCGACGATATTCTGACTTAGTGGTCTGAAAGTGGTCACTGGGCCGATTTTTAGTGGAATCTGAAGAAATTGCGAATTCACTCAAAATCTCGAATTCGCAAATTTCGACGATATTCTGACTTAGTGGTCTGAAAGTGGTCACTGGGCCGATTTTAGTGGAATCTGAAGAAATTGCGAATTCACTCACCATCTCGGATTCGCAAATTTCGACGATATTCTGACTTAGTGGTCTGAAAGTGGTCACTGGGCCGATTTTTAGTGGAATCTGAAGAAATTGCGAATTCACTCAAAATCTCGGATTCGCAAATTTCGACGATATTCTGACTTAGTGGTCTGAAAGTGGTCACTGGGCCGATTTTTAGTGGAATCTGAAGAAATTGCGAATTCACTCATCATCTCGGATTCGCAAATTTCGACGATATTCTGACTTAGTGGTCTGAAAGTGGTCACTGGGCCGATTTTTAGTGGAATCTGAAGAAATTGCGAATTCACTCACCATCTCGGATTCGCAAATTTCGACGATATTCTGACTTAGTGGTCTGAAAGTGGTCACTGGGCCGATTTTTAGTGGAATCTGAAGAAATTGCGAATTCACTCACCATCTCGGATTCGCAAATTTCGACGATATTCTGACTTAGTGGTCTGAAAGTGGTCACTGGGCCGATTTTTAGTGGAATCTGAAGAAATTGCGAATTCACTCAAAATCTCGGATTCGCAAATTTCGACGATATTCTGAATTAGCGGTCTGAAAGTGGTCACAGCGCCGATTTTTAGTGAAATCTGAAAAAATTGCGAATTCACTCAAAATCTCGGATTCGCAAATTTCGACGATATTCTGACTTAGTGGTCTGAAAGTGGTCACTGGGCCGATTTTTAGTGGAATCTGAAGAAATTGCGAATTCACTCATCATCTCGGATTCGCAAATTTCGACGATATTCTGACTTAGTGGTCTGAAAGTGGTCACTGGGCCGATTTTTAGTGGAATCTGAAGAAATTGCGAATTCACTCACCATCTCGGATTCGCAAATTTCGACGATATTCTGACTTAGTGGTCTGAAAGTGGTCACTGGGCCGATTTTTAGTGGAATCTGAAGAAATTGCGAATTCACTCACCATCTCGGATTCGCAAATTTCGACGATATTCTGACTTAGTGGTCTGAAAGTGGTCACTGGGCCGATTTTTAGTGGAGTCTGAAGAAATTGCGAATTCACTCAAAATCTCGGATTCGCAAATTTCGACGATATTCTGAATTAGCGGTCTGAAAGTGTTCACAGCGCCGATTTTTAGTGGAATCTGAAAAAATTCCGAATTCACTCAAAATCTCGGATTCGCAAATTTCGACGATATTCTGACTTAGTGGTCTGAAAGTGGTCACTGGGCCGATTTTTAGTGGAATCTGAAGAAATTGCGAATTCACTCATCATCTCGGATTCGCAAATTTCGACGATATTCTGACTTAGTGGTCTGAAAGTGGTCACTGGGCCGATTTTTAGTGGAATCTGAAGAAATTGCGAATTCACTCACCATCTCGGATTCGCAAATTTCGACGATATTCTGACTTAGTGGTCTGAAAGTGGTCACTGGTCCGATTTTTAGTGGAATCTGAAGAAATTGCGAATTCACTCAAAATCTCGGATTCGCAAATTTCGACGATATTCTGACTTAGTGGTCTGAAAGTGGTCACTGGGCCGATTTTTAGTGGAATCTGAAGAAATTGCGAATTCACTCATCATCTCGGATTCGCAAATTTCGACGATATTCTGACTTAGTGGTCTGAAAGTGGTCACTGGGCCGATTTTTAGTGGAATCTGAAGAAATTGCGAATTCACTCACCATCTCGGATTCGCAAATTTCGACGATATTCTGACTTAGTGGTCTGAAAGTGGTCACTGGGCCGATTTTTAGTGGAATCTGAAGAAATTGCGAATTCACTCACCATCTCGGATTCGCAAATTTCGACGATATTCTGACTTAGTGGTCTGAAAGTGGTCACTGGGCCGATTTTTAGTGGAATCTGAAGATATTGCGAATTCACTCAAAATCTCGGATTCGCAAATTTCGACGATATTCTGAATTAGCGGTCTGAAAGTGGTCACAGCGCCGATTTTTAGTGGAATCTGAAAAAATTGCGAATTCACTCAAAATCTCGGATTCGCAAATTTCGACGATATTCTGACTTAGTGGTCTGAAAGTGGTCACTGGGCCGATTTTTAGTGGAATCTGAAGAAATTGCGAATTCACTCATCATCTCGGATTCGCAAATTTCGACGATATTCTGACTTAGTGGTCTGAAAGTGGTCACTGGGCCGATTTTTAGTGGAATCTGAAGAAATTGCGAATTCACTCACCATCTCGGATTCGCAAATTTCGACGATATTCTGACTTAGTGGTCTGAAAGTGGTCACTGGGCCGATTTTTAGTGGAATCTGAAGAAATTGCGAATTCACTCACCATCTCGGATTCGCAAATTTCGACGATATTCTGACTTAGTGGTCTGAAAGTGGTCACTGGGCCGATTTTTAGTGGAGTCTGAAGACATTGCGAATTCACTCAAAATCTCGGATTCGCAAATTTCGACGATATTCTGAATTAGCGGTCTGAAAGTGGTCACAGCGCCGATTTTAGTGGAATCTGAAAAAATTGCGAATTCACTCAAAATCTCGGATTCGCAAATTTCGACGATATTCTGACTTAGTGGTCTGAAAGTGGTCACTGGGCCGATTTTTAGTGGAATCTGAAGAAATTGCGAATTCACTCAAAATCTCGGATTCGCAAATTTCGACGATATTCTGACTTAGTGGTCTGAAGTGGTCACTGGGCCGATTTTTAGTGGAATCTGAAGAAATTGCGAATTCACTCATCATCTCGGATTCGCAAATTTCGACGATATTCTGACTTAGTGGTCTGAAAGTGGTCACTGGGCCGATTTTTAGTGGAATCTGAAGAAATTGCGAATTCACTCACCATCTCGGATTCGCAAATTTCGACGATATTCTGACTTAGTGGTCTGAAAGTGGTCACTGGGCCGATTTTTAGTGGAATCTGAAGAAATTGCGAATTCACTCACCATCTCGGATTCGCTAATTTCGACGATATTCTGACTTAGTGGTCTGAAAGTGGTCACTGGGACGATTTTTAGTGTAATCTGAAGAAATTGCGAATTCACTCACCATCTCGGATTCGCAAATTTCGACGATATTCTGACTTAGTGGTCTGAAAGTGGTCACTGCGCCGATTTTTAGTGGAATCTGAAGAAATTGCGATTTCACTCAAAATCTCGGATTCGCAAATTTCGACGATATTCTGACTTAGTGGTCTGAAAGTGGTCACTGGGCCGATTTTTAGTGGAATCTGAAGAAATTGCGAATTCACTCAAAATCTCGGATTCGCAAATTTGGACGATATTCTGACTTAGCGGTCTGAAAGTGGTCACTGCGCCGATTTTTAGTGGAATCTGAAGAAATTGCGAATTCACTCACCATCTCGGATTCGCAAATTTCGACGATATTCTGACTTAGTGGTCTGAAAGTGGTCACTGCGCCGATTTATAGTGGAATCTGAAGAAATTGCGAATTCACTCAAAATCTCGGATTCGCAAATTTCGACGATATTCTGACTTAGTGGTCTGAAAGTGGTCACTGGGCCGATTTTTAGTGGAGTCTGAAGAAATTGCGAATTCACTCAAAATCTCGGATTCGCAAATTTCGACGATATTCTGAATTAGCGGTCTGAAAGTGGTCACAGCGCCGATTTTTAGTGGAATCTGAAAAAATTGCGAATTCACTCAAAATCTCGGATTCGCAAATTTCGACGATATTCTGACTTAGTGGTCTGAAAGTTGTCACTGGGCCGATTTTTAGTGGAATCTGAAGAAATTGCGAATTCACTCAAAATCTCGGATTCGCAGATTTCGACGATATTCTGACTTAGTGGTCTGAAAGTGGTCACTGGGCCGATTTTTAGTGGAATCTGAAGAAATTGCGAATTCACTCATCATCTCGGATTCGCAAATTTCGACGATATTCTGACTTAGTGGTCTGAAAGTGGTCACTGGGCCGATTTTTAGTGGAATCTGAAGAAATTGCGAATTCACTCACCATCTCGGATTCGCAAATTTCGACGATATTCTGACTTAGTGGTCTGAAAGTGGTCACTGGGCCGATTTTTAGTGGAATCTGAAGAAATTGCGAATTCACTCACCTTCTCGGATTCGCAAATTTCGACGATATTCTGACTTAGTGGTCTGAAAGTGGTCACTGGGCCGATTTTTAGTGGAATCTGAAGAAATTGCGAATTCACTCAAAATCTCGGATTCGCAAATTTCGACGATATTCTGAATTAGCGGTCTGAAAGTGGTCACAGCGCCGATTTTTAGTGGAATCTGAAAAAATTGCGAATTCACTCAAATCTCGGATTCGCAAATTTCGACGATATTCTGACTTAGTGGTCTGAAAGTGGTCACTGGGCCGATTTTCAGTGGAATCTGAAGAAATTGCGAATTCACTCATCATCTCGGATTCGCAAATTTCGACGATATTCTGACTTAGTGGTCTGAAAGTGGTCACTGGGCCGATTTTTAGTGGAATCTGAAGAAATTGCGAATTCACTCACCATCTCGGATTCGCAAATTTCGACGATATTCTGACTTAGTGGTCTGAAAGTGGTCACTGGGCCGATTTTTAGTGGAATCTGAAGAAATTGCGAATTCACTCACCATCTCGGATTCGCAAATTTCGACGATATTCTGACTTAGTGGTCTGAAAGTGGTCACTGGGCCGATTTTTAGTGGAATCTGAAGAAATTGCGAATTCACTCAAAATCTCGGATTCGCAAATTTCGACGATATTCTGAATTAGCGGTCTGAAAGTGGTCACAGCGGCGATTTTTAGTGGAATCTGAAAATATTGCGAATTCACTCAAAATCTCGGATTCGCAAATTTCGACGATATTCTGACTTAGTGGTCTGAAAGTGGTCACTGGGCCGATTTTTAGTGGAATCTGAAGAAATTGCGAATTCACTCATCATCTCGGATTCGCAAATTTCGACGATATTTTGACTTAGTGGTCTGAAAGTCGTGACTGGGCCGATTTTTAGTGGAATCTGAAGAAATTGCGAATTCACTCACCATCTCGGATTCGCAAATTTCGACGATATTCTGACTTAGTGGTCTGAAAGTGGTCACTGGGCCGATTTTTAGTGGAATCTGAAGAAATTGCGAATTCACTCACCATCTCGGATTCGCAAATTTCGACGATATTCTGACTTAGTGGTCTGAAAGTGGTCACTGGGCCGATTTTTAGTGGAGTCTGAAGAAATTGCGAATTCACTCAAAATTTCGGATTCGCAAATTTCGACGATATTCTGAATTAGCGGTCTGAAAGTGGTCACAGCGCCGATTTTTAGTGGAATCTGAAAATATTGCGAATTCACTCATCATCTCGGATTCGCAAATTTCGACGATATTCTGACTTAGTGGTCTGAAAGTGGTCACTGGGCCGATTTTTAGTGGAATCTGAAGAAATTGCGAATTCACTCACCATCTCGGATTCGCAAATTTCGACGATATTCTGACTTAGTGGTCTGAAAGTGGTCACTGGGCCGATTTTTAGTGGAATCTGAAGAAATTGCGAATTCACTCACCATCTCGGATTCGCAAATTTCGACGAACTTCTGACTTAGTGGTCTGAAAGTGGTCACTGGGCCGATTTTTAGTGGAATCTGAAGAAATTGCGAATTCACTCAAAATCTCGGATTCGCAAATTTCGACGATATTCTGAATTAGCGGTCTGAAAGTGGTCACAGCGCCGATTTTTAGTGGAATCTGAAAAAATTGCGAATTCACTCAAAATCTCGGATTCGCAAATTTCGACGATATTCTGACTTAGTGGTCTGAAAGTGGTCACTGGGCCGATTTTTAGTGGAATCTGAAGAAATTCACTCATCATCTCGGATTCGCAAATTTCGACGATATTCTGACTTAGTGGTCTGAAAGTGGTCACTGGGCCGATTTTTAGTGGAATCTGAAGAAATTGCGAATTCACTCACCATCTCGGATTCGCAAATTTCGACGATATTCTGACTTAGTGGTCTGAAAGTGGTCACTGGGCCGATTTTTAGTGGAATCTGAAAAAATTGCGAATTCACTCAAAATCTCGGATTCGCAAATTTCGACGATATTCTGACTTAGTGGTCTGAAAGTGGTCACTGGGCCGATTTTTAGTGGAATCTGAAGAAATTGCGAATTCACTCAAAATCTCGGATTCGCAAATTTCGACGATATTCTGACTTAGTGGTCTGAAAGTGGTCACTGGGCCGATTTTTAGTGGAATCTGAAGAAATTGCGAATTCACTCATCATCTCGGATTCGCAAATTTCGACGATATTCTGACTTAGTGGTCTGAAAGTGGTCACTGGGCCGATTTTTAGTGGAATCTGAAGAAATTGCGAATTCACTCACCATCTCGGATTCGCAAATTTCGACGATATTCTGACTTAGTGGTCTGAAAGTGGTCACTGGGCCGATTTTTAGTGAATCTGAAGAAATTGCGAATTCACTCACCATCTCGGATTCGCTAATTTCGACGATATTCTGACTTAGTGGTCTGAAAGTGGTCACTGGGACGATTTTTAGTGGAATCTGAAGAAATTGCGAATTCACTCACCATCTCGGATTCGCAAATTTCGACGATATTCTGACTTAGTGGTCTGAAAGTGGTCACTGCGCCGATTTTTAGTGGAATCTGAAGAAATTGCGATTTCACTCAAAATCTCGGATTCGCAAATTTCGACGATATTCTGACTTAGTGGTCTGAAAGTGGTCACTGGGCCGATTTTTAGTGGAATCTGAAGAAATTGCGAATTCGCTCAAAATCTCGGATTCGCAAATTTCGACGATATTCTGACTTAGCGGTCTGAAAGTGGTCACAGTGCCGATTTTTAGTGGAATCTGAAGAAATTGCGAATTCACTCACCATCTCGGATTCGCAAATTTCGACGATATTCTGACTTAGTGGTCTGAAAGTGGTCACTGCGCCGATTTATAGTGGAATCTGAAGAAATTGCGAATTCACTCAAAATCTCGGATTCGCAAATTTCGACGATATTCTGACTTAGTGGTCTGAAAGTGGTCACTGGGCCGATTTTTAGTGGAGTCTGAAGAAATTGCGAATTCACTCAAAATCTCTGATACGCAAATTTCGACGATATTCTGAATTAGCGGTCTGAAAGTGGTCACAGCGCCGATTTTTAGTGGAATCTGAAAAAATTGCGAATTCACTCAATATCTCGGATTCGCAAATTTCGACGATATTCTGACTTAGTGGTCTGAAAGTGGTCACTGGGCCGATTTTTAGTGGAATCTGAAGAAATTGCGAATTCACTCAAAATCTCGGATTCGCAAATTTCGACGATATTCTGACTTAGTGGTCTGAAAGTGGTCACTGGGCCGATTTTTAGTGGAATCTGAAGAAATTGCGAATTCACTCACCATCTCGGATTCGCAAATTTCGACGATATTCTGACTTAGTGGTCTGAAAGTGGTCACTGGGCCGATTTTTAGTGGAATCTGCAGAAATTGCGAATTCACTCACCATCTCGGATTCGCAAATTTCGACGATATTCTGACTTAGTGGTCTGAAAGTGGTCACTGGGCCGATTTTTAGTGGAATCTGAAGAAATTGCGAATTCACTCAAAATCTCGGATTCGCAAATTTCGACGATATTCTGAATTAGAGGTCTGAAAGTGGTCACAGCGCCGATTTTTAGTGGAATCTGAAAAAATTGCGAATTCACTCAAAATCTCGGATTCGCAAATTTCGACGATATTCTGACTTAGTGGTCTGAAAGTGGTCACTGGGCCGATTTTTAGTGGAATCTGAAGAAATTGCGAATTCACTCATCATCTCGGATTCGCAAATTTCGACGATATTCTGACTTAGTGGTCTGAAAGTGGTCACTGGGCCGATTTTTAGTGGAATCTGAGGAAATTGCGAATTCACTCACCATCTCGGATTCGCAAATTTCGACGATATTCTGACTTAGTGGTCTGAATCTGGTCACTGGGCCGATTTTTAGTGGAATCTGAAGAAATTGCGAATTCACTCACCATCTCGGATTCGCAAATTTCGACGATATTCTGACTTAGTGGTCTGAAAGTGGTCACTGGGCCGATTTTTAGTGGAATCTGAAGAAATTGCGAATTCACTCAAAATCTCGGATTCGCAAATTTCGACGATATTCTGAATTAGCGGTCTGAAAGTGGTCACAGCGCCGATTTTTAGTGGAATCTGAAAAAATTGCGAATTCACTCAAAATCTCGGATTCGCAAATTTCGACGATATTCTGACTTAGTGGTCTGAAAGTGGTCACTGGGCCGATTTTTAGTGGAATCTGAAGAAATTGCGAATTCACTCACCATCTCGGATTCGCAAATTTCGACGATATTCTGACTTAGTGGTCTGAAAGTGGTCACTGGGCCGATTTTTAGTGGAATCTGAAGAAATTGCGAATTCACTCATCATCTCGGATTCGCAAATTTCGACGATATTCTGACTTAGTGGTCTGAAAGTGGTCACTGGGCCGATTTTTAGTGGAATCTGATGAAATTGCGAATTCACTCACCATCTCGGATTCGCAAATTTCGACGATATTCTGACTTAGTGGTCTGAAAGTGGTCACTGGGCCGATTTTTAGTGGAATCTGAAGAAATTGCGAATTCACTCAAAATCTCGGATTCGCAAATTTCGACGATATTCTGAATTAGCGGTCTGAAAGTGGTCACAGCGCCGATTTTTAGTGGAATCTGAAAAAATTGCGAATTCACTCAAAATCTCGGATTCGCAAATTTCGACGATATTCTGACTTAGTGGTCTGAAAGTGGTCACTGGGCCGATTTTTAGTGGAATCTGAAGAAATTGCGAATTCACTCAAAATCTCGGATTCGCAAATTTCGACGATATTCTGACTTAGTGGTCTGAAAGTGGTCACTGGGCCGATTTTTAGTGGAATCTGAAGAAATTGCGAATTCACTCATCATCTCGGATTCGCAAATTTCGACGATATTCTGACTTAGTGGTCTGAAAGTGGTCACTGGGCCGATTTTTAGTGGAATCTGAAGAAATTGCGAATTCACTCACCATCTCGGATTCGCAAATTTCGACGATATTCTGACTTAGTGGTCTGAAAGTGGTCACTGGGCCGATTTTTAGTGGAATCTGAAGAAATTGCGAATTCACTCACCATCTCGGATTCGCAAATTTCGACGATATTCTGACTTAGTGGTCTGAAAGTGGTCACTGGGCCGATTTTTAGTGGAATCTGAAGAAATTGCGAATTCACTCAAAATCTCGGATTCGCAAATTTCGACGATATTCTGAATTAGCGGTCTGAAAGTGGTCACAGCGCCGATTTTTAGTGGAATCTGAAAAAATTGCGAATTCACTCAAAATCTCGGGTTCGCAAATTTCGACGATATTCTGACTTAGTGGTCTGAAAGTGGTCACTGGGCCGATTTTTAGTGGAATCTGAAGAAATTGCGAATTCACTCATCATCTCGGATTCGCAAATTTCGACGATATTCTGACTTAGTGGTCTGAAAGTGGTCACTGGGCCGATTTTTAGTGGAATCTGAAGAAATTGCGAATTCACTCACCATCTCGGATTCGCAAATTTCGACGATATTCTGACTTAGTGGTCTGAAAGTGGTCACTGGGCCGATTTTTAGTGGAATCTGAAGAAATTGCGAATTCACTCAAAATCTCGGATTCGCAAATTTCGACGATATTCTGACTTAGTGGTCTGAAAGTGGTCACTGGGCCGATTTTTAGTGGAATCTGAAGAAATTGCGAATTCACTCATCATCTCGGATTCGCAAATTTCGACGATATTCTGACTTAGTGGTCTGAAAGTGGTCACTGGGCCGATTTTTAGTGGAATCTGAAGAAATTGCGAATTCACTCACCATCTCCGATTCGCAAATTTCGACGATATTCTGACTTAGTGGTCTGAAAGTGGTCACTGGGCCGATTTTTAGTGGAATCTGAAGAAATTGCGAATTCACTCACCATCTCGGATTCGCAAATTTCGACGATATTCTGACTTAGTGGTCTGAAAGTGGTCACTGGGCCGATTTTTAGTGAAATCTGAAGAAATTGCGAATTCACTCAAAATCTCGGATTCGCAAATTTCGACGATATTCTGAATTAGCGGTCTGAAAGTGGTCACAGCGCCGATTTTTAGTGGAATCTGAAAAAATTGCGAATTCACTCAAAATCTCGGATTCGCAAATTTCGACGATATTCTGACTTAGTGGTCTGAAAGTGGTCACTGGGCCGATTTTTAGTGGAATCTGAAGAAATTGCGAATTCACTCACCATCTCGGATTCGCAAATTTCGACGATATTCTGACTTAGTGGTCTGAAAGTGGTCACTGGGCCGATTTTTAGTGGAATCTGAAGAAATTGCGAATTCACTCACCATCTCGGATTCGCAAATTTCGACGATATTCTGACTTAGTGGTCTGAAAGTGGTCACTGGGCCGATTTTTAGTGGAGTCTGAAGAAATTGCGAATTCACTCAAAATCTCGGATTCGCAAATTTCGACGATATTCTGAATTAGCGGTCTGAAAGTGGTCACAGCGCCGATTTTTAGTGGAATCTGAAAAAATTGCGAATTCACTCAAAATCTCGGATTCGCAAATTTTGACGATATTCTGACTTAGTGGTCTGAAAGTGGTCACTGGGCCGATTTTTAGTGGAATCTGAAGAAATTGCGAATACACTCATCATCTCGGATTCGCAAATTTCGACGATATTCTGACTTAGTGGTCTGAAAGTGGTCACTGGGCCGATTTTTAGTGGAATCTGAAGAAATTGCGAATTCACTCACCATCTCGGATTCGCAAATTTCGACGATATTCTGACTTAGTGGTCTGAAAGTGGTCACTGGGCCGATTTTTAGTGGAATCTGAAGAAATTGCGAATTCACTCACCATCTCGGATTCGCAAATTTCGACGATATTCTGACTTAGTGGTCTGAAAGTGGTCACTGGGCCGATTTTTAGTGGAGTCTGAAGAAATTGCGAATACACTCAAAATCTCGGATTCGCAAATTTCGACGATATTCTGAATTAGCGGTCTGAAAGTGGTCACAGCGCCGATTTTTAGTGGAATCTGAAAAAATTGCGAATTCACTCAAAATCTCGGATTCGCAACTTTCGACGATATTCTGAATTAGTGGTCTGAAAGTGGTCACTGGGCCGATTTTTAGTGGAATCTGAAGAAATTGCGAATTCACTCATCATCTCGGATTCGCAAATTTCGACGATATTCTGACTTAGTGGTCTGAAAGTGGTCACTGGGCCGATTTTTAGTGGAATCTGAAGAAATTGCGAATTCACTCACCATCTCGGATTCGCAAATTTCGACGATATTCTGACTTAGTGGTCTGAAAGTGGTCACTGGGCCGATTTTTAGTGGAATCTGAAGAAATTGCGAATTCACTCACCATCTCGGATTCCCAAATTTCGACGATATTCTGACTTAGTGGTCTGAAAGTGGTCACTGGGCCGATTTTTAGTGGAATCTGAAGAAATTGCGAATTCACTCAAAATCTCGGATTCGCAAATTTCGACGATATTCTGACTTAGTGGTCTGAAAGTGGTCACTGGGCCGATTTTTAGTGGAATCTGAAGAAATTGCGAATTCACTCAAAATCTCGGATTCGCAAATTTCGACGATATTCTGACTTAGTGGTCTGAAAGTGGTCACTGGGCCGATTTTTAGTGGAATCTGAAGAAATTGCGAATTCACTCAAAATCTCGGATTCGCAAATTTCGACGATATTCTGACTTAGTGGTCTGAAAGTGGTCACTGGGCCGATTTTTAGTGGAATCTGAAGAAATTGCGAATTCACTCATCATCTCGGATTCGCAAATTTCGACGATATTCTGACTTAGTGGTCTGAAAGTGGTCACTGGGCCGATTTTTAGTGGAATCTGAAGAAATTGCGAATTCACTCACCATCTCGGATTCGCAAATTTCGACGATATTCTGACTTAGTGGTCTGAAAGTGGTCACTGGGCCGATTTTTAGTGGAATCTGAAGAAATTGCGAATTCACTCACCATCTCGGATTCGCAAATTTCGACGATATTCTGACTTAGTGGTCTGAAAGTGGTCACTGGGCCGATTTTTAGTGGAATCTGAAGAAATTGCGAATTCACTCAAAATCTCGGATTCGCAAATTTCGACGATATTCTGAATTAGCGGTCTGAAAGTGGTCACTGGGCCGATTTTTAGTGGAATCTGAAGAAATTGCGAATTCACTCAAAATCTCGGATTCGCAAATTTCGACGATATTCTGACTTAGTGGTCTGAAAGTGGTCACTGGGCCGATTTTTAGTGGAATCTGAAGAAATTGCGAATTCACTCATCATCTCGGATTCGCAAATTTCGACGATATTCTGACTTAGTGGTCTGAAAGTGGTCACTGGGCCGATTTTTAGTGGAATCTGAAGAAATTGCGAATTCACTCACCATCTCGGATTCGCAAATTTCGACGATATTCTGACTTAGTGGTGTGAAAGTGGTCACTGGGCCGATTTTTAGTGGAATCTGAAGAAATTGCGAATTCACTCACCATCTCGGATTCGCAAATTTCGACGATATTCTGACTTAGTGGTCTGAAAGTGGTCACTGGGCCGATTTTTAGTGGAATCTGAAGAAATTGCGAATTCACTCAAAATCTCGGATTCGCAAATTTCGACGATATTCTGAATTAGCGGTCTGAAAGTGGTCACAGCGCCGATTTTTAGTGGAATCTGAAAAAATTGCGAATTCACTCAAAATCTCGGATTCGCAAATTTCGACGATAGTCTGACTTAGTGGTCTGAAAGTGGTCACTGGGCCGATTTTTAGTGGAATCTGAAGAAATTGCGAATTCACTCAAAATCTCGGATTCGCAAATTTCGACGATATTCTGACTTAGTGGTCTGAAAGTGGTCACTGGGCCGATTTTTAGTGGAATCTGAAGAAATTGCGAATTCACTCATCATCTCGGATTCGCAAATTTCGACGATATTCTGACTTAGTGGTCTGAAAGTGGTCACTGGGCCGATTTTTAGTGGAATCTGAAGAAATTGCGAATTCACTCACCATCTCGGATTCGCAAATTTCGACGATATTCTGACTTAGTGGTCTGAAAGTGGTCACTGGGCCGATTTTTAGTGGAATCTGAAGAAATTGCGAATTCACTCACCATTTCGGATTCGCAAATTTCGACGATATTCTGATTTAGTGGTCTGAAAGTGGTCACTGGGCCGATTTTTAGTGGAATCTGAAGAAATTGCGAATTCACTCAAAATCTCGGATTCGCAAATTTCGACGATATTCTGAATTAGCGGTCTGAAAGTGGTCACAGCGCCGATTTTTAGTGGAATCTGAAAAAATTGCGAATTCACTCAAAATCTCGGATTCGCAAATTTCGACGATATTCTGACTTAGTGGTCTGAAAGTGGTTACTGGGCCGATTTTTAGTGGAATCAGAAGAAATTGCGAATTCACTCACCATCTCGGATTCGCAAATTTCGACGATATTATGACTTAGTGGTCTGAAAGTGGTCACTGGGCCGATTTTTAGTGGAATCTGAAGAAATTGCGAATTCACTCACCATCTCGGATTCGCAAATTTCGACGATATTCTGACTTAGTGGTCTGAAAGTGGTCACTGGGCCGATTTTTAGTGGAATCTGAAGAAGTTGCGAATTCACTCACCATCTCGGATTCGCAAATTTCGACGATATTCTGACTTAGTGGTCTGAAAGTGGTCACTGGGCCGATTTTTAGTGGAATCTGAAGAAATTGCGAATTCACTCACCATCTCGGATTCGCAAATTTCGACGATATTCTGACTTAGTGGTCTGAAAGTGGTCACTGGGCCGATTTTTAGTGGAATCTGAAGAAATTGCGAATTCACTCACCATCTCGGATTCGCAAATTTCGACGATATTCTGACTTAGTGGTCTGAAAGTGGTCACTGGGCCGATTTTTAGTGGAATCTGAAGAAATTGCGAATTCACTCACCATCTCGGATTCGCAAATTTCGACGATATTCGGACTTAGTGGTCTGAAAGTGGTCACTGGGCCGATTTTTAGTGGAATCTGAAGAAATTGCGAATTCACTCACCATCTCGGATTCGCAAATTTCGACGATATTCTGACTTAGTGGTCTGAAAGTGGTCACTGGGCCGATTTTTAGTGGAATCTGAAGAAATTGCGAATTCACTCAAAATCTCGGATTCGCAAATTTCGACGATATTCTGACTTAGTGGTCTGAAAGTGGTCACTGGGCCGATTTTTAGTGGAATCTGAAGAAATTGCGAATTCACTCAAAATCTCGGATTCGCAAATTTCGACGATATTCTGACTTAGTGGTCTGAAAGTGGTCACTGGGCCGATTTTTAATGGAATCTGAAGAAATTGCGAATTCACTCACCATCTCGGATTCGCAAATTTCGACGATATTCTGACTTAGTGGTCTGAAAGTGGTCACTGGGCCGATTTTTAGTGGAATCTGAAGAAATTGCGAATTCACTCACCATCTCGGATTCGCAAATTTCGACGATATTCTGACTTAGTGGTCTGAAAGTGGTCACTGGGCCGATTTTTAGTGGAATCTGAAGAAATTGCGAATTCACTCACCATCTCGGATTCCCAAATTTCGACGATATTCTGACTTAGTGGTCTGAAAGTGGTCACTGGGCCGATTTTTAGTGGAATCTGAAGCAATTGCGAATTCACTCATCATCTCGGATTCGCAAATTTCGACGATATTCTGACTTAGTGGTCTGAAAGTGGTCACTGGGCCGATTTTTAGTGGAATCTGAAGAAATTGCGAATTCACTCACCATCTCGGATTCCCAAATTTCGACGATATTCTGACTTAGTGGTCTGAAAGTGGTCACTGGGCCGATTTTTAGTGGAATCTGAAGAAATTGCGAATTCACTCAAAATCTCGGATTCGCAAATTTCGACGATATTCTGACTTAGTGGTCTGAAAGTGGTCACTGGGCCGATATTTAGTGGAATCTGAAGAAATTGCGAATTCACTCAAAATCTCGGATTCGCAAATTTCGACGATATTCTGACTTAGTGGTCTGAAAGTGGTCACTGGGCCGATTTTTAGTGGAATCTGAAGAAATTGCGAATTCACTCATCATCTCGGATTCGCAAATTTCGACGATATTCTGACTTAGTGGTCTGAAAGTGATCACTGTGCCGATTTTTAGTGGAATCTGAAGAAATTGCGAATTCACTCACCATCTCGGATTCGCAAATTTCGACGATATTCTGACTTAGTGGTCTGAAAGTGGTCACTGGGCCGATTTTTAGTGGAATCTGAAGAAATTGCGAATTCACTCACCATCTCGGATTCGCAAATTTCGACGATATTCTGACTTAGTGGTCTGAAAGTGGTCACTGGGCCGATTTTTAGTGGAATCTGAAGAAATTGCGAATCCACTCAAAATCTCGGATTCGCAAATTTCGACGATATTCTGACTTAGTGGTCTGAAAGTGGTCACTGGGCCGATTTTTAGTGGAATCTGAAGAAATTGCGAATTCACTCAAAATCTCGGATTCGCAAATTTCGACGATATTCTGACTTAGTGGTCTGAAAGTGGTCGCTGGGCCGATTTTTAGTGGAATCTGAAGAAATTGCGAATTCACTCATCATCTCGGATTCGCAAATTTCGACGATATTCTGACTTAGTGGTCTGAAAGTGGTCACTGGGCCGATTTTTAGTGGAATCTGAAGAAATTGCGAATTCACTCACCATCTCGGATTCGCAAATTTCGACGATATTCTGACTTAGTGGTCTGAAAGTGGTCACTGGGCCGATTTTTAGTGGAATCTGAAGAAATTGCGAATTCACTCACCATATCGGATTCGCAAATTTCGACGATATTCTGACTTAGTGGTCTGAAAGTGGTCACTGGGCCGATTTTTAGTGGAATCTGAAGAAATTGCGAATTCACTCAAAATCTCGGATTCGCAAATTTCGACGATATTCTGACTTAGTGTTCTGAAAGTGGTCACTGGGCCGATTTTTAGTGGAATCTGAAGAAATTGCGAATTCACTCACCATCTCGGATTAGCAAATTTCGACGATATTCTGACTTAGTGGTCTGAAAGTGGTCACTGGGCCGATTTTTAGTGGAATCTGAAGAAATTGCGAATTCACTCAAAATCTCGGATTCGCAAATTTCGACGATATTCTGACTTAGTGGTCTGAAAGTGGTCACTGGGCCGATTTTTAGTGGAATCTGAAGAAATTGCGAATTCACTCAAAATCTCGGATTCGCAAATTTCGACGATATTCTGACTTAGTGGTCTGAAAGTGGTCACTGGGCCGATTTTTAGTGGAATCTGAAGAAATTGCGAATTCACTCAAAATCTCGGATTCGCAAATTTCGACGATATTCTGACTTAGTGGTCTGAAAGTGGTCACTGGGCCGATTTTTAGTGGAATCTGAAGAAATTGCGAATTCACTCAAAATCTCGGATTCGCAAATTTCGACGATATTCTGACTTAGTGGTCTGAAAGTGGCCACTGGGCCGATTTTTAGTGGAATCTCAAGAAATTGCGAATTCACTCACCATCTCGGATTAGCAAATTTCGACGATATTCTGACTTAGTGGTCTGAAAGTGGTCACTGGGCCGATTTTTAGTGGAATCTGAAGAAATTGCGAATTCACTCACCATCTCGGATTCCCAAATTTCGACGATATTCTGACTTAGTGGTCTGAAAGTGGTCACTGGGCCGATTTTTAGTGGAATCTGAAGAAATTGCGAATTCACTCAAAATCTCGGATTCGCAAATTTCGACGATATTCTGACTTAGTGGTCTGAAAGTGGTCACTGGGCCGATTTTTAGTGGAATCTGAAGAAATTGCGAATTCACTCAAAATCTCGGATTCGCAAATTTCGACGATATTCTGACTTAGTGGTCTGAAAGTGGTCACTGGGCCGATTTTTAGTGGAATCTGAAGAAATTGCGAATTCACTCAAAATCTCGGATTCGCAAATTTCGACGATATTCTGACTTAGTGGTCTGAAAGTGGTCACTGGGCCGATTTTTAATGGAATCTGAAGAAATTGCGAATTCACTCACCATCTCGGATTCGCAAATTTCGACGATATTCTGACTTAGTGGTCTGAAAGTGGTCACTGGGCCGATTTTTAGTGGAATCTGAAGAAATTGCGAATTCACTCACCATCTCGGATTCGCAAATTTCGACGATATTCTGACTTAGTGGTCTGAAAGTGGTCACTGGGCCGATTTTTAGTGGAATCTGAAGAAATTGCGAATTCACTCACCATCTCGGATTCCCAAATTTCGACGATATTCTGACTTAGTGGTCTGAAAGTGGTCACTGGGCCGATTTTTAGTGGAATCTGAAGCAATTGCGAATTCACTCATCATCTCGGATTCGCAAATTTCGACGATATTCTGACTTAGTGGTCTGAAAGTGATCACTGTGCCGATTTTTAGTGGAATCTGAAGAAATTGCGAATTCACTCACCATCTCGGATTCCCAAATTTCGACGATATTCTGACTTAGTGGTCTGAAAGTGGTCACTGGGCCGATTTTTAGTGGAATCTGAAGAAATTGCGAATTCACTCACCATCTCGGATTCGCAAATTTCGACGATATTCTGACTTAGTGGTCTGAAAGTGGTCACTGGGCCGATTTTTAGTGGAATCTGAAGAAATTGCGAATCCACTCAAAATCTCGGATTCGCAAATTTCGACGATATTCTGACTTAGTGGTCTGAAAGTGGTCACTGGGCCGATTTTTAGTGGAATCTGAAGAAATTGCGAATTCACTCAAAATCTCGGATTCGCAAATTTCGACGATATTCTGACTTAGTGGTCTGAAAGTGGTCGCTGGGCCGATTTTTAGTGGAATCTGAAGAAATTGCGAATTCACTCATCATCTCGGCTTCGCAAATTTCGACGATATTCTGACTTAGTGGTCTGAAAGTGGTCACTGGGCCGATTTTTAGTGGAATCTGAAGAAATTGCGAATTCACTCACCATCTCGGATTCGCAAATTTCGACGATATTCTGACTTAGTGGTCTGAAAGTGGTCACTGGGCCGATTTTTAGTGGAATCTGAAGAAATTGCGAATTCACTCACCATATCGGATTCGCAAATTTCGACGATATTCTGACTTAGTGGTCTGAAAGTGGTCACTGGGCCGATTTTTAGTGGAATCTGAAGAAATTGCGAATTCACTCAAAATCTCGGATTCGCAAATTTCGACGATATTCTGACTTAGTGTTCTGAAAGTGGTCACTGGGCCGATTTTTAGTGGAATCTGAAGAAATTGCGAATTCACTCACCATCTCGGATTAGCAAATTTCGACGATATTCTGACTTAGTGGTCTGAAAGTGGTCACTGGGCCGATTTTTAGTGGAATCTGAAGAAATTGCGAATTCACTCAAAATCTCGGATTCGCAAATTTCGACGATATTCTGACTTAGTGGTCTGAAAGTGGTCACTGGGCCGATTTTTAGTGGAATCTGAAGAAATTGCGAATTCACTCAAAATCTCGGATTCGCAAATTTCGACGATATTCTGACTTAGTGGTCTGAAAGTGGTCACTGGGCCGATTTTTAGTGGAATCTGAAGAAACTGCGAATTCACTCAAAATCTCGGATTCGCAAATTTCGACGATATTCTGACTTAGTGGTCTGAAAGTGGTCACTGGGCCGATTTTTAGTGGAATCTGAAGAAATTGCGAATTCACTCAAAATCTCGGATTCGCAAATTTCGACGATATTCTGACTTAGTGGTCTGAAAGTGGTCACTGGGCCGATTTTTAGTGGAATCTGAAGAAATTGCGAATTCACTCACCATCTCGGATTAGCAAATTTCGACGGTATTCTGACTTAGTGGTCTGAAAGTGGTCACTGGGCCGATTTTTAGTGGAATCTGAAGAAATTGCGAATTCACTCACCATCTCGGATTCCCAAATTTCGACGATATTCTGACTTAGTGGTCTGAAAGTGGTCACTGGGCCGATTTTTAGTGGAAACTGAAGAAATTGCGAATTCACTCAAAATCTCGGATTCGCAAATTTCGACGATATTCTGACTTAGTGGTCTGAAAGTGGTCACTGGGCCGATTTTTAGTGGAATCTGAAGAAATTGCGAATTCACTCAAAATCTCGGATTCGCAAATTTCGACGATATTCTGACTTAGTGGTCTGAAAGTGGTCACTGGGCCGATTTTTAGTGGAATCTGAAGAAATTGCGAATTCACTCATCATCTCGGATTCGCAAATTTCGACGATATTCTGACTTAGTGGTCTGAAAGTGGTCACTGGGCCGATTTTTAGTGGAATCTGAAGAAATTGCGAATTCACTCACCATCTCGGATTCCCAAATTTCGACGATATTCTGACTTAGTGGTCTGAAAGTGGTCACTGGGCCGATTTTTAGTGGAATCTGAAGAAATTGCGAATTCACTCAAAATCTCGGATTCGCAAATTTCGACGATATTCTGACTTAGTGGTCTGAAAGTGGTCACTGGGCCGATTTTTAGTGGAATCTGAAGAAATTGCGAATTCACTCAAAATCTCGGATTCGCAAATTTCGACGATATTCTGACTTAGTGGTCTGAAAGTGGTCACTGGGCCGATTTTTAGTGGAATCTGAAGAAATTGCGAATTCACTCAAAATCTCGGATTCGCAAATTTCGACGATATTCTGACTTAGTGGTCTGAAAGTGGTCACTGGGCCGATTTTTAGTGGAATCTGAAGAAATTGCGAATTCACTCATCATCTCGGATTCGCAAATTTCGACGATGTTCTGACTTAGTGGTCTGAAAGTGGTCACTGGGCCGATTTTTAGTGGAATCTGAAGAAATTGCGAATTCACTCAAAATCTCGGATTCGCAAATTTCGACGATATTCTGACTTAGTGGTCTGAAAGTGGTCACTGGGCCGATTTTTAGTGGAATCTGAAGAAATTGCGAATTCACTCAAAATCTCGGATTCGCAAATTTCGTCGATATTCTGACTTAGTGGTCTGAAAGTGGTCACAGGGCCGATTTTTAGTGGAATCTGAAGAAATTGCGAATTCACTCACCATCTCGGATTCCCAAATTTCGACGATATTCTGACTTAGTGGTCTGAAAGTGGTCACTGGGCCGATTTTTAGTGGAATCTGAAGAAATTGCGAATTCACTCAAAATCTCGGATTCGCAAATTTCGACGATATTCTGACTTAGTGGTCTGAAAGTGGTCACTGGGCCGATTTTTAGTGGAATCTGAAGAAATTGCGAATTCACTCACCATCTCGGATTCGCAAATTTCGACGATATTCTGACTTAGTGGTCTGAAAGTGGTCACTGGGCCGATTTTTAGTGGAATCTGAAGAAATTGCGAATTCACTCAAAATCTCGGATTCGCAAATTTCGACGATATTCTGACTTAGTGGTCTGAAAGTGGTCACTGGGCCGATTTTTAGTGGAATCTGAAGAAATTGCGAATTCACTCATCATCTCGGATTCGCAAATTTCGACGATATTCTGACTTAGTGGTCTGAAAGTGGTCACTGGGCCGATTTTTAGTGGAATCTGAAGAAATTGCGAATTCACTCACCATCTCGGATTCGCAAATTTCGACGATATTCTGACTTAGTGGTCTGAAAGTGGTCACTGGGCCGATTTTTAGTGGAATCTGAAGAAATTGCGAATTCACTCACCATCTCGGATTCGCAAATTTCGACGATATTCTGACTTAGTGGTCTGAAAGTGGTCACTGGGCCGATTTTTAGTGGAATCTGAAGAAATTGCGAATTCACTCAAAATCTCGGATTCGCAAATTTCGACGATATTCTGACTTAGTGGTCTGAAAGTGGTCACTGGGCCGATTTTTAGTGGAATCTGAAGAAATTGCGAATTCACTCAAAATCTCGGATTCGCAAATTTCGACGATATTCTGACTTAGTGGTCTGAAAGTGGTCACTGGGCCGATTTTTAATGGAATCTGAAGAAATTGCGAATTCACTCACCATCTCGGATTCGCAAATTTCGACGATATTCTGACTTAGTGGTCTGAAAGTGGTCACTGGGCCGATTTTTAGTGGAATCTGAAGAAATTGCGAATTCACTCACCATCTCGGATTCGCAAATTTCGACGATATTCTGACTTAGTGGTCTGAAAGTGGTCACTGCGCCGATTTTTAGTGGAATCTGAAGAAATTGCGAATTCACTCACCATCTCGGATTCCCAAATTTCGACGATATTCTGACTTAGTGGTCTGAAAGTGGTCACTGGGCCGATTCTTAGTGGAATCTGAAGAAATTGCGAATTCACTCATCATCTCGGATTCGCAAATTTCGACGATATTCTGACTTAGTGGTCTGAAAGTGGTCACTGGGCCGATTTTTAGTGGAATCTGAAGAAATTGCGAATTCACTCACCATCTCGCATTCCCAAATTTCGACGATATTCTGACTTAGTGGTCTGAAAGTGGTCACTGGGCCGATTTTTAGTGGAATCTGAAGAAATTGCGAATTCACTCAAAATCTCGGATTCGCAAATTTCGACGATATTCTGACTTAGTGGTCTGAAAGTGGTCACTGGGCCGATATTTAGTGGAATCTGAAGAAATTGCGAATTCACTCAAAATCTCGGATTCGCAAATTTCGACGATATTCTGACTTAGTGGTCTGAAAGTGGTCACTGGGCCGATTTTTAATGGAATCTGAAGAAATTGCGAATTCACTCACCATCTCGGATTCGCAAATTTCGACGATATTCTGACTTAGTGGTCTGAAAGTGGTCACTGGGCCGATTTTTAGTGGAATCTGAAGAAATTGCGAATTCACTCATCATCTCGGATTCGCAAATTTCGACGATATTCTGACTTAGTGGTCTGAAAGTGGTCACTGGGCCGATTTTTAGTGGAATCTGAAGAAATTGCGAATTCACTCACCATCTCGCATTCCCAAATTTCGACGATATTCTGACTTAGTGGTCTGAAAGTGGTCACTGGGCCGATTTTTAGTGGAATCTGAAGAAATTGCGAATCCACTCAAAATCTCGGATTCGCAAATTTCGACGATATTCTGACTTAGTGGTCTGAAAGTGGTCACTGGGCCGATTTTTAGTGGAATCTGAAGAAATTGCGAATTCACTCAAAATCTCGGATTCGCAAATTTCGACGATATTCTGACTTAGTGGTCTGAAAGTGGTCGCTGGGCCGATTTTTAGTGGAATCTGAAGAAATTGCGAATTCACTCATCAGCTCGGATTCGCAAATTTCGACGATATTCTGACTTAGTGGTCTGAAAGTGGTCACTGGGCCGATTTTTAGTGGAATCTGAAGAAATTGCGAATTCACTCACCATCTCGGATTCGCAAATTTCGACGATATTCTGACTTAGTGGTCTGAAAGTGGTCACTGGGCCGATTTTTAGTGGAATCTGAAGAAATTGCGAATTCACTCACCATCTCGGATTCCCAAATTTCAACGATGTTCTGACTTAGTGGTCTGAAAGTGGTCACTGGGCCGATTTTTAGTGGAATCTGAAGAAATTGCGAATTCACTCAAAATCTCGGATTCGCAAATTTCGACGATATTCTGACTTAGTGGTCTGAAAGTGGTCACTGGGCCGATTTTTAGTGGAATCTGAAGAAATTGCGAATTCACTCACCATCTCGGATTTGCAAATTTCGACGATATTCTGACTTAGTGGTCTGAAAGTGGTCACTGGGCCGATTTTTAGTGGAATCTGAAGAAATTGCGAATTCACTCAAAATCTCGGATTCGCAAATTTCGACGATATTCTGACTTAGTGGTATGAAAGTGGTCACTGGGCCGATTTTTAGTGGAATCTGAAGAAATTGCGAATTCACTCAAAATCTCGGATTCGCAAATTTCGACAATATTCTGACTTAGTGGTCTGAAAGTGGTCACTGGGCCGATTTTTAGTGGAATCTGAAGAAATTGCGAATTCACTCATCATCTCGGATTCGCAAATTTCGACGATATTCTGACTTAGTGGTCTGAAAGTGGTCACTGGGCCGATTTTTAGTGGAATCTGAAGAAATTGCGAATTCACTCACCATCTCGGATTCCCAAATTTCGACGATATTCTGACTTAGCGGTCTGAAAGTGGTCACTGGGCCGATTTTTAGTGGAATCTGAAGAAATTGCGAATTCACTCACCATCTCGGATTTGCAAATTTCGACGATATTCTGACTTAGTGGTCTGAAAGTGGTCACTGGGCCGATTTTTAGTGGAATCTGAAGAAATTGCGAATTCACTCAAAATCTCGGATTCGCAAATTTCGACGATATTCTGACTTAGTGTTCTGAAAGTGGTCACTGGGCCGATTTTTAGTGGAATCTGAAGAAATTGCGAATTCACTCACCATCTCGGATTAGCAAATTTCGACGATATTCTGACTTAGTGGTCTGAAAGTGGTCACTGGGCCGATTTTTAGTGGAATCTGAAGAAATTGCGAATTCACTCACCATCTCGGATTCCCAAATTTCGACGATATTCTGACTTAGTGGTCTGAAAGTGGTCACTGGGCCGATTTTTAGTGGAATCTGAAGAAATTGCGAATTCACTCAAAATCTCGGATTCGCAAATTTCGACGATATTCTGACTTAGTGGTCTGAAAGTGGTCACTGGGCCGATTTTTAGTGGAATCTGAAGAAATTGCGAATTCACTCAAAATCTCGGATTCGCAAATTTGGACGATATTCTGACTTAGTGGTCTGAAAGTGGTCACTGGGCCGATTTTTAGTGGAATCTGAAGAAATTGCGAATTCACTCATCATCTCGGATTCGCAAATTTCGACGATATTCTGACTTAGTGGTCTGAAAGTGGTCACTGGGCCGATTTTTAGTGGAATCTGAAGAAATTGCGAATTCACTCACCATCTCGGATTCCCAAATTTCGACGATATTCTGACTTAGTGGTCTGAAAGTGGTCACTGGGCCGATTTTTAGTGGAATCTGAAGAAATTGCGAATTCACTCAAAATCTCGGATTCGCAAATTTCGACGATATTCTGACTTAGTGGTCTGAAAGTGGTCACTGGGCCGATTTTTAGTGGAATCTGAAGAAATTGCGAATTCACTCAAAATCTCGGATTCGCAAATTTCGACGATATTCTGACTTAGTGGTCTGAAAGTGGTCAATGGGCCGATTTTTAGTGGAATCTGAAGAAATTGCGAATTCACTCATCATCTCGGATTCGCAAATTTCGACGATGTTCTGACTTAGTGGTCTGAAAGTGGTCACTGGGCCGATTTTTAGTGGAATCTGAAGAAATTGCGAATTCACTCAAAATCTCGGATTCGCAAATTTCGACGATATTCTGACTTAGTGGTCTGAAAGTGGTCACTGGGCCGATTTTTAGTGGAATCTGAAGAAATTGCGAATTCACTCAAAATCTCGGATTCGCAAATTTCGTCGATATTCTGACTTAGTGGTCTGAAAGTGGTCACTGGGCCGATTTTTAGTGGAATCTGAAGAAATTGCGAATTCACTCACCATCTCGGATTCCCAAATTTCGACGATATTCTGACTTAGTGGTCTGAAAGTGGTCACTGGGCCGATTTTTAGTGGAATCTGAAGAAATTGCGAATTCACTCAAAATCTCGGATTCGCAAATTTCGACGATATTCTGACTTAGTGGTCTGAAAGTGGTCACTGGGCCGATTTTTAGTGGAATCTGAAGAAATTGCGAATTCACTCACCATCTCGGATTCGCAAATTTCGACGATATTCTGACTTAGTGGTCTGAAAGTGGTCACTGGGCCGATTTTTAGTGGAATCTGAAGAAATTGCGAATTCACTCAAAATCTCGGATTCGCAAATTTCGACGATATTCTGACTTAGTGGTCTGAAAGTGGTCACTGGGCCGATTTTTAGTGGAATCTGAAGAAATTGCGAATTCACTCATCATCTCGGATTCGGAAATTTCGACGATATTCTGACTTAGTGGTCTGAAAGTGGTCACTGGACCGATTTTTAGTGGAATCTGAAGAAATTGCGAATTCACTCACCATCTCGGATTCGCAAATTTCGACGATATTCTGACTTAGTGGTCTGAAAGTGGTCACTGGTCCGATTTTTAGTGGAATCTGAAGAAATTGCGAATTCACTCACCATCTCGGATTCGCAAATTTCGACGATATTCTGACTTAGTGGTCTGAAAGTGGTCACTGGGCCGATTTTTAGTGGAATCTGAAGAAATTGCGAATTCAGTCAAAATCTCGGATTCGCAAATTTCGACGATATTCTGACTTAGTGGTCTGAAAGTGGTCACTGGGCCGATTTTTAGTGGAATCTGAAGAAATTGCGAATTCACTCAAAATCTCGGATTCGCAAATTTCGACGATATTCTGACTTAGTGGTCTGAAAGTGGTCACTGGGCCGATTTTTAATGGAATCTGAAGAAATTGCGAATTCACTCACCATCTCGGATTCGCAAATTTCGACGATATTCTGACTTAGTGGTCTGAAAGTGGTCACTGGACCGATTTTTAGTGGAATCTGAAGAAATTTCGAATTCACTCACCATCTCGGATTCGCAAATTTCGACGATATTCTGACTTAGTGGTCTGAAAGTGGTCACTGGGCCGATTTTTAGTGGAATCTGAAGAAATTGCGAATTCACTCACCATCCCGGATTCCCAAATTTCGACGATATTCTGACTTAGTGGTCTGAAAGTGGTCACTGGGCCGATTTTTAGTGGAATCTGAAGAAATTGCGAATTCACTCATCATCTCGGATTCGCAAATTTCGACGATATTCTGACTTAGTGGTCTGAAAGTGGTCACTGGGCCGATTTTTAGTGGAATCTGAAGAAATTGCGAATTCACTCACCATCTCGGATTCCCAAATTTCGACGATATTCTGACTTAGTGGTCTGAAAGTGGTCACTGGGCCGATTTTTAGTGGAATCTGAAGAAATTGCGAATTCACTCAAAATCTCGGATTCGCAAATTTCGACGATATTCTGACTTAGTGGTCTGAAAGTGGTCACTGGGCCGATATTTAGTGGAATCTGAAGAAATTGCGAATTCACTCAAAATCTCGGATTCGCAACTTTCGACGATATTCTGACTTAGTGGTCTGAAGGTGGTCACTGGGCCGATTTTTAGTGGAATCTGAAGAATTGCGAATTCACTCATCATCTCGGATTCGCAATTTCGACGATATTCTGACTTAGTGGTCTGAAAGTGGTCGCTGGGCCGATTTTTAGTGGAATCTGAAGAAATTGCGAATCCACTCAAAATCTCGGATTCGCAAATTTCGACGATATTCTGACTTAGTGGTCTGAAAGTGGTCACTGGCCGATTTTTAGTGGAATCTGAAGAAATTGCGAATTCACTCAAAATCTCGGATTCGCAAATTTCGACGATATTCTGACTTAGTGGTCTGAAAGTGGTCGCTGGCCGATTTTTAGTGGAATCTGAAGAAATTGCGAATTCACTCATCAGCTCGGATTCGCAAATTTCGACGATATTCTGACTTAGTGGTCTGAAAGTGGTCACTGGGCCGATTTTTAGTGGAATCTGAAGAAATTGCGAATTCACTCACCATCTCGGATTCGCAAATTTCGACGATATTCTGACTTAGTGTCTGAAAGTGGTCACTGGGCCGATTTTTAGTGGAATCTGAAGAAATTGCGAATTCACTCACCATCTCGGATTCGCAAATTTCGACGATATTCTGACTTAGTGGTCTGAAAGTGGTCACTGGGCCGATTTTTAGTGGAATCTGAAGAAATTGCGAATTCACTCAAAATCTCGGATTCGCAAATTTCGACGATATTCTGACTTAGTGGTCTGAAAGTGGTCACTGGGCCGATTTTTAGTGGAATCTGAAGAAATTGCGAATTCACTCACCATCTCGGATTGCAAATTTCGACGATATTCTGACTTAGTGGTCTGAAAGTGGTCACTGGGCCGATTTTTAGTGGAATCTGAAGAAATTGCGAATTCACTCAAAATCTCGGATTCGCAAATTTCGACGATATTCTGACTTAGTGGTCTGAAAGTGGTCACTGGCCGATTTTTAGTGGAATCTGAAGAAATTGCGAATTCACTCAAAATCTCGGATTCGCAAATTTCGACAATATTCTGACTTAGTGGTCTGAAAGTGGTCACTGGGCCGATTTTTAGTGGAATCTGAAGAAATTGCGAATTCACTCATCATCTCGGATTCGCAAATTTCGACGATATTCTGACTTAGTGGTCTGAAAGTGGTCACTGGGCCGATTTTTAGTGGAATCTGAAGAAATTGCGAATTCACTCACCATCTCGGATTCCAAATTTCGACGATATTCTGACTTAGTGGTCTGAAAGTGGTCACTGGGCCGATTTTTAGTGGAATCTGAAGAAATTGCGAATTCACTCACCATCTCGGATTTGCAAATTTCGACGATATTCTGACTTAGTGGTCTGAAAGTGGTCACTGGGCCGATTTTTAGTGGAATCTGAAGAAATTGCGAATTCACTCAAAATCTCGGATTCGCAAATTTCGACGATATTCTGACTTAGTGTTCTGAAAGTGGTCACTGCGCCGATTTTTAGTGGAATCTGAAGAAATTGCGAATTCACTCACCATCTCGGATTCCCCAAATTTCGACGATATTCTGACTTAGTGGTCTGAAAGTGGTCACTGGGCCGATTTTTAGTGGAATCTGAAGAAATTGCGAATTCACTCATCATCTCGGATTCGCAAATTTCGACGATATTCTGACTTTGTGGTCTGAAAGTGGTCACTGGGCCGATTTTTAGTGGAATCTGAAGAAATTGCGAATTCACTCACCATCTCGGATTCCAAATTTCGACGATATTCTGACTTAGTGGTCTGAAAGTGGTCACTGGGCCGATTTTAGTGGAATCTGAAGAAATTGCGAATTCACTCAAAATCTCGGATTCGCAAATTCGACGATATTCTGACTTAGTGGTCTGAAAGTGGTCACTGGGCCGATATTTAGTGGAATCTTAAGAAATTGCGAATTCACTCAAAATCTCGGATTCGCAACTTTCGACGATATTCTGACTTAGTGGTCTGAAGGTGGTCACTGGGCCGATTTTTAGTGGAATCTGAAGAAATTGCGAATTCACTCATCATCTCGGATTCGCAAATTTCGACGATATTCTGACTTAGTGGTCTGAAAGTGATCACTGGGCCGATTTTTAGTGGAATCTGAAGAAATTGGGAATTCACTCACCATCTCGGATTCGCAAATTTCGACGATATTCTGACTTAGTGGTCTGAAAGTGGTCGCTGGGCCGATTTTTAGTGAATCTGAAGAAATTGCGAATCCACTCAAAATCTCGGATTCGCAAATTTCGACGATATTCTGACTTAGTGGTCTGAAAGTGGTCACTGGGCCGATTTTTAGTGGAATCTGAAGAAATTGCGAATTCACTCACCATCTCGGATTCGCAAATTCGACGATATTCTGACTTAGTGGTCTGAAAGTGGTCGCTGGGCCGATTTTTAGTGGAATCTGAAGAAATTGCGAATCCACTCAAAATCTCGGATTCGCAAATTTCGACGATATCTGACTTAGTGGTCTGAAAGTGGTCACTGGGCCGATTTTTAGTGGAATCTGAAGAAATTGCGAATTCACTCAAAATCTCGGATTCGCAAATTTCGACGATATTCTGACTTAGTGGTCTGAAAGTGGTCGCTGGGCCGATTTTTAGTGGAATCTGAAGAAATTGCGAATTCACTCATCAGCTCGGATTCGCAAATTTCGACGATATCTGACTTAGTGGTCTGAAAGTGGTCACTGGGCCGATTTTAGTGGAATCTGAAGAAATTGCGAATTCACTCACCATCTCGGATTCGCAAATTTCGACGATATTCTGACTTAGTGGTCTGAAAGTGGTCACTGGGCCGATTTTTAGTGGAATCTGAAGAAATTGCGAATTCACTCACCATCTCGGATTCCCAAATTTCGACGATATTCTGACTTAGTGGTCTGAAAGTGGTCACTGGGCCGATTTTTAGTGGAATCTGAAGAAATTGCGAATTCACTCAAAATCTCGGATTCGCAAATTTCGACGATATTCTGACTTAGTGGTCTGAAAGTGGTCACTGGGCCGATTTTTAGTGGAATCTGAAGAAATTGCGAATTCACTCACCATCTCGGATTTGCAAATTTCGACGATATTCTGACTTAGTGGTCTGAAAGTGGTCACTGGGCCGATTTTTAGTGAATCTGAAGAAATTGCGAATTCACTCAAAATCTCGGATCGCAAATTTCGACGATATTCTGACTTAGTGGTCTGAAAGTGGTCACTGGGCCGATTTTAGTGGAATCTGAAGAAATTGCGAATTCACTCAAAATCTCGGATTCGCAAATTTCGACAATATTCTGACTTAGTGGTCTGAAAGTGGTCACTGGGCCGATTTTTAGTGGAATCTGAAGAAATTGCGAATTCACTCATCATCTCGATTCGCAAATTTCGACGATATTCTGACTTAGTGGTCTGAAAGTGGTCACTGGGCCGATTTTTAGTGGAATCTGAAGAAATTGCGAATTCACTCACCATCTCGGATTCCAAATTTCGACGATATTCTGACTTAGTGGTCTGAAAGTGGTCACTGGGCCGATTTTTAGTGAATCTGAAGAAATTGCGAATTCACTCACCATCTCGATTTGCAAATTTCGACGATATTCTGACTTAGTGGTCTGAAAGTGGTCACTGGGCCGATTTTTAGTGGAATCTGAAGAAATTGCGAATTCACTCAAATCTCGGATTCGCAAATTTCGACGATATTCTGACTTAGTGTTCTGAAAGTGGTCACTGGGCCGATTTTTAGTGGAATCTGAAGAAATTGCGAATTCACTCACATCTTCTCGGATTAGCAAATTCGACGATATTCTGACTTAGTGGTCTGAAAGTGGTCACTGGGCCGATTTTTAGTGAATCTGAAGAAATTACGAATTCACTCACCATCTCGGATCCAAATTTCGACGATATTCTGACTTAGTGGTCTGAAAGTGGTCACTGGACCGATTTTTAGTGGAATCTGAAGAATTGCGAATTCACTCAAAATCTCGGATTCGCAAATTTCGACGATATTCTGACTTGGTGGTCTGAAAGTGGTCACTGGGCCGATTTTTAGTGGAATCTGAAGAAATTGCGAATTCACTCACCATCTCGGATTTGCAAATTTCGACGATATTCTGACTTAGTGGTCTGAAAGTGGTCACTGGGCCGATTTTTAGTGGAATCTGAAGAAATTGCGATTCACTCAAAATCTCGGATCGCAAATTTCGACGATATTCTGACTTAGTGTTCTGAAGTGGTCACTGGCCGATTTTTAGTGGAATCTGAAGAAATTGCGAATTCACTCACCATCTCGGATTCGCAAATTCGACGATATTCTGACTTAGTGGTCTGAAAGTGGTCACTGGGCCGATTTTTAGTGGAATCTGAAGAAATTACGAATTCACTCACCATCTCGGATTAGCAAATTTCGACGATATTCTGACTTAGTGTCTGAAAGTGGTCACTGGGCCGATTTTTAGTGGAATCTGAAGAAATTGCGATTCACTCAAAATCTCGGATTCGCAAATTTCGTCGATATCTGACTTAGTGGTCTGAAAGTGGTCACTGGGCCGATTTTTAATGGAATCTGAAGAAATTGCGAATTCACTCACCATCTCGGATTCGCAAATTTCGACGATATTCTGACTTAGTGGTCTGAAAGTGGTCACTGGGCCGATTTTTAGTGGAATCTGAAGAATTGCGAATTCACTCAAAATCTCGGATTCGCAAATTTCGACGATATTCTGACTTAGTGTCTGAAAGTGGTCACTGGGCCGATTTTTAGTGGAATCTGAAGAAATTGCGAATTCACTCACCATCTCGGATTCGCAAATTTCGACGATATTCTGACTTAGTGGTCTGAAAGTGGTCACTGGTCCGATTTTTAGTGGAATCTGAAGAAATTGCGAATTCACTCACCATCTCGGATTCGCAAAATTTCGACGATATTCTGACTTAGTGGTCTGAAAGTGGTCACTGGGCCGATTTTTAGTGGAATCTGAAGAAATTGCGAATTCAGTCAAAATCTCGGATTCGCAAATTTCGACGATATTCTGACTTAGTGGTCTGAAAGTGGTCACTGGGCCGATTTTTAGTGGAATCTGAAGAAATTGCGAATTCACTCAAAATCTCGATTCGCAAATTTCGACGATATTCTGACTTAGTGGTCTGAAAGTGTCACTGGGCCGATTTTTAATGGAATCTGAAGAAATTGCGAATTCACTCACCATCTCGGATTCGCAAATTTCGACGATATTCTGACTTAGTGGTCTGAAAGTGGTCACTGGACCGATTTTTAGTGGAATCTGAAGAAATTTCGAATTCACTCACCATCTCGGATTCGCAAATTTCGACGATATTCTGACTTAGTGTCTGAAAGTGGTCACTGGGCCGATTTTTAGTGGAATCTGAAGAAATTGCGAATTCACTCACCATCCCGGATTCCCAAATTTCGACGATATTCTGACTTAGTGGTCTGAAAGTGGTCACTGGGCCGATTTTTAGTGGAATCTGAAGAAATTGCGAATTCACTCATCATCTCGGATTCGCAAATTTCGACGATATTCTGACTTAGTGGTCTGAAAGTGGTCACTGGGCCGATTTTTAGTGGAATCTGAAGAAATTGCGAATTCACTCACCATCTCGGATTCCCAAATTTCGACGATATTCTGACTTAGTGGTCTGAAAGTGGTCACTGGGCCGATTTTTAGTGGAATCTGAAGAAATTGCGAATTCACTCAAAATCTCGGATTCGCAAATTTCGACGATATTCTGACTTAGTGGTCTGAAAGTGGTCACTGGGCCGATATTTAGTGGAATCTGAAGAAATTGCGAATTCACTCAAAATCTCGGATTCGCAACTTTCGACGATATTCTGACTTAGTGGTCTGAAGGTGGTCACTGGCCGATTTTTAGTGGAATCTGAGAAATTGCGAATTCACTCATCATCTCGGATTCGCAAATTTCGACGATATTCTGACTTAGTGGTCTGAAAGTGGTCGCTGGGCCGATTTTTAGTGGAATCTGAAGAAATTGCGAATCCACTCAAAATCTCGGATTCGCAAATTTCGACGATATTCTGACTTAGTGGTCTGAAAGTGGTCACTGCGACGATATTCTGACTTAGTGGTCTGAAAGTGCTCACTGGGCCGATTTTTAGTGGAATCTGAAGAAATTGCGAATTCACTCAAAATCTCGGATTCGCAAATTTCGACGATATTCTGACTTAGTGGTCTGAAAGTGGTCACTGGGCCGATTTTTAGTGGAATCTGAAGAAATTGCGAATTCACTCAAAATCTCGGATTCGCAAATTTCGACAATATTCTGACTTAGTGGTCTGAAAGTGGTCACTGGGCCGATTTTTAGTGGAATCTGAAGAAATTGCGAATTCACTCATCATCTCGGATTCGCAAATTTCGACGATATTCTGACTTAGTGGTCTGAAAGTGGTCACTGGGCCGATTTTTAGTGGAATCTGAAGAAATTGCGAATTCACTCACCATCTCGGATTCCCAAATTTCGACGATATTCTGACTTAGTGGTCTGAAAGTGGTCACTGGGCCGATTTTTAGTGGAATCTGAAGAAATTGCGAATTCACTCACCATCTCGGATTTGCAAATTTCGACGATATTCTGACTTAGTGGTCTGAAAGTGCTCACTGGGCCGATTTTTAGTGGAATCTGAAGAAATTGCGAATTCACTCAAAATCTCGTATTCGCAAATTTCGACGATATTCTGACTTAGTGTTCTGAAAGTGGTCACTGGGCCGATTTTTAGTGGAATCTGAAGAAATTGCGAATTCACTCACCATCTCGGATTAGCAAATTTCGACGATATTCTGACTTAGTGGTCTGAAAGTGGTCACTGGGCCGATTTTTAGTGGAATCTGAAGAAATTACGAATTCACTCACCATCTCGGATTCCCAAATTTCGACGATATTCTGACTTAGTGGTCTGAAAGTGGTCACTGGGCCGATTTTTAGTGGAATCTGAAGAAATTGCGAATTCACTCAAAATCTCGGATTCGCAAATTTCGACGATATTCTGACTTGGTGGTCTGAAAGTGGTCACTGGGCCGATTTTTAGTGGAATCTGAAGAAATTGCGAATTCACTCACCATCTCGGATTTGCAAATTTCGACGATATTCTGACTTAGTGGTCTGAAAGTGGTCACTGGGCCGATTTTTAGTGGAATCTGAAGAAATTGCGAATTCACTCAAAATCTCGGATTCGCAAATTTCGACGATATTCTGACTTAGTGTTCTGAAAGTGGTCACTGGGCCGATTTTTAGTGGAATCTGAAGAAATTGCGAATTCACTCACCATCTCGGATTCGCAAATTTCGACGATATTCTGACTTAGTGGTCTGAAAGTGGTCACTGGGCCGATTTTTAGTGGAATCTGAAGAAATTACGAATTCACTCACCATCTCGGATTAGCAAATTTCGACGATATTCTGACTTAGTGGTCTGAAAGTGGTCACTGGGCCGATTTTTAGTGGAATCTGAAGAAATTGCGAATTCACTCAAAATCTCGGATTCGCAAATTTCGACGATATTCTGACTTAGTGGTCTGAAAGTGGTCACTGGGCCGATTTTTAGTGGAATCTGAAGAAATTGCGAATTCACTCAAAATCTCGGATTCGCAAATTTCGACGATATTCTGACTTAGTGGTCTGAAAGTGGTCACTGGACCGATTTTTAGTGGAATCTGAAGAAATTGCGAATTCACTCATCATCTCGGATTCGCAAATTTCGACGATATTCTGACTTAGTGGTCTGAAAGTGGTCACTGGGCCGATTTTTAGTGGAATCTGAAGAAATTGCGAATTCACTCACCATCTCGGATTCGCAAATTTCGACGATATTCTGACTTAGTGGTCTGAAAGTGGTCACTGGGCCGATTTTTAGTGGAATCTGAAGAAATTACGAATTCACTCACCATCTCGGATTAGCAAATTTCGACGATATTCTGACTTAGTGGTCTGAAAGTGTTCACTGGGCCGATTTTTAGTGGAATCTGAAGAAATTGCGAATTCACTCAAAATCTCGGATTCGCAAATTTCGACGATATTCTGACTTAGTGGTCTGAAAGTGGTCACTGGGCCGATTTTTAGTGGAATCTGAAGAAATTGCGAATTCACTCAAAATCTCGGATTCGCAAATTTCGTCGATATTCTGACTTAGTGGTCTGAAAGTGGTCACTGGGCCGATTTTTAGTGGAATCTGAAGAAATTGCGAATTCACTCACCATCTCGGATTCGCAAATTTCGACGATATTCTGACTTAGTGGTCTGAAAGTGGTCACTGGGCCGATTTTTAGTGGAATCTGAAGAAATTGCGAATTCACTCAAAATCTCGGATTCGCAAATTTCGACGATATTCTGACTTAGTGGTCTGAAAGTGGTCACTGGGCCGATTTTTAGTGGAATCTGAAGAAATTGCGAATTCACTCAAAATCTCGGATTCGCAAATTTCGACGATATTCTGACTTAGTGGTCTGAAAGTGGTCACTGGGCCGATTTTTAGTGGAATCTGAAGAAATTGCGAATTCACTCACCATCTCGGATTAGCAAATTTCGACGATATTCTGACTTAGTGGTCTGAAAGTGGTCACTGGGCCGATTTTTAGTGGAATCTGAAGAAATTGCGAATTCACCCACCATCTCGGATTCCCAAATTTCGACGATATTCTGACTTAGTGGTCTGAAAGTGGTCACTGGGCCGATTTTTAGTGGAATCTGAAGAAATTGCGAATTCACTCAAAATCTCGGATTCGCAAATTTCGACGATATTCTGACTTAGTGGTCTGAAAGTGGTCACTGGGCCGATTTTTAGTGGAATCTGAAGAAATTGCGAATTCACTCAAAATCTCGGATTCGCAAATTTCGACGATATTCTGACTTAGTGGTCTGAAAGTGGTCACTGGGCCGATTTTTAGTGGAATCTGAAGAAATTGCGAATTCACTCATCATCTCGGATTCGCAAATTTCGACGATATTCTGACTTAGTGGTCTGAAAGTGGTCACTGGGCCGATTTTTAGTGGAATCTGAAGAAATTGCGAATTCACTCAAAATCTCGGATTCGCAAATTTCGACGATATTCTGACTTAGTGGTCTGAAAGTGGTCACTGGGCCGATTTTTAGTGGAATCTGAAGAAATTGCGAATTCACTCAAAATCTCGGATTCGCAAATTTCGACGATATTCTGACTTAGTGGTCTGAAAGTGGTCACTGGGCCGATTTTTAGTGGAATCTGAAGAAATTGCGAATTCACTCACCATCTCGGATTCCCAAATTTCGACGATATTCTGACTTAGTGGTCTGAAAGTGGTCACTGGGCCGATTTTTAGTGGAATCTGAAGAAATTGCGAATTCACTCAAAATCTCGGATTCGCAAATTTCGACGATATTCTGACTTAGTGGTCTGAAAGTGGTCACTGGGCCGATTTTTAGTGGAATCTGAAGAAATTGCGAATTCACTCAAAATCTCGGATTCGCAAATTTCGACGATATTCTGACTTAGTGGTCTGAAAGTGGTCACTGGGCCGATTTTTAGTGGAATCTGAAGAAATTGCGAATTCACTCACCATCTCGGATTAGCAAATTTCGACGATATTCTGACTTAGTGGTCTGAAAGTGGTCACTGGGCCGATTTTTAGTGGAATCTGAAGAAATTGCGAATTCACTCACCATCTCGGATTCCCAAATTTCGACGATATTCTGACTTAGTGGTCTGAAAGTGGTCACTGGGCCGATTTTTAGTGGAATCTGAAGAAATTGCGAATTCACTCAAAATCTCGGATTCGCAAATTTCGACGATATTCTGACTTAGTGGTCTGAAAGTGGTCACTGGGCCGATTTTTAGTGGAATCTGAAGAAATTGCGAATTCACTCAAAATCTCGGATTCGCAAATTTCGACGATATTCTGACTTAGTGGTCTGAAAGTGGTCACTGGGCCGATTTTTAGTGGAATCTGAAGAAATTGCGAATACACTCATCATCTCGGATTCGCAAATTTCGACGATATTCTGACTTAGTGGTCTGAAAGTGGTCACTGGGCCGATTTTTAGTGGAATCTGAAGAAATTGCGAATTCACTCAAAATCTCGGATTCGCAAATTTCGACGATATTCTGACTTAGTGGTCTGAAAGTGGTCACTGGGCCGATTTTTAGTGGAATCTGAAGAAATTGCGAATTCACTCAAAATCTCGGATTCGCAAATTTCGACGATATTCTGACTTAGTGGTCTGAAAGTGGGCACTGGGCCGATTTTTAGTGGAATCTGAAGAAATTGCGAATTCACTCACCATCTCGGATTCCCAAATTTCGACGATATTCTGACTTAGTGGTCTGAAAGTGGTCAGTGGGCCGATTTTTAGTGGAATCTGAAGAAATTGCGAATTCACTCATCATCTCGGATTCGCAAATTTCGACGATATTCTGACTTAGTGGTCTGAAAGTGGTCACTGGGCCGATTTTTAGTGGAATCTGAAGAAATTGCGAATTCACTCACCATCTCGGATTCGCAAATTTCGACGATATTCTGACTTAGTGGTCTGAAAGTGGTCACTGGGCCAATTTTTAGTGGAATCTGAAGAAATTGCGAATTCACTCACCATCTCGGATTCGCAAATTTTGGCGATATTCTGACTTAGTGGTCTGAAATTGGTCACTGGGCCGAATTTTAGTGGAATCTGAAGAAATTGCGAATTCACTCAAAATCTCGGATTCGCAAATTTCGACGATATTCTGACTTAGTGGTCTGAAAGTGGTCACTGGGCCGATTTTTAGTGGAATCTGAAGAAATTGCGAATTCACTCAAAATCTCGGATTCGCAAATTTCGACGATATTCTGACTTAGTGGTCTGAAAGTGGTCACTGGGCCGATTTTTAGTGGAATCTGAAGAAATTGCGAATTCACTCACCATATCGGATTAGCAAATTTCGACGATATTCTGACTTAGTGGTCTGAAAGTGGTCACTGGGCCGATTTTTAGTGGAATCTGAAGAAATTGCGAATTCACTCACCATCTCGGATTCCCAAATTTCGACGATATTCTGACTTAGTGGTCTGAAAGTGGTCACTGGGCCGATTTTTAGTGGAATCTGAAGAAATTGCGAATTCACTCAAAATCTCGGATTCCCAAATTTCGACGATATTCTGACTTAGTGGTCTGAAAGTGGTCACTGGGCCGATTTTTAGTGGAATCTGAAGAAATTGCGAATTCACTCAAAATCTCGGATTCGCAAATTTCGACGATATTCTGACTTAGTGGTCTGAAAGTGGTCACTGGGCCGATTTTTAGTGGAATCTGAAGAAATTGCGAATTCACTCACCATCTCGGATTCCCCAATTTCGCCGATATTCTGACTTAGTGGTCTGAAAGTGGTCACTGGGCCGATTTTTAGTGGAATCTGAAGAAATTGCGAATTCACTCAAAATCTCGGATTCGCAAATTTCGACGATATTCTGACTTAGTGGTCTGAAAGTGGTCGCTGGGCCGATTTTTAGTGGAATCTGAAGAAATTGCGAATTCACTCAAAATCTCGGATTCGCAAATTTCGACGATATTCTGACTTAGTGGTCTGAAAGTGGTCACTGGGCCGATTTTTAGTGGAATCTGAAGAAATTGCGAATTCACTCACCATCTCGGATTCCCAAATTTCGTCGATATTCTGACTTAGTGGTCTGAAAGTGGTCACTGGGCCGATTTTTAGTGGAATCTGAAGAAATTGCGAATTCACTCACCATCTCGGATTAGCAAATTTCGACGATCTTCTGACTTAGTGCTCTGAAAGTGGTCACTGCGCCGATTTTTAGTGGAATCTGAAGAAATTGCGAATTCACTCAAAATCTCGGATTCGCAAATTTCGACGATATTCTGACTTTGTGGTCTGAAAGTGGTCACTGGGCCGATTTTTAGTGGAATCTGAAGAAATTGCGAATTCACTCACCATCTCGGATTCGCAAATTTCGACGATATTCTGACTTAGTGGTCTGAAAGTGGTCACTGGGCCGATTTTTAGTGGAATCTGAAGAAATTGCGAATTCACTCACCATCTCGGATTCGCAAATTTCGACGATATTCTGACTTAGTGGTCTGAAAGTGGTCACTGGGCCGATTTTTAGTGGAATCTGAAGAAATTGCGAATTCACTCAAAATCTCGGATTCGCAAATTTCGACGATATTCTGACTTAGTGGTCTGAAAGTGGTCACTGGGCCGATTTTTAGTGGAATCTGAAGAAATTGCGAATTCACTCACCATCTCGGATTAGCAAATTTCGACGATATTCTGACTTAGTGGTCTGAAAGTGGTCACTGGGCCGATTTTTAGTGGAATCTGAAGAAATTGCGAATTCACTCAAAATCTCGGATTCGCAAATTTCGACGATATTCTGACTTAGTGGTCTGAAAGTGGTCACTGGGCCGATTTTTAGTGGAATCTGAAGAAATTGCGAATTCACTCACCATCTCGGATTCCCAAATTTCGACGATATTCTGACTTAGTGGTCTGAAAGTGGTCACTGGGCCGATTTTTAGTGGAATCTGAAGAAATTGCGAATTCACTCACCATCTCGGATTCGCAAATTTCGACGATATTCTGACTTAGTGGTCTGAAAGTGGTCACTGGGCCGATTTTTAGTGGAATCTGAAGAAATTGCGAATTCACTCACCATCTCGGATTCGCAAATTTCGACGATATTCTGACTTAGTGGTCTGAAAGTGGTCACTGGGCCAATTTTTAGTGGAATCTGAAGAAATTGCGAATTCACTCACCATCTCGGATTCGCAAATTTTGGCGATATTCTGACTTAGTGGTCTGAAAGTGGTCACTGGGCCGATTTTTAGTGGAATCTGAAGAAATTGCGAATTCACTCAAAATCTCGGATTCGCAAATTTCGACGATATTCTGACTTAGTGGTCTGAAAGTGGTCACTGGGCCGATTTTTAGTGGAATCTGAAGAAATTGCGAATTCACTCAAAATCTCGGATTCGCAAATTTCGACGATATTCTGACTTAGTGGTCTGAAAGTGGTCACTGGGCCGATTTTTAGTGGAATCTGAAGAAATTGCGAATTCACTCATCATCTCGGATTCGCAAATTTCGACGATATTCTGACTTAGTGGTCTGAAAGTGGTCACTGGGCCGATTTTTAGTGGAATCTGAAGAAATTGCGAATTCACTCACCATCTCGGATTCGCAAATTTCGACGATATTATGACTTAGTGGTCTGAAAGTGGTCACTGGGCCGATTTTTAGTGGAATCTGAAGAAATTTCGAATTCACTCAAAATCTCGGATTCGCAAATTTCGACGATATTCTGACTTAGTGGTGTGAAAGTGGTCACTGGGCCGATTTTTAGTGGAATCTGAAGAAATTGCGAATTCAGTCAAAATCTCGGATTCGCAAATTTCGACGATATTCTGACTTTGTGGTCTGAAAGTGGTCACTGGGCCGATTTTTAGTGGAATCTGAAGAAATTGCGAATTCACTCACCATCTCGGATTAGCAAATTTCGACGATATTCTGACTTAGTGGTCTGAAAGTGGTCACTGGGCCGATTTTTAGTGGAATCTGAAGAAATTGCGAATTCACTCATCATCTCGGATTCGCAAATTTCGACGATATTCTGACTTAGTGGTCTGAAAGTGGTCACTGGGCCGATTTTTAGTGGAATCTGAAGAAATTGCGAATTCACTCACCATCTCGGATTCGCAAATTTCGACGATATTCTGACTTAGTGGTCTGAAAGTGGTCACTGGGCCGATTTTTAGTGGAATCTGAAGAAATTGCGAATTCACTCAAAATCTCGGATTCGCAAATTTCGACGATATTCTGACTTAGTGGTCTGAAAGTGGTCACTGGGCCGATTTTTAGTGGAATCTGAAGAAATTGCGAATTCACTCAAAATCTCGGATTCGCAAATTTCGACGATATTCTGACTTAGTGGTCTGAAAGTGGTCACTGGACCGATTTTTAGTGGAATCTGAAGAAATTGCGAATTCACTCATCATCTCGGATTCGCAAATTTCGACGATATTCTGACTTAGTGGTCTGAAAGTGGTCACTGGGCCGATTTTTAGTGGAATCTGAAGAAATTGCGAATTCACTCACCATCTCGGATTCGCAAATTTCGACGATATTCTGAGTTAGTGGTCTGAAAGTGGTCACTGGGCCGATTTTTAGTGGAATCTGAAGAAATAGCGAATTCACTCACCATCTCGGATTCGCAAATTTTGGCGATATTCTGACTTAGTGGTCTGAAAGTGGTCACTGGGCCGATTTTTAGTGGAATCTGAAGAAATTGCGAATTCACTCAAAATCTCGGATTCGCAAATTTCGACGATATTCTGACTTAGTGGTCTGAAAGTGGTCACTGGGCCGATTTTTAGTGGAATCTGAAGAAATTGCGAATTCACTCAAAATCTCGGATTCGCAAATTTCGACGGTATTCTGACTTAGTGGTCTGAAAGTGGTCACTGGGCCGATTTTTAGTGGAATCTGAAGAAATTGCGAATTCACTCACCATATCGGATTAGCAAATTTCGACGATATTCTGACTTAGTGGTCTGAAAGTGGTCACTGGGCCGATTTTTAGTGGAATCTGAAGAAATTGCGAATTCACTCACCATCTCGGATTCCCAAATTTCGACGATATTCTGACTTAGTGGTCTGAAAGTGGTCACTGGGCCGATTTTTAGTGGAATCTGAAGAAATTGCGAATTCACTCAAAATCTCGGATTCGCAAATTTCGACGATATTCTGACTTAGTGGTCTGAAAGTGGTCACTGGGCCGATTTTTAGTGGAATCTGAAGAAATTGCGAATTCACTCAAAATCTCGGATTCGCAAATTTCGACGATATTCTGACTTAGTGGTCTGAAAGTGGTCACTGGGCCGATTTTTAGTGGAATCTGAAGAAATTGCGAATTCACTCATCATCTCGGATTCGCAAATTTCGACGATATTCTGACTTAGTGGTCTGAAAGTGGTCACTGGGCCGATTTTTAGTGGAATCTGAAGAAATTGCGAATTCACTCACCATCTCGGATTCGCAAATTTCGACGATATTCTGACTTAGTGGTCTGAAAGTGGTCACTGGGCCGATTTTTAGTGGAATCTGAAGAAATTGCGAATTCACTCACCATCTCGGATTCGCAAATTTTGGCGATATTCTGACTTAGTGGTCTGAAAGTGGTCACTGGGCCGATTTTTAGTGGAATCTGAAGAAATTGCGAATTCACTCAAAATCTCGGATTCGCAAATTTCGACGATATTCTGACTTAGTGGTCTGAAAGTGGTCACTGGGCCGATTTTTAGTGGAATCTGAAGAAATTGCGAATTCACTCAAAATCTCGGATTCGCAAATTTCGACGATATTCTGACTTAGTGGTCTGAAAGTGGTCACTGGGCCGATTTTTAGTGGAATCTGAAGAAATTGCGAATTCACTCACCATCTCGGATTAGCAAATTTCGACGATATTCTGACTTAGTGGTCTGAAAGTGGTCACTGGGCCGATTTTTAGTGGAATCTGAAGAAATTGCGAATTCACTCACCATCTCGGATTCCCAAATTTCGACGATATTCTGACTTAGTGGTCTGAAAGTAGTCACTGGGCCGATTTTTAGTGGAATCTGAAGAAATTGCGAATTCACTCAAAATCTCGGATTCGCAAATTTCGACGGTATTCTGACTTAGTGGTCTGAAAGTGGTCACTGGGCCGATTTTTAGAGGAATCTGAAGAAATTGCGAATTCACTCAAAATCTCGGATTCGCAAATTTCGACGATATTCTGACTTAGTGTTCTGAAAGTGGTCACTGGGCCGATTTTTAGTGGAATCTGAAGAAATTGCGAATTCACTCATCATCTCGGATTCGCAAATTTCGACGATATTCTGACTTAGTGGTCTGAAAGTGGTCACTGGGCCGATTTTTAGTGGAATCTGAAGAAATTGCGAATTCACTCACCATCTCGGATTCCCAAATTTCGACGATATTCTGACTTAGTGGTCTGAAAGTGGTCACTGGTCCGATTTTTAGTGGAATCTGAAGAAATTGCGAATTCACTCAAAATCTCGGATTCGCAAATTTCGACGATATTCTGACTTAGTGGTCTGAAAGTGGTCACTGCGCCGATTTTTAGTGGAATCTGAAGAAATTGCGAATTCACTCAAAATCTCGGATTCGCAAATTTCGACGATATTCTGACTTAGTGGTCTGAAAGTGGTCACTGCGCCGATTTTTAGTGGAATCTGAAGAAATTGCGAATTCACTCACCATCTCGGATTCGCAAATTTCGACGATATTCTGACTTAGTGGTCTGAAAGTGGTCACTGGGCCGATTTTTAGTGGAATCTGAAGAAATTGCGAATTCACTCACCATCTCGGATTCGCAAATTTCGACGATATTCTGACTTAGTGGTCTGAAAGTGGTCACTGGGCCGATGTTTAGTGGAATCTGAAGAAATTGCGAATTCACTCAAAATCTCGGATTCGCAAATTTCGACGATATTCTGACTTAGTGGTCTGAAAGTGGTCACTGGGCCGATTTTTAGTGGAATCTGAAGAAATTGCGAATTCACTCAAAATCTCGGATTCGCAAATTTCGACGATATTCTGACTTAATGGTCTGAAAGTGGTCACTGGGCCGGTTTTTAGTGGAATCTGAAGAAATTGCGAATTCACTCACCATCTCGGATTAGCAAATTTCGACGATATTCTGACTTAGTGGTCTGAAAGAGGTCACTGGGCCGATTTTTAGTGGAATCTGAAGAAATTGCGAATTCACTCAAAATCTCGGATTCGCAAATTTCGACGATATTCTGACTTAGTGGTCTGAAAGTGGTCACTGGGCCGATTTTTAGTGGAATCTGAGGAAATTGCGAATTCACTCAAAATCTCGGATTCGCAAATTTCGACGATATTCTGACTTAGTGGTCTGAAAGTGGTCACTGGGCCGATTTTTAGTTGAATCTGAAGAAATTGCGAATTCACTCACCATCGCGGGTTCCCAAATTTCGACGATATTCTGACTTAGTGGTCTGAAAGTGGTCACTGGGCCGATTTTTAGTGGAATCTGAAGAAATTGCGAATTCACTCAAAATCTCGGATTCGCAAATTTCGACGATATTCTGACTTAGTGGTCTGAAAGTGGTCACTGGGCCGATTTTTAGTGGAATCTGAAGAAATTGCGAATTCACTCACCATCTCGGATTCGCAAATTTCGACGATATTATGACTTAGTGGTCTGAAAGTGGTCACTGGGCCGATTTTTAGTGGAATCTGAAGAAATTGCGAATTCACTCAAAATCTCGGATTCGCAAATTTCGACGATATTCTGACTTAGTGGTCTGAAAGTGGTCACTGGGCCGATTTTTAGTGGAATCTGAAGAAATTGCGAATTCACTCAAAATCTCGGATTCGCAAATTTCGACGATATTCTGAATTAGTGGTCTGAAAGTGGTCACTGGGCCGATTTTTAGTGGAATCTGAAGAAATTGCGAATTCACTCATCATCTCGGATTCGCAAATTTCGACGATATTCTGACTTAGTGGTCTGAAAGTGGTCACTGGGCCGATTTTTAGTGGAATCTGAAGAAATTGCGAATTCACTCACCATCTCGGATTCGCAAATTTCGACGATATTCTGACTTAGTGGTCTGAAAGTGTTCACTGGGCCGATTTTTAGTGGAATCTGAAGAAATTGCGAATTCACTCACCATCTCGGATTCGCAAATTTTGGCGATATTCTGACTTAGTGGTCTGAAAGTGGTCACTGGGCCGATTTTTAGTGGAATCTGAAGAAATTGCGAATTCACTCAAAATCTCGGATTCGCAAATTTCGACGATATTCTGACTTAGTGGTCTGAAAGTGGTCACTGGGCCGATTTTTAGTGGAATCTGAAGAAATTGCGAATTCACTCACCATCTCGGATTCGCAAATTTCGACGATATTCTGACTTAGTGGTCTGAAAGTGGTCACTGGGCCGATTTTTAGTGGAATCTGAAGAAATTGCGAATTCACTCACCATCTCGGATTCCCAAATTTCGACGATATTCTGACTTAGTGGTCTGAAAGTGGTCACTGGGCCGATTTTTAGTGGAATCTGAAGAAATTGCGAATTCACTCAAAATCTCGGATTCGCAAATTTCGACGATATTCTGACTTAGTGGTCTGAAAGTGGTCACTGGGCCGATTTTTAGTGGAATCTGAAGAAATTGCGAATTCACTCAAAATCTCGGATTCGCAAATTTCGACGATATTCTGACTTAGTGGTCTGAAAGTGGTCACTGGGCCGATTTTTAGTGGAATCTGAAGAAATTGCGAATTCACTCAAAATCTCGGATTCGCAAATTTCGACGATATTCTGACTTAGTGGTCTGAAAGTGGTCACTGGGCCAATTTTTAGTGGAATCTGAAGAAATTGCGAATTCACTCAAAATCTCGGATTAGCAAATTTCGACGATATTCTGACTTAGTGGTCTGAAAGTGGTCACTAGGCCGATTTTTAGTGGAATCTGAAGAAATTGCGCATTCACTCACCATCTCGGATTCCCAAATTTCGACGATATTCTGACTTAGTGGTCTGAAAGTGGTCACTGGGCCGATTTTTAGTGGAATCTGAAGAAATTCCGAATTCACTCAAAATCTCGGATTCGCAAATTTCGACGATATTCTGACTTAGTGGTCTGAAAGTGGTCACTGGGCTGATTTTTAGTGGAATCTGAAGAAATTGCGAATTCACTCAAAATCTCGGATTAGCAAATTTCGACGATATTCTGACTTAGTGGTCTGAAAGTGGTCACTGGGCCGATTTTTAGTGGAATCTGAAGAAAGTGCGAATTCACTCAAAATCTCGGATTCGCAAATTTCGACGATATTCTGACTTAGTGGTCTGAAAGTGGTCACTGGACCGATTTTTAGTGGAATCTGAAGAAATTGCGAATTCACTCAAAATCTCGGATTCGCAAATTTCGACGATATTCTGACTTAGTGGTCTGAAAGTGGTCACTGGGCCGATTTTTAGTGGAATCTGAAGAAATTGCGAATTCACTCAAAATCTCGGATTCGCAAATTTCGACGATATTCTGACTTAGTGGTCTGAAAGTGGTCACTGCGCCGATTTTTAGTGGAATCTGAAGAAATTGCGAATTCACTCAAAATCTCGGATTCGCAAATTTCGACGATATTCTGACTTAGTGGTCTGAAAGTGGTCACTGGGCCGATTTTTAGTGGAATCTGAAGAAATTGCGAATTCACTCACCATCTCGGATTCGCAAATTTCGACGATATTCTGACTTAGTGGTCTGAAAGTGGTCACTGGGCCGATTTTTAGTGGAATCTGAAGAAATTGCGAATTCACTCAAAATCTCGGATTCGCAAATTTCGACGATATTCTGACTTAGTGGTCTGAAAGTGGTCACTGGGCCGATTTTTAGTGGAATCTGAAGAAATTACGAATTCACTCACCATCTCGGATTTGCAAACTTCGACGATATTCTGACTTAGTGGTCTGAAAGTGGTCACTGGCCCGATTTTTAGTGGAATCTGAAGAAATTGCGAATTCACTCAAAATCTCGGATTCGCAAATTTCGACGATATTCTTACTTAGTGGTCTGAAAGTGGTCACTGGGCCGATTTTTAGTGGAATCTGAAGAAATTGCGAATTCACTCACCATCTCGGATTCGCAAATTTCGACGATATTCTGACTTAGTGGTCTGAAAGTGGTCACTGCCCCGATTTTTATTGGAATCTGAAGAAATTGCGAATTCACTCAAAATCTCGGATTCGCAAATTTCGACGATATTCTGACTTAGTGGTCTGAAAGTGGTCACTGGGCCGATTTTTAGTGGAATCTGAAGAAATTGCGAATTCACTCATCATCTCGGATTCGCAAATTTCGACGATATTCTGACTTAGTGGTCTGAAAGTGGTCACTGGGCCGATTTTTAGTGGAATCTGAAGAAATTGCGAATTCACTCAAAATCTCGGATTCGCAAATTTCGACGATATTCTGACTTAGTGGTCTGAAAGTGGTCACTGGGCCGATTTTTAGTGGAATCTGAAGAAATTGCGAAATCACTCAAAATCTCGGATTCGCAAATTTCGACGATATTCTGACTTAGTGGTCTGAAAGTGGTCACTGCGCCGATTTTTAGTGGAATCTGAAGAAATTGCTAATTCACTCAAAATCTCGGATTCGCAAATTTCGACGATATTCTGACTTAGTGGTCTGAAAGTGGTCACTGGGTCGATTTTTAGTGGAATCTGAAGAAATTGCGAATTCACTCACCATCTCGGATTCGCAAATTTCGACGATATTCTGACTTAGTGGTCTGAAAGTGGTCACTGGGCCGATTTTTAGTGGAATCTGAAGAAATTGCGAATTCACTCAAAATCTCGGATTCGCAAATTTCGACGATATTCTGACTTAGTGGTCTGAAAGTGGTCACTGGGCCGATTTTTAGTGGAATCTGAAGAAATTGCGAATTCACTCAAAATCTCGGATTCGCAAATTTCGACGATATTCTGACTTAGTGGTCTGAAAGTGGTCACTGGGCCGATTTTTAGTGAAATCTGAAGAAATTGCGAATTCACTCAAAATCTCGGATTCGCAAATTTCGACGATATTCTGACTTATTGGTCTGAAAGTGGTCACTGGGCCGATTTTTAGTGGAATCTGAAGAAATTGCGAATTCACTCAAAATCTCGGGTTCGCAAATTTCGACGATATTCTGACTTAGTGGTCTGAAAGTGGTCACTGGGCCGATTTTTAGTGGAATCTGAAGAAATTGCGAATTCACTCAAAATCTCGGATTCGCAAATTTCGACGATATTCTGACTTAGTGGCCTGAAAGTGGTCACTGGGCCGATTTTTAGTGGAATCTGAAGAAACTGCGAATTCACTCAAAATCTCGGGTTCGCAAATTTCGACGATATTCTGACTTAGTGGTCTGAAAGTGGTCACTGGGCCGATTTTTAGTGGAATCTGAAGAAATTGCGAATTCACTCAAAATCTCGGATTCGCAAATTTCGAAGATATTCTGACTTAGTGGTCTGAAAGTGGTCACTGGGCCGATTTTTAGTGGAATCTGAAGAAATTGCGAATTCACTCAAAATCTCGGGTTCGCAAATTTCGACGATATTCTGACTTAGTGGTCTGAAAGTGGTCACTGGGCCGATTTTTAGTGAAATCTGAAGAAATTGCGAATTCACTCAAAATCTCGGATTCGCAAATTTCGACGATATTCTGACTTAGTGGTCTGAAAGTGGTCACTGGGCCGATTTTTAGTGGAATCTGAAGAAATTGCGAATTCACTCAAAATCTCGGGTTCGCAAATTTCGACGATATTCTGACTTAGTGGTCTGAAAGTGGTCACTGGGCCGATTTTTAGTGGAATCTGAAGAAATTGCGAATTCACTCAAAATCTCGGATTCGCAAATTTCGACGATATTCTGACTTAGTGGCCTGAAAGTGGTCACTGGGCCGATTTTTAGTGGAATCTGAAGAAATTGCGAATTCACTCAAAATCTCGGGTTCGCAAATTTCGACGATATTCTGACTTAGTGGTCTGAAAGTGGTCACTGGGCCGATTTTTAGTGGAATCTGAAGAAATTGCGAATTCACTCAAAATCTCGGATTCGCAAATTTCGACGATATTCTGACTTAGTGGTCTGAAAGTGGTCACTGGGCCGATTTTTAGTGGAATCTGAAGAAATTGCGAATTCACTCAAAATCTCAGATTCGCAAATTTCGACGATATTCTGACTTAGTGGTCTGAAAGTGGTCACTGGGCCGATTTTTAGTGGAATCTGAAGAAATTGCGAATTCACTCAAAATCTCGGGTTCGCAAATTTCGACGATATTCTGACTTAGTGGTCTGAAAGTGGTCACTGGGCCGATTTTTAGTGGAATCTGAAGAAATTGCGAATTCACTCAAAATCTCGGATTCGCAAATTTCGACGATATTCTGACTTAGTGGCCTGAAAGTGGTCACTGGGCCGATTTTTAGTGGAATCTGAAGAAATTGCGAATTCACTCAAAATCTCGGGTTCGCAAATTTCGACGATATTCTGACTTAGTGGTCTGAAAGTGGTCACTGGGCCGATTTTTAGTGGTATCTGAAGAAATTGCGAATTCACTCAAAATCTCGGATTCGCAAATTTCGACGATATTCTGACTTAGTGGTCTGAAAGTGGTCACTGGGCCGATTTTTAGTGGAATCTGAAGAAATTGCGAATTCACTCAAAATCTCGCATTCGCAAATTTCGACGATATTCTGACTTAGTGGTCTGAAAGTGGTCACTGGGCCGATTTTTAGTGAAATCTGAAGAAATTACGAATTCACTCATCATCTCGGATTCGCAAATTTCGACGATATTCTGACTTAGTGGTCTGAAAGTGGTCACTGGGCCGATTTTTAGTGGAATCTGAAGAAATTGCGAATTCAGTCAAAATCTCGGATTCGCAAATTTCGACGATATTCTGACTTAGTGATCTGAAAGTGGTCACTGGGCCGATTTTTAGTGGTATCTGAAGAAATTGCGAATTCACTCAAAATCTCGGGTTCGCAAATTTCGACGATATTCTGACTTAGTGGTCTGAAAGTGATCACTGGGCCGATTTTTAGTGGAATCTGAAGAAATTGCGAATTCACTCAAAATCTCGGATTCGCAAATTTCGACGATATTCTGACTTAGTGGTCTGAAAGTGGTCACTGGGCCGATTTTTAGTGGAATCTGAAGAAATTGCGAATTCACTCAAAATCTCAGATTCGCAAATTTCGACGATATTCTGACTTAGTGGTCTGAAAGTGGTCACTGGGCCGATTTTTAGTGGAATCTGAAGAAATTGCGAATTCACTCAAAATCTCGGGTTCGCAAATTTCGACGATATTCTGACTTAGTGGTCTGAAAGTGGTCACTGGGCCGATTTTTAGTGAAATCTGAAGAAATTGCGAATTCACTCAAAATCTCGGATTCGCAAATTTCGACGATATTCTGACTTAGTGGTCTGAAAGTGGTCACTGGGCCGATTTTTAGTGGAATCTGAAGAAATTGCGAATTCACTCAAAATCTTGGGTTCGCAAATTTCGACGATATTCTGACTTAGTGGTCTGAAAGTGGTCACTGGGCCGATTTTTAGTGAAATCTGAAGAAATTGCGAATTCACTCAAAATCTCGGATTCGCAAATTTCGACGATATTCTGACTTAGTGGTCTGAAAGTGGTCACTGGGCCGATTTTTAGTGGAATCTGAAGAAATTGCGAATTCACTCAAAATCTCGGGTTCGCAAATTTCGACGATATTCTGACTTAGTGGTCTGAAAGTGGTCACTGGGCCGATTTTTAGTGGAATCTGAAGAAATTGCGAATTCACTCAAAATCTCGAATTCGCAAATTTCGACGATATTCTGACTTAGTGGCCTGAAAGTGGTCACTGGGCCGATTTTTAGTGGAATCTGAAGAAATTGCGAATTCACTCAAAATCTCGGGTTCGCAAATTTCGACGATATTCTGACTTAGTGGTCTGAAAGTGGTCACTGGGCCGATTTTTAGTGGAATCTGAAGTAATTGCGAATTCACTCAAAATCTCGGATTCGCAAATTTCGACGATATTCTGACTTAGTGGTCTGAAAGTGGTCACTGGGCCGATTTTTAGTGGAATCTGAAGAAATTGCGAATTCACTCAAAATCTCAGATTCGCAAATTTCGACGATATTCTGACTTAGTGGTCTGAAAGTGGTCACTGGGCCGATTTTTAGTGGAATCTGAAGAAATTGCGAAATCACTCAAAATCTCGGGTTCGCAAATTTCGACGATATTCTGACTTAGTGGTCTGAAAGTGTTCACTGGGCCGATTTTTAGTGGAATCTGAAGAAATTGCGAATTCACTCAAAATCTCGGATTCGCAAATTTCGACGATATTCTGACTTAGTGGCCTGAAATTGGTCACTGGGCCGATTTTTAGTGGAATCTGAAGAAATTGCGAATTCACTCAAAATCTCGGGTTCGCAAATTTCGACGATATTCTGACTTAGTGGTCCGAAAGTGGTCACTGGGCCGATTTTTAGTGGTATCTGAAGAAATTGCGAATTCACTCAAAATCTCCGATTCGCAAATTTCGACGATATTCTGACTTAGTGGTCTGAAAGTGGTCA